>CM054814.1:24169753-24610328 GCA_028984105.1 Lavandula angustifolia | reverse complement strand
CGGGTCATTTGGTCGGAGTGTCCGGACAAAGTTGCTGAGATGATGATGGCCATCTATGATAGGGCCAAGATCAGCTGGACATACTTCTTTTCTTAAAGAATTCCGAGATGCGATCAACAAAGTTCGATAGATCGACTTATCATCCGAGTGCCAAAGGCAAGCTGCTTTCTTGGATGAAGGCTGCACAGAATGATTGAAGACTACGTGGTAATGATAATATAACTTATGTTGAGAAGGCCTACTTCAATCCCGAGAAGATAAGGTTTCATAACCGCGCCCGATGCAGCGACGGAATAGGCGGCGGGTGCTGCCGAAGAAGGGAAGGGGAAGAGGAAGGCCCCTACTCCCGTTAAGAAGGGTGCTACCCCTCGAGAAGAAGCGAGAAGAAGGCTTACGGGACGGCGGTGGTAGTAGCCCCTTTAAGGCGAGAGATAATTCGGATTCTGGCTGAGAAGGCCGTCCCGGTAGGAAAGGTTGCGTCGGAGCGAGAAGGCGGCCTCCTCGGCTGAAAGAGAGCCTTCGGCGGAACAAGGGACTACTGAAATTACAACTCCAACAGCGAGGTCTCCCTTTGGATGTACCCCCCGATCAGCGAGTCTTCCCTTTCTTTGCCGAGAAGCCGAGTCTCCCATCGACGTAGATGAGATGGAGACAAGCATCGAGTCGAGACTCTTGGGTATGAGGTTTATATGCTTCGGGATAGAGCAACCCGGGAGATCTCTAAGTTGATTCCGGGAATCACAAGTCACTCGACTTGGTGAACTTAGCCTTTTAGGGCGAGACTTCGGTGTTGTTCGGGTTCCGGGGACTGGATCACTCTCGGCGTCGATGCGCTTCAAATCCTATGAACTACCGAACTCGAGGAACTTCAAATCCATCCAACGAGATAGGCTTCTCGGAGCCGGCGACGTATGATCACTCGAAGATCTTAGGGCGGCAATGGTGGCGCTGCTTGAGGATACGAATCTATCAGCAACCGTCCCTACAGAGGATTCGATCCCGATGATCATGACCCGCCAGTGATGCGGACATTGAGAAGCTTTGCTAAGGGTACTCAACGGGAGGAGGGAGCTCAACCCTCGGTGATCGACCTATCAACTCTCTCCCTCCCTAGTTCGGCGGCTGCAGGACCCTCCCGCGACTCTCAACCCTCGGTGATCGACCTATCGGCTTTTCTTTGCGGTCTACATACGAGGGTTTCTCCTGTTGCCCGAATGCCGAAAATCTAAGTCAGTAGACAAGGCCCTCCTGAAGCAAGGAACTCAGAACCGCCTACTTGCCAAGAATGTCCACAAAGTCTGGAAGAAGGCTACTACAGCTCAGTGCGAGGAAATCGAGTGCTCGAAGACTATAGTTCATAATGCTCCTGTCCCAGATATCTCTACTATCCTCAAGGACGCTCTTATCGCACAGAGAGCTGACTTTGAAGTTCAGAAAGCATCGATGACTGCTGCCCATACTACACTTCTTGAATCTTTCAAGGTAGCCCGGTCGAGACCACATGACTAGAATCTCCGCACTCACTCAAGCACATGAGCTCGGGATTTCTTCTCTTCAGAAGGAGTGTGAGGAGAAACTGGCTGCCAAGCTGAAAGACATACAAGACCTTGTAGATTCCTCTCACCGCGAATATGGTGAAGATCTCATAACCGAGAGGAATGATCTACATGAGAAGTTTGAAGGTTGCAGAGAAAACCTTGGATAAGCTCTTAGTTTGCTTATCAAATGATGAACTCAGGAGGTTGTCACACTTTCCACCCCGGCGTATTGGATGATGCCAAAAAGGGGGAAAGGATAATCAAAGGGAAAAGGTCAATACGAGGGGACTCAAGACAAATCTGCTCCCACTTGCCCGATTCCTGCGGGGAAGAGACGGAGATAGAGGGTATGTGCCCAAGGTGTCTCAAGCACGGGTGATGTAGGTGCTTTGAGAGTGGCCCCAGTGGCTCGGGACCCCGAAAGAGGCGGGAACATGCACCCGGAAACTCGAGCGTATCAAAGAAGTGGTCGAATTCGTGGAGGGGACTCAGAAGATGAAGAAAAGCCTCCTCTGCCTCCACCAGTATCGGGAAAGGGAAAGAAACCACTGATGGTTCCTACACCTCAGAAGAAGTCCCTGAAACGATATATCAGCCCAGCCGAACGAGCTCAGATAGAAGCTGACGAGAAACTAGCAAGAGAGCTAGCGAGACTGAAGCTGCAAACAAGCCGAAGAAGGCTTCGACAAAGGCCAGGACTAAGGTTCCTTCTAGGAAACCAACAAAGAGGCCTCCTATCAGAAAACTCAATCTCAGCGATGAAGCTGACAAAGAGAAACATAAAGAAAAGGAAGCTGAGAAGAAGACTGCTACTGAATCGCAGCAAGGACAAAAGAAGAGAGTTGAGCCGACGATTGATGAGATGATTAATTTTAGCATAATTGCCTTGGATAAAAGAGCATAATATCATCAGTTGGAAGAATATAGATGGCAAGAAGATCTAGTGACATTCCACACTCTTCAAAGTTCAAAAAAGGCCTACAGAACAAATTATCAGAAGAGCACAGGTGGCCTCGAGTCAACAAATGGATACCTGGGAGAAGACTCAGCAATGGGAGACCATCAAAGATGATTTCATCAAGCGCTAATATATCACGGCAATTTTGGCCCTAACGCTTCGAAGAACAACGCCTTTACTGATTGGCTTTTCAAGTGTGATATGGAGATCTACCAGATAGTCCAAAACACCGACTTTCAGGACTCTGCCCCTACCTCAGAAGCTAGATGGATCTCTATACACTGGAAATATTAAAGGTGAAGTGAGGAGTGCGGCCATTGTCCTTGAGCTTGATTTTAATGATCCGGAGAAGGCGTGCCAAAGATTGGAAGCTCGGGAGAGACACCTTCAAGCTATATGGACTCCCTACGCAAGAAGACAAATCAAAAGACTTTAAGGCAAGGATTCGGCGTTTCGGGAGATGAGGCTTGATAGGTCTTTGTTTTGATTTTCATAGTGTAGCAAGCGATGTACTATGCGAGCATTTGTCGTATCTATATACACCATTGCTACTTGGCCGATAATCTCTTATTGTCTTGTTGGGATAAGGATTCAGTAGATGAACTTATAGATTTGATAGATCCCAAAACCCTAGCTGAATATTGTACCTTCGTTTCTGTAATAGCCTAGTCGAGTTTAGTTGTTTAGAACTCAGTAGGATAGAGTTCAGTAGCTACAGGATACAGTAGAAGACCTCATTCGGTGAAGAACTCAGGATCGAAGAAGTCAGTTGGACAGCAACCACCAGGTGAATCTGCTTAGGAATTCGTGCCCATGCACTGAATGCTCAAAAGAACGTCAGTAGGAAAGAACGTCAGTAGGAAAGACACGTCAGAGGAGAATCTCTACAGTACACCTACTCAACAACGTTCAAATTAAAGGAGCCATTTTCTTTGTCATTTCGACACGTGGCTAGACCTCCCTCCAATGGATCTATTCACCATCAACGACTATAAATAAGAGAAGTCGACATGCAGAGTGGACACCGGGAAGCCAAGCAATCTACGCACAAACTCTTAGCAATCTCAACGCAGAATCCAGTGAAGAACTAGCATCCATTGAAGAACCTCTTTAGTTCATCACTTAGAGTTTTTATTTGTTCCCCTTCTTTTATCTAAGCAAGCTCATAGTAATATCTTTAGCTTAGAAACCTCGAGGAAGTTCACATCCTTGTGAAGGCTTGTTCTTATTTGTAAGAACTTCCTCCTAGTTGGAGAAGACTTAAACTCTTCAAGTTTGAACCCACTGTAAAAGTCACTACGACTATAAGCGGAAAATATGTCTCGTGAACGGATCATCTGAAAATTTGCTCGAGTATAAGCTTCAAGTTTTGCGTACGTCCCAATGAACGGACCAAGCGAGACTTGCTCGGTATAAATATAACAAGTATCCTGCTTTGGTCGGGGACGGTGGACGTAGGACCCGGTGTGTCCAGAACCACTTTAAAAATTCTTTGTGTTGATTTACTCGTTTTCCTTAACTTCTCATACTACATACAAAACCGCATGCTGCATAAAACTCGGCCACGATAAAATTGGTGTTTTCTACAGAGGCGTCTAATAGGGCCTACACTTCCGCACACACTCGATATTGAGCGATCTGTTCGATTGACTAAAGTCGGCATAAGCTGAACTCGGTAGAAGATTTTTACGCCCACGCGATCCGAAGCATATTTGGCTATCTCGGCTCGGCTCGGTAGCAAACTCGGCTAGAGGCGACTTCGAGCTTGAGAAAGAAATTTGTATTCAGGTGTATTCACCCCCCTCCCCCCACACCTGAACCACGTCTCAAGACCAACAATTGGTATTAGAGCACAGTGTTCTTAACTGATCATTGTTTTACGAGCGGTCTATCTCGGACAAAGATCCTAGAAAACCCGTTTTCACTGCATCTTGCATTTCTTCATTGCATCCTATATCCTGTATCTTTCAATGGCTAATATTTCAGGTATTAGGACCGTGCTAATGTTCTCAACTGAAAATTATGCGAGGCACATCTGACTTCGCAGCACGACAAGCATGGCCGATGTTACCGGAGAAAGGCCCCATTGTTCCGATGGTCGACTCGGTCGAACTTCATAGTAGACGAAGCAAGCGGTGCCGGAACTTGACCCCAAAGTCGCGAAGTATAAAAAGCCTTTTCACTCCGAAGAGAAGAAAGCGCACAACCTTGGCCGAGTCGTTCGCAATGCTATACCGATGATACTCGGTGACTCTTATCTCGGGAGGGTGCATGAGCGCAAGACAAGCAAAGAAAATCAAGCAACTCACTCTATTTCGTCACCGATGATACTCGGTGACTCTTATCTCGGGAAGGTGCATGATCGAGTCGCTCGCAATGCAATAAGAAGTATTCAAGAGACACAAGAATTGTGAAGCGTGTGCGGAGGGGAAGCAAAGAAAGTCAAGCAACCCACCTATTCCGTCACCTTCCACCGATGGAATCCTTGATGCTTGCACATGGATTTATTTGGGCCGATCGATCCAGTGATGATCGAGGGAAAGAAGTATGCTCTTGTGGTCGTTGATGACTATTTGAGATATACTTGGGTGATATTCATCACCAACAAGTGTGACGTCAAAATTGAGCCGTCGAAACTCAGAGGGGTGAGTGTCGAAAAGGATATCAAGATTTAGAGGATACGCTCGAGATCGTGGGACCGAGTTTTCGAACTCGATGGTAAGAGATTTCTATGGGACTAAATGCATTGAACACGAAACATCGGCAACACGCACGCCTCAATAGAACGAACTTGCTTGAAAGAAAGAAAAGAACACTTAAAGAAGCGGAGAAGGACGCTACTCACGGACTCGGGTCTTCCATTAAAGTTACAGGCGGGAGCTACCGACCGCACCGCTACACTCGAACCGCTCGCTACCGGCTCAAATGCACATGAAGACGCCTTATGAGTGTGGAAATGGAGAATTCCTTCTATTATGCATTTTGTTAGTCCCGAGATAAATGTTCGAGTGTAGAGGGGGGAGTGAATACACTTGAAAACTTTCTCAAGCGAAAATGCGAACGGTACCTTTCGGGAAGATGTCGTCTTGAACAGGTTGATGCAGAGGCCCGGATGAGCCGTTCGAATCGCGTGGCGAGTGACCGACTTCCGCGCCCGCTAGGCGACTTAGGTTAGAATTCGGTACCATTCGGTTGAAGTTCAGTAGAGTGCGGAAATGTGTAGGCCCAAATTCATTGAGTTAGAAAACTTTTTTTAAGAAAATTGTTTTGATATATTAAGTGCAATCTTTTAAGCTTTGCTAATGATTTGAAAGATATTTTCATTATGAATAGTAACCAATGCAATAGTAAAAATAGAGCACACAGAACACAGAGATTTTTAAAGTGGTTCGGATCCAACAATCCTACGTCCACTGTCCTGAAAAGATCAGGAGGCTATTTTATTATACCGAGTTAGTCTCGGTCGGTTTGTCTGCCTGGACAAACACTTGTCTTGAGATTTATGCTTGAGCAAGTCTCGTTTACAAGGTATCAAACTTAAGTGTTTGACAAACTCTCCAACTATGAAGGAGGTCTTTACAATAAAGAACAATTCAGGAAAGAACTCCTTCGATCTAAGCTATAGATATGGTCTGCTGAGCTTAGGTTAGAGGGAAGGGAACGAGAAAGTGGCTTCTAGAGCGACGAATGGTTAAGTATAAACTACGGGTTCGTATTCGGCCGCTTGGATACTAGAGGCTTATGATCTCGATTCGGCTCGGTTCCCTTTGAGCAAGGATGTCGCCTTTCGCTGGAAATAACTCTTTCAAGTTCTTGCAGAAAGCTTTAAGTCGATTCTGAGTTGCTCGTAAAATGCTCGTGCGTTCTTGTATGTGTCGTGAGCTTCGATTTGAAATCTTCCCTATATTTATAGATGAGAGACTTGGAAAGATCCGTTGGAGACGACGATCCATTTGTCTCTATCTTTTGGGTAGCTAATGACTTTTTCAAAGTATGGTGACAGAGTCTTTTCCCTCCATTTTCGGAAAAGCGTTGACTTGCGGCTTTAATCGGAAAGTAGACAACTAGGCTGCTTGTCATTGGTCGAGGTGAAGAAAGTAGGTGAGACAAACAGACTTCAAGGCAGATCTAAAGCTGACTTCTCTATACCTCGTATGAATCTATTGATTTGACTTATGAGATCTCCTAACAGTCAGGAGACTGTCTGGCCGTTGCTGAGTCTGATCTATGTTCAGTAGCATACTCCTGCTGAGTTCAGCTCTACTGAAGATCAACTCTGAGTTCAGTGAACTACTCCTGCTGAGTTTAGTTCCAGCGACTCCTTTCGATATCTTTGCTCCGTTGAATCCGGTATTCGAGTCTTCTTCTCGTGGTGCCGAGGCCGATAGTCTTCAAGAACCGGCAGACGGACCGAGCGCCCGAACCATGTAGGAAGGATGTCTACTGAGTCTGAAACTCTGAGAGGCAGAACAAACAAATACAACTGAATGGTTCATCAATCAAAGTAGGGTTTTGGGATCATCCAAATCTACTGAGCACTAGGCTACTGAATCATCTCCCAACACATTTCCATATCTTTGGTGTCGCAGTCGTTATCTACAATAATGGAAATGACCAATTAAAGGTCTTTGAAAGTAACTCGAGACCGAGGAGTCTTCTTAGGATACTCCGGGGATCAGCAAAGCTTTCAGGGTCTTTAACTATTGGACCCTTTGCTTAGAGGAAAACCCCCATGTTGTATTTGATGAGTTAATTTCTGAGTACAGGAAGTCAAACTCTCAGCCAGAAGCTGAAGAGGTCAGAAGCAAGCTACAGGATCTAAGCCCTAAAAGAGAATACTAAAAAGATCCAGCATTGTTGGGATAATGATTCAGATGATGATCTTCAGCACACAACAACAAGCAATGATTCAGATTGATTCTAACAAACAGAATCAATCCCAAGTAATTATGGTCGATGAGGAAACCGATATGGTAACGAGACCTCTACTAAGAATAACAACTCGGGGGGGAACTACTAATGTTCCCGAGCTGAATGCCCCGAACACGGTGACTCGGTAGCTCCAACCCTCATTCTTGAATTACTACACGGAACGATACTCACGAAATTCCTAATACTCCTACGCTTATGTTGAAACAAATCCGAGATGAAGTAACAAGGCGTCGTCGCTCATGGCTATATGCTCATTCTTCAAATCTTATCATAGGAGATCCTTGACTAGCGTCAAGACACGATCCAAATTCTATCAAGGAGAAAGTGCCTTGTATTATTGCTTACGGCGACGGAAGAAGCTCAAACAATTGAGGATGCGCTGAATGATCTTGACCGGATCACCGCCATGCAAGAAGAGCTGAATCGATTTACGAGAAACGACGTATGGGAGCTTGTTGATAGACCCAGACACCAACATGTGATAGGAACGAAGTGGGTCTTCAAGAACAACCGTGATAAAAACAACATCATCGTCAAAATCAAAAGGTTGACTCGTTGCCAAAAGATATTGTCGGTCGGAGGGGATAGATTTTGATGAAACATTCGCCCCAGTCGCAAGATTGGAAGCTATTCATCTATTCCTAGCCTATGCAACACATCGGCGGTTCACGGTCCATCGGAAGGATGTGAAGTCGGCTTTCTGAACGGCACTGCGAAGGAAGAAGCCTACGTTAAACAACCGTCCGACTTTCAACAGGGACTTCAGGTTTACAGACTTAAGAAAGCTTTGTACGAGTTAAAACAAGCACTCAGGGCTTGGTACGATACCCTCTCAGACTTTCTACTTCATAAAGGTTTTCAGAAAGGAACAGTGGATCGCACCCTATTCAGTATCAAGTCAGGTGAAGACATCCTACTGGTGTAGATTTACGTGGACGACATCATCTTTGAATCAAGGAATCTGACTATGTGTCAGAAATTCGTGCAGATGATGAAAGAAAAGTTTGAAATGTCGATGATGGGAGAGATGAATTATTTCCTTGGACTTCAAGTCAAACAATCAAAGAAGGGAATATTCATTAATCAGGCAAAATACACAAGATATCTCATCAAGAAGTTCGGCTGCGAATCCAGCAAGTCAATCAAGATAGCCATGAACACCAATCTCACGATTGATCTTGACCAAGAGGGAGTATCTATTAATTCAACTGACTATCATGCTATTATTAGTTCTTTATTATATCTTACAGCTTGCAGACCTGATATAACTTATGTTGTATGTGTATGCGCAAGATTTCAGGCGAATCCCAAGAAAAGTCATATCGATTCAGTGAAGAGAATTCTTCGTTACCTGAAGGGAACACCTGATGTTGGATTGTGGTATCCAGCTGATGATAACCTTGAACTAGCTGGTTATTCGATGCCGACTATGCGGGTTGCCGAATCGACGAGAAAGTCAACCTCGGGAACTTGTCGGTTCCTCGGTAGCAAACTTCATATTGTGGTTCTCAAAGAAACGGCACTCGGTAGCAGCGTCCACTACGAAGCTGAATATATGGCTGCTTTGGAAGCTATTGTGCATAGATACGTAGCTTCGGCGACGGCTAAGAGACTACGACATCCATCAAGATGAAGTGCCGATTTCTTTGCGGCAGTTCCAGTGCTTTATAGCAATCACTCGGAATCCAGTTCTACATACAAGATGCAAGCACGTGGACATTAGTCATCACTTCATCGAGAGATCATGTTGAGGAAAAGGATATCGAGAATAGAGAAGATCCACACTAATAAGCAAAGAGCGATATCCCGACCAAACCTCTAGGCGAGACTAGATTCAACGATCTCTCGGTAGAACTATGTCTATTGGATCCTACGTACGATTCGGTAAGCGATCCGGGAAGTGCGAGTAAGGGGGAACCTATATTGATGCATGTGAATACTCGGCATTCGTCAAGCGTGGTATCGATTGCCTACGATGTTCGGTGACAAGTTATGAGTATTAAATTCGGCTTTTGGTGATTCAGGCATGTTATAGCATTTATTCCCACCTTTAATGTTCATCGTATTGCCTTGACTATATTGTTTTCATTAAACTCACGACATTCCATAAACCGATTGCGGCGCATTAAATGCATGTCATTTCACCTTACCACTTAAGTTTGTAGAGATAAGTAGGCGAGATTGTAGGCGGGACGGGTAATCATAACCTATTATAACACTCAATCTGAGCCGTTCACTAATTTAAACCTTGACTAATCTTAGTCGTTTGCACAGAAACCGCCCCTAGATTCAAATTTGAGTATATATTCACACTCATCTCTAAAAGCGCCTTACTTTATCCGCCGTTAATGAAGAAACCACATGCATTGCATTTGCTCACTTTTTCTTGGTAAGCAATTCTTATTCCTGAATTTGTAACTAACTCTACGTATTCGAGTGCAAATATCTCTTTTTGCGGATCTCGGTCACGCAATAGTACCATTTGTACCTATCTCGGACGTTCTAATTCCTATTGACATGGAAGGCGTCCTTTTACGGAAACCGCGTCGGTTTGAGCCGAGATCTTTCTATCGAACGTGTGAGGTGGAGTGCATGACGCCCGTGTTTGGCGCCCTCGAAAGGTTGGGTCTTCTTCCGATCCTATCCCGTACTCCGCGTCATCTCCTCCTTCGCCAAGTAGCGGAGTTCTTCCTCGATTTCCGCGGCGGCGACGGTTCAAATGACATCTCAACCGACATTGTGAAGCGAGAGGTCCTTGCCAATCGGTGGGAGGACGGGGCTTCTAAGGTAGGCGTTTCCAAAAGTCTACATGATAGCTTTGGTCCGGTCGACGAAGGATCCTCTGTTGTGAGGTACAAGGAATCGGAGATCGATCGGTATCTCTGTCGATTCGGTGGTCAATCGGGCTTTGTATTCAAGGCGGCATTCCTAAAGAATCGGCTACTACACGAGTACGGAGGGTTGGCGTACGTGGTCAACCACATTCTCACAAGCTGCGTAGGATCGTAGTACCGACTCGGTAGAATCCGCGTCCAAATCATGATGGCAATTGTTGGCGCTTGCGAAAGTCAACTGGAACATTTTAGGTTATGAGTCAATGGTCGTTTAGATCATTGCAAAGCGGGTACTTTGAACCGACATCGTAGTTCATGTACTTAGGAATTATTGTTATATTTCGGTAACGGGGAAATTGTAGTGATTTTATCGCTATAGAATTGAAGATCCCAAAACCCATCCTATACCCGTAGTGTGTTTGAACTTGAAGATGTAATAGGCTAGACATGTTCTTATGTTCATTAGTTATTTTTGTACGTAAGGGGTATTTGTTCGTCCCGAACTTCGTAAGAAGTTAAATTCCGAACCCCATGTTATCGGTTTGTAGAGCTCGTATCTTGAGGTCCTCCGGTGGCTTGTTCTCGGTAGAAGATTCCTATCGGCGGACCTCCGTTGAAAGCTTCGGTGCGATTCTTATCCACCGAAAGCGAGAAGAGCTCGGTACCTTTAGAGTCACCACTCACTATTCTCGGTAGAAGACTCTTATTAGCAAGACTCGAGATGAAGAAGTCGGTATGATCACTCTAGATATACTATCATAGGTAACTCGGTTGTAGATCCAGACAACAAAACAACTACCCGATCTTTATCATTCGAAAGTCAACGGAGTTTATTCATATGAGGATCGAGATGAAGAGTCGGCTCGAGATGAAGGCGATGTCGACAAGTCTCACCTACCACAAACCTCGGCCGATGGGAAGCAACCAAAGCCTTACCCGCTCCGACACCGAAGTTGCTCTCATGTACAAAAGCTAACCACTCTGCGGCGCTACTTCTAAAACTTATGGTCATTTTCCTTGGAAGTTTTTTGACACGTGGCCTTGTCCTCTCCAACGGATACATGCACGGGTCACGACTATAAATAGAGAAGAGTTTCCATGCTCAACGCACGGGACATCAAAGGGAATACACGCTCACAACATTAAACTCTCCAGCCCGTTCAAGTCGATCCGAGGCAAAGAACTTGCTTAGTTGAATATCCATAGTTCTTCTCTCTAGAGATTCTTTAGTTCCCTCTTCTCTATCTAAGCTCCCTTTGCTATATCCATAACTTAGAACCTTCGAAGGAGTTTACTTTACGTGAATCATTTATATTGTAAGAACTCCTTCGTTGTTGGAGAAAATCCCCTCCCCTTCAAACTTCGGTTTGCTTTGTAAAGTCGCTAAGGACTATAACTTAGAAGGGTTTGTCCAACGCACATATTCCTTGCTTTGAGGCTTACTCGAGATAAATCAACAAGAATTCCTATTACGCAAGGCCGTGGACGTAGGATCTTGCGTATCCGAACCACGTTAAAAAGCGCTTGTGTTATTTACGGTTTTATTGCATCACTCTCAAAGCGATTTACAAACTTATACTTTGCATAAAATGTATCTAAAAGTGCACCAGCCAAAACAACTTTGGTTTTGCGAAAACACGTTTTCAAAAGAGACGAAGTCCCAATGGGCCCCACACTTATCCGCATTTGAAACTCTACGGTCGAACTCTCTATGCGACGAAGTCGGTAGAACAGTTGAGTAGTTGAGACACTCGACCCGCGATCAAAAGGTCATTATTTGGCACTGTTCATCGGTCGCACCTAACGGCTCATTGTCTTTCACGTTTGAGGAAAAACTTGTACTCATGTGTATTTGGCGACTTGGTCTACTCGAACAGATCCACGAAAACATTTTCACTCGCACAAGCATCTCTTCATACATCCTTATACTCTCATCTACAATGTACGATATGTCGGGTATACGGATGGTGCCCATGTTCTCGAAGGAGAACTATACGGTATGGCGCGTGAGAATGGAGGCGCACCTTACATCGTTGCATGACAACATGACGATTTCCTTGAAAGCAGGACCCATCATTCCCATGATCGACGGTGTCCAATACGCCATTGTGGGAGGTATAGGAGCACATATTGGTGCTAAAGTTGCCAAAGACAAAAGCTGTCTTCACGCTTGAAGAGAAGACGCAACCTTTATGGAGTAGCGCGGAATGCAATCCCGACACCGCTCGAGAGATTCACACCTCGGGAGAGTGCAAGATGGTAAAATGGCAAAAGAACTTTGGGATGCCCCGGATGTCTTGAGCCAAGGTACCCCCGCAGATCAAAAAAAATAAGCTCGAGCTTGAGCTTCAAAAGTTCGACAACTTTGCCATGGAGCCCCAAAGAAACCATTGACGAGCTTAGCGTAAGATTCACCAATCAGATCAATGTGATCAACGAGCTAGGGAGAACGTTCACCAACCGAAGTGGCTTCCTTTTGCTACTTATTTACGTCGCTCAGATCATAATGCTTTAACTCCCGATGTTATCTTTTCGAACCGAAGGCTGAGGAGTTCGAGCATAGTCTACCCCAACGGTGCGTTAGTGTTCCAGCTGACTCTCAAATAGATCATGTTTTCAAAGCAATAGTTAGCACTTCAGGAGCCAACCCCGTTTCTCCTAATAAGACAGTAGCTGCATCTGATGCAAAGTCTTTAGAGACTCCTACTACGGCGTCTTGCGCTTATGAATCTCAAATATCAAAGGGAGAAGGAGAGAATCGAAAGCTAAAGAAATCCCAGAGTTTCTCCCTCGGGTAAGAAAGATAATCATAAAAGGGAAGAATCTAAACCTTCTCCCGATTACGGGAACACGAGAACCCGCTCGCTAGTCCATCTAACAACTCGAATGGAAAAGGAGGCGAGTAGTGTATGTGCTACAACCGCAAGAACAAATGATATTTCCGATCGAATGTCCCGAGCTCTCGATCGCCGGCGAGCGGAATGGTAGGCCGAAGAGAAAAAATTTGCCCGTAGGAGGTAGGCCTACATTTCCGGAGAGCTATCGACGTCTCAATCGAGGAAGATACATTCATGTATTCTTCGAGGATGAAGCCGCATTTATTGCCGTTGAGGTCGAAGAAACGAGATCCCGAAACATCGCCGAACACACGCTTGATGGTCGAGAAGAGGCCGAGGTAAATTCGAAACTTATTACAACCTCCTCTTCATAGAGCACACACGATGCGTGCTCAGTTACAGATGAACCTCTAGACGTCATCCAAGCATACGACGATCTACTAGTGGAGCAGATTCAGTTAAGCAGAGAGTTCGGTAGAACGGTTCATGAGCCCGGAACAGGTAAATGCTGAAAATCGAGAGACTTTCTTCGATTATCGGGTCTCTACGTTCGGGAGAATCTCATTGCGAGACTAAAGGAAGAGATTGAATCTCTTATGACTAAGTCTCGGCTTCAAGAAACTCGGGATGTCAGTTATGACTAAGGACGATTCGAGAAAGATCCCGAGATAGCCGGACTCGGTCGGAAGCTCGCAGAGGTTTAAAAGGATTATGAATCACTTAAGAAAAGTGAAGTTTGGCGAGGACCGATGGTGAACAATACACGGGAGCCAAAGAGAAGTTGGAGAGCATGCTTAGAGCTCAAAGGCCGGTCGTCATGAAAGAAGAACTTCGGCTATACTCGCGAAGCTTCAACCTCTACATCAAAAGGCTCGGAAAAGGTGGGCGATAGGTTCGTTAGAGGAAAAGTTCAAATCACTCGAACCTACAACTCGGGCGAAAAACAAACGAGGAAGATCATCACACCTCGGCCGAGGTAACAAGAAGCAACTAACCAAAAATTCTAGCCCCATCCCGAACTAAGAAGGTCGAGATGGGCATAGCTATGGCGAGCCACTGTATGAGCATCCGGCCCCAGTTTGGTTCGTACTATTATGAGCCCGAGGATCGGGAGGAGCACAAAACCTCGGGAAGAAGAAAGCTCCACGAACCCAAAGTGCCATAAAGTTAGTATCTCCAAGTCCGGTGGAGAAGAAGGCCGACAAGGTTCGGAAAAAGAAGGTGTCACGAGACTCCTAAGGTCGCCGGACTCCTAAGGTCGCCGAGCAGATTTGGATCGCAAAACCATCAACTAACGCTTAAGGACCCAGGCGAACAAAAGTGTACCTAAAATTGTTTACGTTTTGCGGGTGCATAAGGACCCTTGGATCGTGGACAGTGGCTGCTCGAGACATATGACCTATCAAAAGACCTGCTGACCAATTACGTACAAGAAGATGCTCCCAGAATTGAGTTTGGTGACAACTCGAAAGGCTATACAAGTGGATATGGAACACTGAACATTGGGACTGCTTCAATTCCAAGAGTAACACATGTTGAAGGACTTCAACATAATCTCCTTTCTCGTCGATCAATTCTATAATAATCTTAATAGAGTTACCTTTGACGCTGGTTTCTGTGATGTTATTGATAAATCTACAGGGAAAACCGTGTTATCAGGTTCGCGGAAGAAAAACATCTACGTTGCTAACTGGAACACCACTGAACATGAGGCTTGCTTACTTGCCCAGACGAAATCAAGTGATAAAACAGGATGGTTGTAGCATAAGAGACTCGGTTACGGGAACTTCAAGGCAATGGACATGCTAGCCAAGGACTCAAAGTCGAGGAGCCCGATGAAGCCTTCATCAAAGAAAAAAAACTGTGAAGTGTGTTTGAAGGGAAAGCAGTTTTAAGGGAAAGCAGACAAAGAAAAGCAATCCACCAATTTCGTCGCCCTCCACTGATGGAATCCTTCAACTGCTCCACATGGACTTGTTTGGGTAAGTCTCTCTAGTGACTATAAGAGGCAAGAAGTATACCCTCATTGTTATTGACGATTATTCAAGATATACGTGGGTCATCTTCATAGCTAACAAATCGATGTCAAGGCGAGCCGCCGATCGCTTGAAGAAACTTCGGTGTGGAAAAGGACATCAAGATTCAAAGAATTTGCTCAGATAGAGGGACAGAATTTCTCAACTCAGTTATAAAAGAGTATTGCGACACAGAGGGGATTCAACACGAGACCTCAGCAGCTCGCACCCCTCAGCAGAACGGTCTTGTTTAACGGAAGAACGGGAACACTAAAAGAAGCGGCAAGAACGCTCCTAGCAAACTCTGGACTACCCTCAAAGTTACGGGCCGATGCCTACCGGCACCGCCCGTTACACTCGGAACCGCTCACTACTTACAAAGCAACACATGAAGAAACCATACGAACTATGGAAATGGAGAATTCCTTCTATTTCTCATTTTCATATCTTTGGTTGTCCTTGCTTTATCCACGATAACGGGAAGGATCGGTTAAAGGTCTTTGATAGCAAATCTGATCAAGGAGTGTTCTTAGGATACTCTCGAGTCAATAAAGTCTTCGGGGGTCTTTAACTACCGGACTCTTTGCGTGGAGGAAAGCCCTCATGTTATTTTTGATGAGTTTGTTCTGCGAGGACATGAAACCTAAGAAGACAGACTGGTTGGGATGATGAGTCGGACGCAACCTACAAGATCTCACACTAAATGATAAAGCGAAAAGATCCGGCCTTTGTTGGGATGATGAGTGAGACGAAGAATAAATCCACACCCATCCCGCAAGCACCGTAGGGACTGGTTGATTCTGCTCGAACAAAATCAACATCGAGATAACAATGGTCGATGAGGAAGCCCCCGTGGTAGCGAGACCTCTACTAAGAATATAAACTTAGGGGGAATGACTAATGTTCCTAAGCTAAATGCCCCCGAACACGGAAACTCGGTAGATCCTAACCTTCTTATTGAATTGCTTGATCGCGAGAACGGCACTCTCGAAATGCCGAACACTCCTCTTGCCGTATGCGAAGTAATCTCGGAACAAGAAGCCAAATTCGGACGTTCATGGCTGAGACGGTCACTCTTTTGATCTAATCATTGGAGATCCAACGGCGGTAAGGACAAGATCCGGACTAAGTCGAGGAGAAAGCGCTCTCTACTCCTGTTTCTTGTCTATTGAAGAACCTCAGACGATAGAAGATGCTCTCAATGATGCTGACTAGATAATTGCCATGCAAGAGGAGCTGAACCAGTTTGTCCAAAATGAAGTTTGGGAGTTTGTTGACAGACCTGAACACCAACACGTAATCAGTACTAATTAGGTCTTCAAAAACAAGCGAGATGAAAACAACGTCATAGTAAGAAACAAAGCTCGACTTTTTGCCAAGGGATATTGTCAAGCAGAGGGAATAGACTTTAACGAAACGTTCGCACCAGTTGCAAGATTGGAAGTCATCCGTCTATTCCTTGCCTATGCAACGCATCAGAGATTCAAAGTTTATCAAATAGATGTTAAGTCTGCGTTTACGAAGGCGTGCGAAGAAAGAAGTCTACGTGGAACAACCGCCCGGCTTTCGGCGGGGGACATCGAGTGTATAGACTTCGGAAAGCTCTATATGGGTTAAAACAAGCACCCAGGGCTTGGTACGATACCCTATCAGACTTGCTTCTTCACAAAGGTTTTCAGAAGGAGACAGTAGATCGCACTTTGTTCATCATTAAGTCAGGCGATGACATTCTACTAGTGCAGATCTACGTGGACGACATCATTTTCGGATGCAGGAACGTGACTATATGTCAACAATTCGAGAAAATGATGAAGGAGAAGTTCGAGATGTCAATGATGGGGGAGATGAACTACTTCCTTGGATCTCAAGTGAAGCAATCATTCGAAGGAATATTCATCAACCAAGCCAAGTACACTCGAAGACCTCCCGAAAAGATTTGGCCGTGACTCGAAGCAAGCCGGTCAAGATCCCCATGAACATGAATTTAGTAGAAACCGTTTTCATTCAAGCAGTTTAAATGCGTTGCAGCCAGTCAAGATCCCCAAGTACACTCGGGGCTGAAGCTGCTCTTGACAAAGCACCCGAAGGCGTACCTTCCCAGACAGGTAGTAGAATTTTTCTACATCCTACGCTCCGTCCGAGGATACGGACGCAGAGGTCACGGTGATCGGCTACATGAGGGAAGTTGCCCCTCGGAAATGAGAATAGGGCCATGCGGACCTTAGTGTCCTTGAGGCCTTGAAGACGATATTCGAACTCCCGGCAGACGGCGGGATCTCTCCCATCGGATACAAGGAGACGAGCTCAATGACTATATACGTCGTTTCTACGAGACGATATGATGTCTCCTTCAAATCCGCTTTTCAGAAGAACCGGCTTCTACGAGTATAGAGGCCTCGCATACATTGTGATTCCGTATCCTCACGAGCGCCACCGGTTCTTTCAACCAACTATCCAAGCCCGGAATCCAGATCATGATGGCGATAATGGATGGAGTCCGGGTGGATTGGGCACGATTCCTCATGTCCGGGCTGAAGGCTCGGGCTTAAAGTTTATTGCCACGAGTCGGGGAGAGAAGACTTATTAGTGTGGGAAAACTATTGTATAGGACGAAGGTGTCCATAGTGATAGAGGACTCCGTGACGAGTCACGCGTCCTTCGCGGACATGAAGTATTTCGGCGAAAGGCGATCAAGTTCAAGACAAAATTAGCGGCCGAAAAGTCCATCGGCGTGGAGCCGAGCTTAAGAGGTCATCTGCGATCTACCTCCACGTGCTGATCAGCCAAAAAAGAAGAAGCTATCCAAGTCGGGAGCTTCCAAGGCGCTTCCCCACCGCGCCCTCAAGTGGAAGACTTACAAGGCGTTGACCATTGGTATAGAAGGTGCCGCATTTAAAGAAAATGTGCGGTGAGTAAGTAGTGAGGAGACTCGGCGGGAAGAAGGAGATGAGCCTGCTGCTGGGGTTTCCCTGCGAGCAATCTTCAACGATTCGGTGAGCCGTCTCCGTGCAGTGGGAGAGGTTGCTGAGCAGATTCCTGACATCTCACAACATCAGGATCTGGTTAATGTTGCTGTTAGGGCAAGGACCCGAGATCTTTGCTAAGGTTCTGGCCGGGACATCCTTGTTAATCTCATTCAGCAGCATTCTGTGGACTCCTTACTGGCCGAGGAGCAGCAGATTCAACAGGTGATAGGGTTTCGAGAACTCGCCGACATTGCCTCCTTTGAGGACCTCCGCTCAGCCATGCTCTATCTTCTAGAGCTCAGGTCCTCACCTCCGCCCACCAGAAGCCCATCGTCGCCTACTCGTTATGATAATGGAGATGATGACAAGCCACCCAAGGATGCAGAGAAGGGAGACACTACTGAGGGAAAGACTTCCAGCGAGCAGGGCGATTCACCACCTCCTCCTCCGGAATCAGGTGCTGCCCCCGTTGCTTCATCGTCTAGATAGCAATAGCTCGCTGCCTCTAAGCTGAGGCTCGGTACCTCCTCCTATCAGATCAAGCCGATAGGTACCGTGTCCTCAAAGTCAGTCAACCGAGCCATAAGGAAGCAAGGAGACAAGAATCGTCTCCTTGCCAAGGATGTCCATCTCAAGTGGGCACAATATACAAAGGCTTAGGCCGAGAAGGTTGACACAGCGACGGGCGCGGTCAAGAAGATCTCGGAGCGCTCCAACTCTTAACATTCAAGAGATCATCGAGGCCGCGCTAGCAGCTTCGGAAGGCGGACATGGCCGCTCAATGTCGATAGTTACTAGAAGCTCGGCGAAGAAATTCTTCGAGTAACTATCTGCGAGCTTGGCCTTGTGCGGGAACACCATGGATGAGAGGAACAGGCTTGCCACCTCCGGTGTCCAAACCGCACGTTGAAACCCCGGGCGGCGGCCACTAAAGCTCATCCAAAAAGAGATGACCCAACTCCCTCGATGCATCACTCCTTCGGCGGCGAAATCAAACGAGATGCCCAAATCCGAGCAAATCCGCAAGGATCGGAAAGGCAGTGGGTGTACTATTGTGATGCAGTGGGGGACTTCAACACAACCTCAACGCAAATCAAATCAATTATCTACGCATTCCAACTGGAGGTAGCACCCATCAAAGCTCTCCTAACCTCGGCAGATGATGCCAAAAAGGAGGAAGGAAGGGCAAAGGAGGTGTTGACTGAGTCAGTCGGGAGGGAACCGATCAAGGGGGAAAGTTCAGCGCAGGCTGGAACAAGTTCGATCCCTACTCCCTCAGTCCAAATCCCATCTGTAGTACAAATCCCATCAGAGGCTCAGCCCTCTGTGCTTCAGCACACCGCGCATGCTAGAGGATCAGGTGAGGGATCCTCGACCTAGGAGCATATTGAAGATGTGGCCCAATTTGTCGAAAGCTAAGATAATAACGAAGAGCCCCCGCTCGACTCAAAGGCCCCGGAAAGGAGATCGCTGCGAGAGCACTCCTCCTCCTTCTCCGTCGCCTAAGTTCAAATCTAGAGAAGAGCGGGAAGAGCACGACAAGAGGGTGGCACAACAAGCTGCGAGGATCGAGATGGACTATGAGTTGAGGATGGAGGAAGAGGCCCGAGAAGAAGAAGAAGAAGAAGAAGAAGAGAGTCCCTATGTCCTGAACGTCCAAGAGTCAGGCTAAATTGATCATGGCTCAGCGGAAGAAAGCACAATCTGCTCAGGAGCCTACTGAAGACTCTGACACAGACAACCTGCCCCTTGTTCGGAGGCTAAAAAACCTTCCTAATCTTACATCCGAGTAGGAAGCAAAAGACAAGGCAACATGGGACGCAGTGCAACAAGGGCTTAACCTCAGAACCGGAGACAGACGCGCTGCCAAGCTGAGAGAGAAGAAGAGACATGCTGATCAGGCTAAGATCATATAGGCGGGCGAGCAAGCAGCCGAGAGCCTATCCTCGGCCGCAGCAAGCGAGATCTCCAAGACATCCAAGTTCTTCGCGTGGTACTGCGAAGCCGTATTTGAAGAAAACTCCGCACCACCGCGTCGATAAGTGGATCCCGTGGAATCTAAGCGAGGAGTGGGAGGAGGCTGAAGGGCGACTTCATCAACGCTTACTGTGTGTGGAAATGTTATCCTCCTGAAGTAACGGTGGTCGATCTTTTTGATCACTATCTATATCACCACGACCCCAACTTTAGAGCTCAGATAAAGCTCTTACTATTCAAGGAGAAGTTGCCGTTCACTTCGCTCCCGCCTACCGCCCGCCCGAAGCCTCCGATGACTTCTCAAGGCATCGTCTGCACCAAGGAGAATGAACAGGAAGTAGAGACAGTTGTTCATCGCAATAATCTTTATATTTTGACGGCAGATGATCTCATCCCCATCCAAGCCCTTAGGGAAAGAATTTACAAATCTTACGGGTTGGATGCTCCTACTACCAAGTCTGCTGATTTCAAAGGAAAGATCAAGAAGTTCAGACGATAGCAGTTCCTTTTATTCCCTCATACCTTCTGATGTAATAGCAATAGACTGATGTAATCACAACCTCATATCTATATATCAGTTTTTGCTTAGCCAGACAACTGCTAATTGTCTTAAGGTTGTGTTATCTTTGCTTAACACACACTGATCACTGAAGTGATCTGACACACACTCACATAACCTCTTTCTTCTAATGTGCCTATCTTTTATGAGATGTTAACCTCTGCTATCATTGTTCAGTTGTTACTGAATCCTCTTGGGTTAGTAGTTTAGTACTTAGTGGTTTTGGCATCATCAATTAGGGGAAAATTGTTGGGTTATGAGTCAGTAGTCGTTTAGATCATTGCTAAGGGGGTACTTTGAACTGATATCAGTAGTTCATGTACTTAGGAATTATTGTTATATTTCGGTAATGGGGGGAATTGTAGTAATTTTATCGCTATAGAATTGAAGATCCCAAAACCTCTCTTGTACTCGTAATGTGTTTTGAACTTGATGATGTAATAGGCTAGACATGTTCTTATGTTCATTATATATTTTGTCTAAGTCCTATAAGGGGTATTTGTTGGTCTGAACTTCACTAGAGAAGTTAAATTCCAAAACCCCATGTCATCAGTTTGAAGAGCAAGTGTCTTCATGTCCTCCATCTGACTGTTCTCAGTAGAACATTCCTATCAGCATACCTCTGTTGAAGACTCAGTACGATTCTTATCTACTGAATGCGAGAAGAGCTTAGTACCTTCGAGTCACCCGGTGACTATTTTCGGTAGAGACTCTTATACGCAAGACTCGAGATGAAGAAGTCGGTATGATCACTCCAAATCTAGCGATCATATGCGGCTCGGTTGCCGTCCGACAACGAAACAACTTCCCGATCTTTATCATTCTAAAGTCGGCGAGTCCATTCATATGAGGATCGGTGAGAGTCGGCTCGAGATGAAGGCGATGTCGACAAGTCTAACCTACCACAAACCTTGGCCGATGGGAAGCAACCAAAGCCTTACCTACTCGACACTAAAGCTAGTCTCATGTACGGAAGCCAACCACTCTAAGGCGCTACTTCGAAAACTTGTGGCCATTTTCCTTGGAAGTTTGTGACACGTGGTATCGTCCTCTCGGCCAGGATACATGCACGGGTCACACCTATAAATAGAGAAGAGTTTTCAAGCTCAGCGCACGGGACATCAAAGGGAATACACGCTCACAGCATTCAAACTCTCTAGCGCATTCAAGTCGATCCGGCTAAGAACTTGCTTAGTTGAATATACGTAGTTCTTCTCTCTAGAGATTCTTTAGTTCCCGAGTCTCTATCTAAGCTCCCTTTGTTATATCCATAGCTTAGAACCTTCGAAGGAGTTCACTTTACGTGAATCGTTCTTATTGTAAGAACTCCTTCATTCTTGGAGAAAATCCCCTCCCCTTCAAACTTCGGTTTGATTTGTAAAGTCGCTAAGGACTATAACATAGAAGAAGTGCGTCCAGCGCACACATTCCTTCTTGAGGCTTGCTAAGATAAATCAACATGAACTTACTGTTCTACATGACCGTGGATGTAGGATCTTGCGTATCCAAACCACGTTAAAAGCTGCTTGTGTTATTTACTATTTTATTGCATCGCTCTCAAACCAATTTACAAACTCATACTTTGCATAAAACGTATATAAAAGTGCACCGGCCAAAACAACTTTGGTTTGCGAAAACAAGTTTTCAAAAGAGAAGAAGTCTAACGGGCCCCACACTTATCCGTCTTGAAACTCTCCGACCGAACTCTCTACCTTGGCGAAGTCGGTAGAACGGACTTCGGTAGTTGAGACACTCGGACCCGCGATCGAGAAGGTTATAATTTAGCATTGTTCATCGGTCGCACCTAACGGCTCGGTTGTCCTTCGTGTTTGAGGAAAAACTTGTACTCGAGTCTATTCACCCCCCCGCCTCTACACCCGACACTCGTCTCGGACCAACGAGAACTCGTTCTTCACGGCTGAGTTCAAAGCTCGGTTGCGGAAGTTCATGAACGCGAGAAGAAGGGATGCGGTGGATCCACTAAAGGGAAATTATTATATGGGACCAAGGTGTCGGTCTTGATCGAAGATGACCTCCCTAGAAACAGTCTCCTTCACCAACACCTTTTAATTCGACAATAAGGCGATGAAGTTCACAAGCGTAGCATCGGCGGAAAAATTTATCGGGGAATCGGGCACCTTTTACCTAAGCGTCCTTTGGAGATAATTCGGGCTCCCGTTCCATTTCGAGATGAAGAGGCCGAAGACACCGAAGAAGGCGCCGCCGGATGTATAACCTTCTGTCCTATTTCAATAGAGGACTACGGGTCGAGCAAGCATGGCGTGACCATCGGGAGACAAGGTTCGAATAGTCTTCACCGAGGAGACTCGGCCGGAGCATTCCAGTGAAACTTCAAACCGCCGAGGTTTCTTCGGTTCACGCTCGAGTCCTCAGTGCCCTTCCAAAGGCGATAGAGGAGGTAGGCTGGCTGAGATCCAGGAGATCATGTCATACTACGATCTAGGGGATATAGCGTCTGCGCTCGGATTCAGATGCGCATCCGTTTTTTGGAGTGGGATCTGCTAGAGGAGACCATTCGGGTCAGTCTCTATCCACTTTGCCAGAGGAAGAGCAGAAACTAAGAGAGGAGATAGGCTACGAAGAGCCTTCGGATATTGCATCGATGGAGGACCTCAAAGCAGTCATTTTTGACGCAGCTAAATGACAGGACTAAAGGAGTTGAGCCCTCTTCCACTCAGCCGCCTCCGTCTCCCCCACCTTCTCCTCCTCGTGATGACACGCCTAAGGATGCAGACCTGGGAGGATCTGCTGAAGGCCAAACTCCCAAGAATGATCAGCCACAACCAGCGTGTTCATCCGACCTGATCATTCAGACTCCGTCTTCGACTCAGCACAAGCAAACAGTGTCACGACGATATCAGTCTGTTGAGATCAAAGATATCTCAACGGAGTCCATAGATAAGGTGATCAAGCGATAAGCCCACAAGAATCGGAATCTTGCTGATGATGTGAACCAGAAGTGGAGTAGGTTCACTAAGGCCCGGACCAAGTGGGTGACCAACCTCACGGTGACTGCGAGGAGGATCAACACGCCAAGTTCTATCAATGTTGATGAGATCCTCGCGAAGGCACTTGCATCTCAGAATACCGACCTGACTGCTCAGTTTGAAACCATACTACAGTCGCAGGCCAGATCCTTCTCTGAGGAAGTGGCGACTATAACAGGTAGAGTCCAGAAAGTTGTGGAGGAAAGATATGCTTTTACGGTGACGGTGTATCGAAGGCCGCGGCTCGGCGCATACCTCTGCCCGGGGAGATTAAGAGAAATGCATCGGGCTGGCGTACGGGACTACCTCACCGGATTCGATAAGTCATAGAATGCTCTACGAAGGCTATTGATCAAGAGCATGAAAAGAGGTGGGAGTCGTACACGAGATGCGGCGGCAGACATAGCTCTTTGGAATGACTTCGGTCAAAGACTTCGTAGCCGAAATGACAAAAAAAAGGTCACGGCTACGGCCACCCTCCTTGATGATGCCAAAAGAGGGGGGGAAGGATCGAGATCGGCTCGGTTGAGATCTATTCTTAAAGGCGAGGATCGGCGGGGCGGCCGAGCTCGAGGGCCGAACAAGCGATAGTTGTGTCGGTTTGGAGGAGCGGCCGAATCGGCGGTAGTTGAGGAGGCTTCTAACTCCGAAAATTTGCCAACACGGGGCTTGCCACCTCCAACACACGAGAGGGATGACAAGGGAAAGCGCAAGGCGCCCTCCCGATGCTCAAAAAAAAAAGCTGAAGTTCAAGTCTCTCGAGGAGCGGGTTGCTTATGATGAGCGGCTCGTGAGAGAAGCGGTGGGGAACAAGATAAACACAAGCCGTACGCCAAGAAGAAAGGGGTTGAGATTCGTTCTCCTACATCCGCACGAACAAGAACGACAACCTCTAAGCAATCAAGATCGGCGCGGCTAGATCGGCGGCGGCTAGAGCTCAGCGGTCGAGAGCTCGGCGGACCCAAAAGTCCAAGGCGGTCGGCGGGGAGCTTCGGGTTCCAAGTCAAAAGCTTCCGGTCGCTTGCGACTCGGAGGAACAAGCTCACGTTCCCTCCACGATCCCTTCCAAAGAACAATAGCAAGAAATGAAAGAAATATGGGATGCGTGCAAGAGGGCCTTGGACCAGACAACGGAGGCAAGGCGACTAAGAGAGGCGAGGAGAGAATCCGCCTGGCCGACCTTGAAGCCCTTAGGCTAAGAACGAGAGAAAGAAGCCAAGGAGAGGGTGCCGGTCAAGGACGAAGTATCCCTCGCTCCTCCCGCTTCTTCGGGGAGCGAGAGAGCCCCTCGGTCGGGTGAAGCGAAGCTGTTTATAAGAGGACCGATGGACCGGGTGCCGTTCAAGCTCAATCGGCAATGGAAGCGAGATGAAAGTAGAGGTCATCAAGTGGTTCTATATATGAAGAGTCGAGAATGAAGATTCCTATGATGCTTGAATCATACTTTAAGGATCTCCGACTACCGCGAATCCCGGCCTCCTGGCCGAAATCCGGACTACGCTTGACCGGACGGGTCAAACGCGAAGGCACCGCCACTTTCGGACTCTACCTCCTCCTATGACGCATGTTGATAATCAATGCAAAAAGGAGATAGAAGAAGAGATTGAGAATGCTATATACGGCGAGGTGCGAGCGAAACGTTGAAGAAGACTTGGTGGAAATCAAGGCCCTAAGGAATAGAGTATATAAGAGATATGGCCTTGAGCTTCACGAGAAGAAGTCGGTGACTTAGGGCGAGGATGCGGCAATTCAAGAAGAAGCCTAGCTGATCTTTCTCTCTCTAGTATAGCTTCTTAGTGATAGTAGTCATTGTCTTGTAATTCTTCATCATATATGACAATATCACTTTTTTGCCTTGACAATCACTCATTGTCTTTACAACTTTAATTTATTTTTATTGGGAGATGATTCGGTAGCTCCACTTTGTTAGGAGACAACTCGGTAGCCTAGTGCTCGGTAGATTTGAAGATCCCAAAACCCTACTTTGACTAATGAACCATTCTCGTTGTAATTGTTTGTTTTGTCTCACGAGAGTTTCGGACTCAATAGACACTCTTCTATAGGGTTCGGGCGCTCGGTTACGTCCTTGGTTCTTGGTAGACTATCGGCCTCGGTACCGGAAGAAGAAGACTCGGTGAGTCTTGGACTCAATAGGAGCGGTATGCGAAAGGAGTCGGTGGACCCGAACTCGGCGGGGAGTAGTTCCCCGAACTTAGAGTTGATCTTCGGTGAGAGCTGAACTCGGCGGGGAGTATGCTGCGAACATAGATCGGACTCCGGCAACGGCTAGGCGATCATCGGCCGTCGGGATATCTCATAAGTCAAAGCGGGAGAGTACATACGAGAGAAGTCGGTGCGAGATCCACCTTGAAGTCCGTTTGTCTCGCCTACTTTCTTCGGCCTCGACCAATAACGAGCGGTCGTTGTCTACTTTACGATTAAAGGCTGCGAGTCGACAACTTTCCGAGAAATGGAGGGAAAGGACTCTGCCACCATACTTTGCAGAGCCGTTAGCTACCCAAAAGAGAGAGACACATGGATCGTCGTCTCCAATGGATCTATCCGTCTCTTTGCTCTATAATTAGAGGGAAGATTTCAAATTGAAGCTCACCGAACGACACGAGACGGAACACGGGAGCATTCACGAGCAACTCATAAATGACTTAAGCTTTCCTTGCAGAACTCCATAGAAGTAATCTCCGGTAAAGCCGACATACTTGCTCATAGGGAACCAAGCTGAATCGAGATTATAAAGCCTCTAGTATCCAAGCGGCGAATACGAACCCAAAGTCCATACTTAATCGTTCGTCGCTCTAGAAGCCACCTTCTTTTTCCCTATCCCTCTAACCTAAGCTCGGCGAGACCATATCTATAGCTTAGAACGAAGGAGTTCATCTTTGAACCGATCCTTTTGTAAAGGACTCCTTCATAGTTGGAGAGTTTATCAAACACTTTAGTTTGATATCTTGTAAGCGAGACTTGCTTAGTATAAATCTCAAGACCGGGTGTTTGTCCGATGTGCACAACCGGCCGAGACTAACTCAATATAATAAAATAGTCTCCCGATCTTTTCGGGACGGTGGACGTAGGATTATTGGATCCGAACCACTTTCAAATTGCTTGTGTTACGTGTTTTTTCTTGTTGCATTGATTCTTGTTCATGCGAAAATATATTTCTAAAATCATTCAAGCGAGTTTCAAGCAAATCTTAGCGATCGCACTAATATCTCGAGCCCGTTTTTCTTAAAAACGTTTTCTAACTTCAACGAAATTTGGGCCTACACATTTCCGCACCATCTCGAACTTCGGTGAACGGTGCGAATTCGACCTTAGTCGGCTAGCGAGGCCTCGGTGGAGTCGGTCACTCGCCACGCGATTGAGAACAACTTATTTGGTTTCTCGAACTTGTTCGATGCGACATTCTCACGAAAAGGACCGTTCGCGTTTTAAGTTGAGAAATTGTTTTTGGGGTGTATTCACACCCCCCCCCCACCTGAGCGTTTAATCTCGGGACCAACAATTTTTGAGCACGCCCGACCACCTCGGTGATCGGCTACTTATCTTATCGACCTATTTGACTTAGGTGTCTATACGCCATAGAATTATTTTCTCCCGATTAACTATGTTGTCTTACTCTTCTACGATACTCGCCGGTACTTAGGGGGAAGAACTCTTTTTTGTGAGGAAGTCGACCTTGATGTTTGACAAGTCTCAACTACCCGTCTATCTCGGCCGATAAGGAGCCGACAACGACCCAACTACTCCGAGAAAAGTTTGCTCTCACACCGAAAAGAGGAGAATCTCTATAGTACACCTACTCGACAACGTTCAAATTAAAGGAGCCATTTTCCTTGTCATTTCGACACGTGGCTAGACCTCCCTCCAACGGATCTATTCACCATTAATGACTATAAATAAGAGAAGTCGACATGCAGAGTCGACACCGGGAACCCAAGCTATCTATGCACAAACTCTTAGCAGTCTCAACACAGAATCCAGTAAATAACTAGCGTCCATTAAAGAACCTCTTTAGTTCATCACTTAGAGTTTTTATTTGTTCCCCTTCTCTTATCTAAGCAAGCTCATTGTAATATTTTTAGCTTAGAAACCTCGAGGAAGTTCACATCTTTGTGAAGCTTGTTCTTATTTGGAAGAACTTCCTCTTAGTTGGAGAAGACTCAAACTCTTCAAGTTTGAACCCACTGTAAAAGTCACTACGACTATAAGTAGAGAATCGTCTCGTGCACAAATCACCGAGAACTTGCTCGGTTATAAGCTTCAAGTTTTGCGTCCGTCCGGTGAACGGGACCAACCGAGACTTGCTCGGTATAAATATAACAAGTATCTGCTTTGGTCGGGGACGGTGGGACGTAGGACCCGGTATGTCCGAACCGGTTTAAAAATTCCTTGTGTTGATTTACTATTTTCCTTAATCGCTCATCTTGCATACAAAGCGTACTTCATAAAACTTCGGGCATAAAAGCGGGTGTTTTCTAACAGAGACGTCTAATAGGGCCTACACTTCCGCGCACACTCGATGCGAACGCCGACTAAAGTACGTAGACCGAACTCATTAGAAGATTTTTACGCCCACGCGATACGAAGCATATTTGGTTATCGACTCGGTTTAGTAGGAAACTCAGCTAGAGCTGACTTCGCATTTGAGAAAGAAATTTGTATTCAGGTGTATTCATCCCCCCCCCCCCTACACCTGAACCACATCTCAAGACCAACATGTCTCCATGGCCTACCTTGTTTAATTTAACACTTAGAATCACCTAAATGATTACAGACTCACACACTCATTGCTTATCTGTGTTTGTCTGTTGTTGCTAGGTTTGATTGTTGTCTAGGAGGAAATATGTGTTGGGAGAATTTGTTTAATGAGATATCCCTGTAAACTCCCAACAGTCCTCAGTAGATTAGAAACTAGACAGTGCAACTCCACTGATTCTTCGTGTAATATTTGTAAGGAGTTTGTACCTGATAGTTTATAGTGTTAGCTGATAGTGTTAGGTTTTGGCATAATCAAATAGGGGGAAATTGGTAGGAGATGATTCAGCAGTAGATTGTTTAGAAGATTTGGTTGATCCCAAAATCCTAATTTGATTGGTGAACCATTCCTTTGTATTTGTAATGCATTGGTCTTTGAGAGTTACAAACTCAGTAGACTTACCTTCAGCATGGTCCCAGGCTCAGGAGTTATGTCTGTTGAACCTCAGTAGACTATCTGCCTCAGTACCATGGAGTGAAGATTCAGTAGTGTTGGACTCGGCGGGAGCGGCATGCGAAGGTGTTCGGATTCGGTAGTCTTTGGACTCGGCCACGAGCATCATCTTGAAAAGAGTCGTAGAGCCTGGACTCGGCGGGGAGCAGTTTATTGAACTCAGAGTCGACCGTCAATAGAGTTGGACTCAGCAGGGGTATACTACTGAACCCCTGGTAAGACTCAGCAACGGCCTGATAGTTTCCTTGACTGTCGGTGGTATTCAAATGTTAAATTAGTAGAGTTGTCCGAGGTCGTACATATCAGAGAAGTCAGCTTCAGTATCTACCTTGAAGTTTTGAATGTCTCAGCAACTTTCTACTCCTCGACCAATGACAAGCGGCCCATTGTCAAAATGCTTGTAAAAAGCCGCAAGTCGACCACTTTCACGAAAAAGATAGTGAACTCTGCACAATTTCAAAAGAGCCGTTAGCTACCCAAATAGAGTGACACGTGGACGGTTCGTCTCCAGCGGATCTATCCATAGCTCACCTCTCATAAATAGAGGGAAAATCAAATCGAAGAACATCATCGACATACGAGCATTGAACATACAAGAACACAAGCTTTCCGCGAAGAACTGTAGAGAAAACAACCTACCGCGAAAAGCACTCTTACTGCTCTAGGGAACCAAGTTTCATAGAATCAGCGCCTCCTAGCATCCAAGTGAAAGAACACGAACCCAGAGAGATTATTCCTCATTGTTCTTCACTCTAGAAGCCCTTTCTTGTTCCCTTTCCATCTAACCTAAGCTCAGCTGAACATATCTATAGCTTAGAACCGAAGGAGTTCATCTCTTGAACTGCTCTTATTGTAAAGAACACCTTCATCGTTGGAAAATCGTTCTAACATTTTTGTTTGATCTTTGTAAACTGAGACTTGCTCAGTATAATCACAAGGTTGCGTTTGTCCTGTGTACAAACCGATTAAGACTAACTCAGTATAATAAAATAGCCTCCTAGTCTGTTCATGACAGTGGACGTAGGATTTTGAATATCCGAACCAATTTAAAAGTCGATTGTGTCTTTTCTTTGTTGCATTTATTCTTGTTCATTCGAAAACCGTTTACAAAATCAATCAACGAGTTTCGGAGAAAAAAGCTTAAGTGAGTGCACTAATCTCTTGCAATGATTTTATTAATAATGTTTTCAAAACAAAGCCGAATCGGGCCTACACTACTCCGCACGCTACTAAACGGTACTGAATTCTGACATCAGTCAGCTAGCAGGCCTCAGTAAAGTCAGTCACTCTGTCCACGCGATCTAGAACAGCTTGTCTGGTCCACTGAATTCATTCAATAGACAATCTCTGCAATCGGACTGTTCGCGTTCAAGCTTGAGAAAAAGGTTTTCAGGTGTATTCATCCCCCCCCCTTCACCGAGCGTTTGACTCGAGACCAACAGCAGGAGCAGTTTACTGAACTCAGAGTCTTGATCTTCGGTAGAGTTGAACTCGGCAGGAGTATACTACTGAACCTATGGGTCAGACTCAGCAACGGCCTATCAGTTTCCTTGACTGACAGAGGACTTCAATGTCATTTCAGTAGAATGGTCCGAGGTCGTACAACTGAGAGAAGTCAGCTTTAGTATCAACCTTGAAGTCTGCAAGTGTCTCAACCACTTTCCGTACCTCGACCAATGACAAGCAACCAGTTGGAAAAGTATCTGCCAAAAGCGCAAACTCAACCACTTTCCTAAAAAAGATAGTGGACTTTGCGGAAATTCAAAAGAGCCGTTAGCTACCAAATAGAGTGACACGTGGACAGTTCGTCTCTAATGGATCTATCCATAGCTCATGTCTATAAATAGAGGGAAAATAAAATTGAAAAATATAACACAACGATAAGCGAACAGAGCATCAAGCATACAAGAACAAGCTATACACGACGAGCCCCGAGGCTAACTTCGGGCGTGAAAAGCATTTAATTTGCTCTAAGGGAACACAAGCTTATATAGAACTCAAGCCTCTAGCATCCAAGTGAAGAACATGAACCCCGGAGAGATTATTCCTCCTTTGTTCTTCATTCTAGAAGTCTTTCTTATTCCCTTTCCCTCTAACATAAGCTCAATTTGTATTTATCTATAGCTTAGACCGAAGGAGTTCAATTTATTGAACCGTTCTTAGTGTTGAGAACTCCTTCATCGTTGGAGATACATTCAAATATAATTTTGTTTGACCTTGTAAACTGAGACTTGCTCAGTATAATCACAAGACGGTGTTTGTCCGGTGTACAAACCAAGCGAGACTAATTCATCATAATAAAATAGCCTCATGCCTTGTTCGGGACAATAGACGTAGGATCTTGCGTATCCGAACCACTTTAAAAGTCTTTGTGTTTGTAAGCTTGTTGCATTGATTTAAGTGTTCATACGAAAATCATTTTAGAAAATCATTCAAGCGAGTTTCGGTAATCGGGTTTAGCCGTCGCACTAATCTACTAAAAGCGGTTTTATAAACAAACGTTTTCAACACCAAACCGAATTAGGCCTACACTTTCCGCACGCTACCGAACACTACGAACGCGTCGAATTCGACATTAGTTAGCTAGCGAGCTCGGCACTTCGGTCACTCTATCTAAATGATCTAGAATAGCTTATGCGGTCTCTTGAATTCATTCGGTAGATAATCTCCATTAATTAAAGGCTGTTCGCGTTCAAGTTTGAGAAAAAGGTTTTCGGGGTGTATTCATCTCCCCCCCTCTACACCTGAACATTTGACTCGGAACCAACATTGGCGTTCTTCATTACGTGACTATTTACACGAGTGGATGTCGCGTTAGTTGTCAACAAATTGAGTCGATATGTCCAAGAACCATCTGACATTCATTGGCAGGCATGCACAAAAAGTTGTTGTGGTATCTAAAGGGAACTTCTCATTTCTCACTTGTCTTCTCCCCTAGTCTAGTACGTCGCCTTGTAGGTTATGCTGATGTTGATTGGGAGAGTTGTCCGAATAATCGATGATCTATCGGCGGACATTATGTCTTTCTTGGCACAAATATGATTATTTGGAGTTCTAAAAAACAAGAAGTCGTCTCACATAGTAGTGTTGAATCTGGATATCGGTCTCTTGCTAATGTCGCTGCCGAATTGATTTGGCTTCAAGGGTTATGCAATGAACGTGATCTAAATTTTGTGAAACCGTCTAAGCTTTGGAATGTGTCACACCCCAGATTATGGATAAGCCAAAGGGAGAAAAATCGCGTGTGGGAGCTTTCACGTTTCTTTCCACGAGTTATCTTAATATTACTTAATCAAGTCTTAGTATTAATTAATCTAGTTTAATTCGGATTTAGTATTAAACTCTTAGGTCAAGTTTGTAACCCTATACAAGGCCGTGTTAGGGATCTTATGATAAGAAGAAATTTGCCAAACTCTTCTCCCTCGTTCTCTTCTCCCTCAACTCTTCTCAATCAACTCTCTCTCTCCTTCTCAATCATACTCTCTGTTCGTCCCTCTCCATCATCTTCTCAATTATAATCTGCAATTATCAAATCATCTCCTATTCACGGTTCTTCCTCCTCTAGTTTCATCTCAGATCCGGAAACTACAGTCTAACAATCCGGTGAATTAGCTACGGGTTGTTACAATGATATCAGAGCAACGATTCTGCGACAATGGGCAAGCACTCCGGTAGAAGGCGCTTAGATCGGGATTTTCGGAGCATCAACTGAAGGCGATCGAACAATCGATAGCAGCGGGGTTCGAGCGATCCACTGCTCTCTGTATCAACGAGATGAATAGAGTGTTTGATAGCTACCCTGGTAGATCGGAGGCTCGTCGACTTGCAAACGGTGGAGTTTCTTTGATTGAAATTTCGGTGAATCGTGAATCGGGTTCCGCAGGGGTGAATTATGAGATGGAGAAAGGTGGTGTGATTCTTGAGGTAGAGGTCAAAGTTGTCAGTGAAACAAGATTTAGTCAAAGTAATGATATTGGGTCACGAGATGAACTTGAGACTTTCATGCCTGAGAACAAGGAGAAAACTTTTGTCTCTCAAGCTTCGATCTTGGAATGGAGATGGCACGTGGATCTCGTGTCTTACCGCCCTGAAACTTATGTTGTGGAAGAAGCTAGACAGATTAATGGGACAGGTAGAACCGAGGCGAGATACCCTACCCTTGCCCATTGAGGAAGAAGGCCATGACTGCGTGCGGGATGGCCATAGTGGTGATTCTTTAAATCCTCCGCTTTGTTCAAAAAAATGCACCAACTCCAAAAGGGAAGAAACGAAGGGGAAGATTGCTCAAGGATCAGGCTTATCTTCACAGTCACCTAAAACTGGAGTTTCCCAACTTGTGAGTATGCAAAACAAAATGCAGAAGAATATGGCAATGATGATTGTTGTTCCAGTTACCAAAGAAGGAAAAAGACTTGCGGCAGCTCTGGGAAGGAGCATGGAGAAAGGCTGCCAAAGCCCAGTCCGATGCTTTATGGGCTCGTCTCCAAGAAGAAAATTCAAAACATGAAAAGGCGAGCAAAGGATTTGGGGTTAAATACGGTTAGTCTAGAAGGTTCGGAGAAATCAATGTGGGGATACGGTGATGCAATGATGCGAGAGTTACATATGCTAAGGAGCAAAACTTCGGTGAAGTGGGTGGCAGTGGCAAATTTTTGGAAAATTGTGGAGGCAAGTTTAGTTATAAACCTGGTATTTGTGAGTTGAGAATCGAGGTAATTGGCTATGAAAAGTTACCCGTGAATGTTCTATGCTTAAATTATTTGGTGTTTGCTATTGTTTTCCTCGAAAATACTTGTTGGATTGCTTATAAACAAGGAAGACATGAAGGATTTTGGGACATACTCTTCCCAATAGGAAAATACTATTGCTTCGGCTAGGATTTGGTATGTGTTTAGGTTCTCTCGTCTCTTGTTCTATTGCTTGATGGAGACCGGCATTTTGACTTACGGAAATAAGGTGTTTGGTGAGGTGCCAAACCAAACCTTTTGGATCTTGGGAACAAGGTGTTTGGGTTTTGGAAACGGGGGTATTTGGTGGGGGAATTGATAGGCTTGAGGAGGGAAATAGTGAATTGGATATTATGTTTTTCTCGTGATATCATTGAACCTATTTCTCTCGTTCATAAGCTCAAAGGAAATGATAGGCTGTTATTTTGCTTTTGGGATTACATGGCTTATCTTGTTGTTGAGGTTCATTGTTACACTAGGATTGCAAGATTTTATGAAATTAGATGTGGAAGGGCTGAGTTAAGGGAAGAAAATAAGTCCTATCAAGCCTCTCTCGGTGTCGTGCAAGCTGCTTATGCTAACGGTGCATCCACTGATCACCTGAAGGAGTTGGGACTGGAAGTGGTTTTGACTCCAACAGGAGTCAAGTACTTGCATGAAAAAGCTGTCGAGTATGATATTGGCATTTATTTTGAGGCGAATGGACATGCAACTGTCTTGTCTTCAGATACTCTCCCGTCATGGTTGCAGACTAAAAAATGGCAAGTGAAGATTGCGGCTTTGAGTGCTGTTATTAATTTTATCCAATGTCTAACGAGTTCGAGTGACCGCGATAGTTTCCAGGATTTGATGCCGTCGATGATGAGGACATTAAGCGAGTCATTGAATTCGGGTCGGGAGGCGTTAGAACTTTTGATTGATTTGCCAAGGACGAGAACCTAGGTTTTACGCGGTGGCAGATTGTTGATGTTGTTGGTGCCATGTTGCAAATAGCAGAGGCTGAGAGCTTGGAGGAAGGAACGAGGCATTTGGCAATCGAGTTCGTAATTACATTAGCTGAAGCAAGGGAAAGAGCGCCTGGGATGATGCGCAAGTCGCCACAGTTCATTAGCAAACTTTTTGCCATTTTAATGAAGATGCTTTTGGATGTGGAGGATGATCAAGCGTGGCATAGTGCGGAGGCCAAAGATGAGGATGCGGGAGAGACAAGTAACTATAGTGTCAGGCAGGAATGCTAGGATGGGATAGTGCACAAGCTTCTTCTACTTCTTCAGAATTCCAAGCAAATGGTTCAGGAGGGTGCCTTAACTGCTTTAGCTTCAGTAGCTGATTCATCTCAGGAACACTTCCAGAAATACTATAATGCAGTTATGCCTTACTTGAAAGTTATCTTGGAGAATGCCACAGACAAGTCAAACTGCATGCTCTGTGCGAAAGTTATGGAGTGCATCAGCTTGGTTGGGATGGCTGTTGGAAAGGAGAAATTCAAGGAGGATGCTAAGCAGGTTATGGGAGTACTTATGTCCTTGCAAGGATCAGAAATGGAGAGCATAGGCCATACTTTGCAAGTGCTTGGGCCAGGATTTCCTTCCTTACAGGAGTGTAGTTATGCCTCCTCTGCTTCAGTCTGCTAAGCTAAAGCCTGATGTCATCATTACATCTGCAGAAGCGTCGTCAAAGATCCGAGTCTTGGGGACAAGACTCTTTAAAGAGAGGAGTATTGTCACACCCCAGATTATGGATAAGCCAAAGGGAGAAAAATCGCGCGTGTTCACGTTTCTTTCCACGAGTTATCTTAATATTACTTAATCGAGTCTTAGTATTAATTAATCTAGTTTAATTCTGTTTTAGTATTAAACTCTTAGGTCAAGTTTGTAACCCTATATAAGGGCGTGTTAAGGATCTTATGATAAGAAGAAATTTGCCAAACTCTTCTCCCTCGTTCTCTTCTCCCTCAACTCTTCTCAATCAACTCTCTCTCTCCTTCTCAATCATACTCTCTGTTCGTCCCTCTCCATCATCTTCTCAATTATAATCTGCAATTATCAAATCATCTCCTATTCACGGTTCTTCCTCCTCTAGTTTCATCTCAGATCCGACAACTAAAGTCTAACAATCCGGCGAATTAGCAACGGGTTGTTACAGAATGACAAAAAGAGCGCTATCTCATTGGCAAGTAATCCCGTATTCATGCCTGCACAAATCATATAGAGGTAGATTTTCACTTTATACGAGAGCAGATACTTGATGAAACTATTGAAGTGGGATAAGTTCGCGTTGAAGATCAAGTGACGGACATATTCACTAAGCCTATTCCATTTTTTGCCTTTGAGAAACTTAATGCTAAAATCAGTCTCTTTTTTTTTTAAAAAGCCCGACTAGGTTTTTGTCAAGGGATTAATAGAAATATTAAAGATGTAGGGACTTGGTCGCAAATGAGAAATTGTATACGAGGAGCAATTAGTTCTGTGCACGTTAGTATGCACATTCTCTTCTTGTGGTTGCATGCAGTAAGGTTTTGGCACTAATTGCTCAACTCATGATTTTGTATTGATCCTGAAGTAGGATCACACTCTTATTGCATGCGTATGTTGCAATATAATATAATCCTGATACTCTCAATCCTCTTCTTTTGTTACAATAACAAATCTATTCGTTAACCATCAGGCGGAATCAACCGACAACTAAACAATACATTTTTTTATATATTTTTATGTTTTAGAAGTTCCATATAATTTAATATGTAAAATATACAAGAGAAAAGTATTGGTGTGGTAGAATTAACACACTTTTCTTTGAGAGAAGTTATGTTTTCAAATCTATTTGATAAAGACTATACATTTTTTGCGTAACAAAGTTAATTTAGTGGACGGACTGAAAAGTCGAAGTCCATCAGGCTTTTCAGCCAAAAATCCGACAAATCCGACTTGTTTTTGCCTCTCGAATTTGAGTGGATTCAAGCTCTAACTATTCTAGATCGTTCCCGACTAAGTTTGGACATATGGGGATTTGTAAAATAGTCAAATTTATACACTATATTGTAAAAATAGATAAATTGAGTGTAATTTGCACCCAATATACATTATAACTATTTAACCCTCAATTTCATGACTTAATTGAATCTGTATGTGTCTATCACATTTTCAGAAATGTTTGAATAGAAGCATTCCCAATTATTTGAATTCTTTGAAAAAATTGATTTGTTTTTTCCTTTAAATAAGAACGTTAATTTTAAATTTATATTTAATTTTAATAATAATAAATTAGTTATTCCAATTTCAATAACGTTAATTTTCTATTTATTGTTTATTTTATAATTAATTAAATATTAACTTAAATTGTTTATAATGAATATTTAGATTATAATCATATAGCTTTATCTATTAAACAAGATTGTGATAGTACGCATAGTAATATTAATTCTCAATAATAATAATAATACGGTTATATTTTATAATAATTATAACAGTAATACTACGGTTGTACATTTTATAATTAGTTATCAACAATTTTTTTTAAGAATAATTTTGGAATAGTTAACAATCATAGAATAGGTAGTCTAGAATAACATTTCTAAAAATTAAAAAAAAAAAAAAAAAAGACAGACCTTTTCAGCTAAATTTGTGAATTAAAGTGCGTGACTGATTCATCACAATCACCCAATGTGTAGTCTTATCTTTTGAACAAGAGTTTGAGAACTTCATCACGTGGGTTGAGTTATATATCTAAGGGTTAGTGTATGAGATGGATTCACCACTTGGAGATGATGAAGTGATGCCTTCAATTTTTTTAAGGGAGATACGAAAAAGAGAGAGTGTTCAAGATTGATTATCTTGGAAGAAATATTAAGTGATCCATAAATCACATCGTAATAAAGGTTTCAAGGTTAGTTTTCGAACTTATTATGTTATTTTGGTAGTAAAATTCTATGTTACTTGTGACTATTTTGTTATACAATATGTGCATCGTAGATGTGGCTATTAATTAGAACGGTTATACAATACGAGCACCGTACATGTGCATCGTAGATGTGGCTATTTAGATCTAAAATATCTAAATAATTAAAATGTGTTTTATGAAGCATAGTAATTGATATATGTTAATTATAAATTGTCGCATAGTAGTAATAATTGATATTGAATATTTGATCTTGTAGTAATTAATCAATATTGATGCTTTGCTTATACTTTATATTATTACTTGTGAGAGTGAATTTAATTAAATTAGACTAAATCTTAAACTGTTATTGTGAAAAATAATCAAAAGTCATACTTAGAAATAACTAGGATTATATATTCTTTTTTATTGTTTGTGGCGATCTTTCAGAAAAAAATAGGTTGTGAATTTACAGTTAATAATTAGGATTTTATTTGAGTAATATTAGGAATTAATCATTTTAGTATAATTTGGCGGAATACGTGACTATTTGATGAAAATATGATATCAGGTCATTTTTTTATGGCGGATTGTATAAGCGTGGCCAGTAAGATACGGTAGAAATTTCATCGGTGCTGAATACTCGGGGGTTTATGAAGAATTAGCATACATGCGGATGGACCGATTATTATTTTCATCTCTAAAACATCGAATTGATGTCATAATGCGATCAAGTGGATTGGATACACATTATCTGTTGTACACGACAGCGCTTGCAAGATTTGGAAGAAAGATGAAAGCATTAATGAGAGAATACGACTTGATTTGACTAGTCTGCTTTGATTGAGATCCTATTGTCTATCTTGTTCACAAGAGATCGAACGACGATCTTTGGTATCTCTAAGCGTCAAGGAGCCCATCTATCGTCCGGCATCCTATTTAGACATGTTTATGACAAGTTCTCACAATCATACGAGAACAATCGACCGGAAAATGAACAAACTTTTGAAGAAGAAGAAGAACAATGATGATGATTATGAGGAGGAGCAAGTTGATGATGCTGATCATGATCAGTGCAACTACGGCACATTTTTTCACTACGTAGCACGGATTCGAAAGGAGGATGGTTTTGACCGGCTCATGACCATGCTTGATCAACTAGAAAACACCCCTCCAAACTTGGGCGAAGGAGATGGAGCCACTGAAGTAGCAATAACAAATTGGATTGTTCCGTTTATCCCAATCGGCCAACCAGGAGTTGTCGGGGTCAAGGAACTTGATCTCGTAATTGATGGTATTCTCGAGATCGGAGTGACGTTTTCCACCAAGTCTAACTTGACCACTGCCGTCAGTTTGTGACATTTAGAGCGTCGCCGGTCTTATAAAGTTGCAAAGGCCAATAGACAATACCAATACTATGTCTATCTAAATGCTAGTACATGTCCTTTCGTGATGCGTGCACATTATGTTGATCAATGCTAGGAAGTTTACAATTTCGATAAGAAACATACATGCCATTTCGACTTCCACCAATTGGGGGCTAGAAATATTTGTGCTAACACCATTTCCGCATTTTTTGCAAAACGGATGCGGCATGAGGGCACGATTATGAAACCACGTGCCATGATTAATGAGCTAAGTGATTATTTCAGTGTGAAGGTTGGATATCATAAGGCGTTGCGCGGTCAGGACAAGTCGATTGAAATAATTTTTGGAAGTCACGAGAAATCCTTTAATTTGCTTCCAGCATATCTACACATGTTAGCACATGTCAACCCGGGGACAATGATTGACTATTCAACCGACATCGATGATCGGTTTGAATGTTGTTTTGTTGCATTTGGGCCATGCTTCTCTGGTTTTAAGTTTCTTCTAATGAAGGTGATTGTAGTAGACGACACCCATCTCAAGGAAAAGAATACAGGTATTCTGTTTGTTGTAGCATCGAAAGATGACAATGAACAAATTGTGCCATTGGCGGTTGGCATTGGACCAATTGAAAATAAAATCTCGTGGATTTGGTTTATGCATAAGATTAGGGTTGCATTCGGAACACAACCGAGTTAGCATTTGTGTCTGAGCAACACATTAGTATTCAAGCTGCCATCGGTGAAGTTTATCCTGAATGCCCTCACTTCCTTTGCAACTACCATATGTTTAACAAGATTGCGCCTTATGGTCGCACTATTACTAGGATGTTCCGAAAAGCAGCGACTGCGCCCCGTCCTTTAGTGTTTAATAAGGCGATGGAATCAATCCACGCAGCTAGCCCGAATGGAGCCTACCAAAAACTGATGTAACTTTTTCCAGATCGTTGGGCTTGATCGAAGTGTATGCGCCGGCGTTATAGTTTCTTAACGAAAAATGTTGTCGAGTCTTTTAATGGAAGATTATTGTGGGCTCGACGGTTGCCAATTTGTGCACTTCTCGTTACTATCCGCTCAATTATGGAAAAATGGTTCGATGAAAAATGAGCATTCTTTGGTGCACACGACCACCAGATGGTCGAGACAGCGAAGCAAAAGCTTCACTTCGAGGTGGAAAAAGCACATAGTCTCAGAGTCACATAGATCTCTATCGGGCATTTCAAAGTCGTGGACGTCCGAAAGTACTTTGTAGTGGATATACACCATTGGGAGTGCACTGTTGTGAGTTCCAATTGGATTTGTTGCCTTTCTTGCATGTTGTTCTTTGCAATTATGTAAGTTTTTCATTCTCTTCAAGTTCAATTGATAGTTATATTTAAATTATACTGACAAATCTTCAAATGCAGACACTCTGGTGCCAACATATATGCCTTTGTGTCTCGCTACTACTTAACACATACTCATTGTGATTTATACGCACGCATATTTACTCCCCTTCCACCCCAGGATCAATGGAACGTGCCAATTGCTATTCTAGGTGAGGCCGTTAAGCCTCCTATATCGAGGCGTCAAGCCGGTCAAAAGAAGACGAGACGTTACAAATCGGGATTTGAGGAAGAAATGTACGCAAGAGGGAAAGAAAGCGATATATAGGGTTGTTGGTCGGGAGACGAGAGTCGGGTGTAGAGAGGGGGTGAATACGTCTGAGTACTGTTTCTTTTCTCAAATCGAAGGACAGCTGAGCTGTTGGATGCAATTGATGAACAGTGCCGATAATAACCTTCGATCGCGGGTCAGAGAGTGAGCCAACCTGCGAGCTCTCCCTCCCGGCTTTAGTCAGTGGGTGATTCTCAGTCGAAGACTTAGTGTGGATTAGAGTGTGGGGCCCGGAGATTCGAAATCAACAGTCTAGCCTATTACATCATCTAATCATATCGACACTACACTACTGATATCAGCTGGGTTTTGGGATCTTCAATTCCATAGTATACACACTACGATTTCCCCTAATATTATTTTAACCCAATAAAATGTTGAATATCATCTACTGACTCATAACCTAACAATTTCCCCCTAATTGATGATGCCAAAACCTCTATAATCTAAGATCTAAACTACGATAACTAAAATGACTTGGTTAAAAAAAAAGCTGAGTAAATAAGTTAAGAAAACCGGGGAGGCGATAGATAGGCACATCAGAGAAATGGTTATGTGTGAGTGTGTGTCAGATCACTTCAGTGATCAGTTGTGATAAACAATAACAGAAACAAAAGCCGTAAGACAATGAGTGATTGTCTGGCCAGAAGAAGGAACTGTTATATATATGAAATGAGTTATAGAGTTCCTATCTTCTATACAAAAATATGAAGGCTGCGCTAGCGTCCGAACTTCTTCGTCTTGCTCTTGAAATCCGCAGACTTGTCAGCAGGAGGTTCCAATCCGTAATATTTGTAGATTCTGGCACGTAGAGTTTGGATTTCCTCGAGATCGCTTGGCAGCTGAGAACTAAGATCATGATGATAGGTTGCTGCATCGACCTCGTCTTCAATCTCCTTGGTGCATAAAACACCACGAGTGGTTACGGGAGGAGGTACTCTTCTAAATGCGGGAGCAACTAGTGGCGGCTTCTCCTTAGCAAGGATCATATGAACTCGTGCTCACGAGTCGGCGTTTGATTGATGAAGAAATTCATCGAACAGCTGATTTACCGGAATCTCAGTAGGATAGCACTGATACACATAGTACCCTTTGATGAACTCGATCTTGAGTTCCTCCCATTCCTCGTTTAGATTCCACGGTATCCACTTGTCTACATGGCGGTGAGGAGTTTTCTTCGATAAGTAGCTCTCGGAGCGCCTCGCTTGTAGAATTTGGATGACCTGGGTATCTGGTTCTTCCAATCAATGACTGGTTCATTGGCCATCTTGTCTGTAGCTTCGATGATTTTGGCCAAATCTTCCAGCCTTTTCTTTTCTCTGAGGGTAGCTGCTCTAGTGTCTCCTCTTCGGAGATTCAGTCCTTGTAGCGTTGCCTCCCAGGTGGCTCTTTCCTCCGCCTCCTGCTCAGGAGTTAGTTTTGGAACATCTAACATTCTCTGAGCTAGGGGTATTTTGTCAGTGTCGGAGATAGCCTCATCATCAGCTGACTACTGAGCTTTCTTTTTCTTCTGAGCATCCAGAAGCTTTTTGGCTGCGTCCTTAGCAATTTTGCCTACAAGCTTCCTGGGCTTCTTAGCCTTATGGATCTCTTCCTCAAGACGATGCTCTAAGTCGAGCTGCTCCTGAAGTTGCTGAGCAACTCTCTTGTCGAACTCCTCCTGCTCCGCTTTAGATCGGAATTTGGGCGTCGGGGAAGGTGGTGGAGACTCTTCAATAGCTTTCTCCTTCCCCGGCCTCTGCGGTGGCAGTAGTTCGTCGTCTTGATCGTCTTGGTCAACATACCTCGCGACCTCCTCAATGTCTTTGAGCCGAGGAAGATCCTCCGTGCGTTACGGCACATGAGTCAGTGGTATGATGGCCAGACATTGGACTTCAGGAGTGGGTGTAGGGCTGACTTCAGCTTGAGCAACTGAGCTTTCACCCTTGGCAATTTCTACCTTTTCTCCCTTATCCACCTGCGCCTTCTCCGCCTCATTCTTATCTTCCCCCTTTTTAGCATCATCAGCCAGGGTCACATAAGCACGGATGGCAGACACCTCTTTCTCCAATTTGAAAAGAATATTTTTGATGGAGGTGGTGGTGGAGTCGAAATCCCTGACAGCATCACAGTAGTGCTCCCAATCTTTCTCTTGGTCAACACGTATCTGTTTAATCTGAGCTGTTGTCTCCTGTCTCAGTTTCAGGAGGGACTCATCATAAGAATCTGTCATTTCAGCTTGAATGAGCTTGAGGGCCTCCGCCTGATTGGCTATGGCTTGTTTTACACTGGAGGTGGCCATCTTGTTACGCTCATCCATAGTGGTTTGGATTTGTAGCGAGGCTACGAGTCATTTGCTCGAGAAAATTTCTTATCTTTGTTCTTGAAGAAGCTACTGACTCTGAGCGGCAAGGTCCGCTTTCTGAGCTGCGAGGGCGGCCTCAACTATCTCCTGAATGTTGATAGAGGTAATAGGAGCTTCGGCGACCTTCTTCACCTCGCTGGAAAGCTTGTCAACTATCTCAGTCTGAGACTTAGTGTACTGAGCCCATTTTAGATGTACGTCCTTGGCGAGGAGATGATTTTTGTCTCCCTGCTTTCTGATGGCTCTGTTGACAGACTTGGAGGACACGGAACTGATGGGTTGAGCTTGGTAAGAGCTGGTTCCGAGCCTCTGCTCAGAAGCTGCGAGTTGTTGCTCTCGACTTGGCTTCGAGGCAACTGGGGCATCACCTAATTTCGGCTTGGGTGATGGTGATTTTCCCTTCTCGCTGGGAGTTTTACCCTCAGCTGATCCTCCCTGGTCTGCTTCCTTGGGTGCCTGATCCACATCATTGTTATCATCATTATTATCATCGTGATGGGATGGCGGCGATGGGCTGCTGACGTGCTGATCTGAGGATCTTAAGCTGAGAAGATAAAGCATTGCGGCTCTCAGATCCTCAAATGATGCAAGGTCAGCGGGTTCTCCAAACCCAATTGTTGACTGAAGGCTCTGCTCCTCCGTCAGTAGGGACAATGCTGACTGAGTCATTATGAGCTCTTTGAGTATATCCTAACTTAAGAATCTCAGCAGCATCTGTGTCCTTGCCCTTATTGTGATATCGATCAGATCCGGAGGTTCTACGATTTTCGGGATCTGTGTCGACACTTCTCCTGTGGCTCGGAGACGAGCCGACTGGATGGTCGTCCACTCAGGAGATGTTTCCACAGTCGGTTCGGCCTCATCCGACTGTGTCTCCTCGGAGCTAATACGTTGGACTTTGTCTTTGAGCATGGCACCCTCAATGCCTGTCTCCGCGTCTAGTATGTTCTCCTCCTGAGTAGGTGGGGGAGAGACTGGCTTTGCTGGAGCCTCAGACGCTCCGGCCTTAGTAAGTCTCTTCTTCTTAGGTGGGTCAGCGCGAGGGGGCAGGTCAGTAGTAACTCGCTTCTATGTGGCTGGCCCTCGTCCGACTGACTTCTCAGCAGCGGCTCTAGTTTTGAACTTAATGAGCTTGCTGTCGAAGTATCAGGAATCAGCAAAGGCTGCATGATTCGATACTGAGTCCTCTATTAGTACAGACATCTTTGTCCCGTACAGTAGCTTGCCCACACTAATGAGTCTCCTTTCTTCAGTAGGTGTGGCAACAAACTTTTGTACCTGAGCTTTGAGCTCAGTCACATAGAACTCTGTCTAGTTGACCTGGACTCCATCTTCTAAAACCATCATCAGCTGGAGACGTGGTTTGGATAGCTGATCAAACGAACCGGCGGAGCTCGTCAGTATGTGCGTGACGATGTAGGCGAGCCCGCGGTACTCAGGTAGAAGCTAGTTCTTTGGCAACGCGGATTTGAATGTAATGTCTTCTCTGCCGCAGAACCTTTGGACATAGGAGTTCAGCTCCTTCTCCTTATATCCAATTGGGGAGATCCCGTGAGCCGGAAGATCAAAGGATGCTTGCAGAGCGGCCCGGATGTCAATAGTATGGTGATCGGACTCCCACTTCTGAGGGGTCACCTCCCTCATATAAGTGAATCAAGATACTTCCCCATCTGTATCCTCTACCGATCTCCAATTGTAGTAGACCTCTGCTACTTGCCGAGGGAGATATGCCTTCAGGTGCTTCGTGACAAGAAGCTCTAGGTCGGACACCTCCAGAGTCGTGAAGACGGGCTCAAGATAAGGAAGCTCCGCCTGATGAAGAACCATCATTGGCTCGAACTGGATCTTTGATTTGATGATCTCATCAACTTGCGGTAGGGTCAGTATAATCGCAATGAATATCTGCGGAAAACTCGTTAGCACTTGAAAATAGAGTAAGTTAGTAGAGTTTTAAGCAGAGAGCAAAGAAATTACCGTATTACACAGAGCTTGAGAGTTATGCAAAGCAATTAAAGAGGAAGTGAGAAACTGAATGCAGAGAGCTCTTGAAATTCGAAAATGGCGTAAAGTAGGGTTAGGGCGAAAACAAGAGATTTTAAAGGATATGCAAATCAATCGGTTTTAATCCAATGGCTGAAATTAATCTCACATTTTTATATAGACCGCTGTGATTAGATGTTATAAACAGAATGATTACTTAGGCCGCCTCTAACCTAGACCCACGTAGGAAATGCGCAATTAAAGTAAGGTGAGAAGACATGCATCAAATGCGTTGCAGGCAGCATTAAAGTCTAAGTCTTTTAAATGAGAACGGTTTCCTACTGACCTAAACCTTAAAAATTAATGGCGAGAAATAAATGCTCATTAACAGCTGAGTGCAAACGACTGATATATTAAATGCGAGCATGCTTCTGAGAAGGTTATGTAAAACTACGCAAACCTCTTCAGCTGAACTTTTACTATCAGTTGGTTACCGTTAAGACTCAGGAGGACATTTGATGTGCTGATGACCACGTTCCCCCTTACTGTGTACTATCTGATTCACCCGACTGAATCAAAGTACTGAGTCTTTTGACCTGTCGTACTGTTTCCTACACTTGATACCAATTGTTGCTTTCTACTGAGTCGATTCAGTAGGATCCAGTAGACATAGCTCAACTCATAATTCTCTGAATCTGTTCTCAGCTAGTGGTTTGGTCAGTATGTCTGCCCTTTGCTTGTCAGTATGGATCTTCTCCATTCTGATGTCCTTCTTCTCGACATGGTCTCTGATGAAGTGGTGTCGAATATCCACGTGCTTGCATCTCGTATGGAGAACTGGATTCTGAGTTATAGCAATCGCACTGGTGGAGTAGCAGTAGATAGGCACTTCATCCTGAGATATACTATAATCTCGCGGTTGTTGTCAAAGCCAAAGGATCTGGGCACAGCGACTTCCAACAGCCATGTACTCAGCTTCAGTAGTGGACGTTGCTACTGAATGTTGTTTCTTTGAGAACCAAGATATCAACTTGCTGCCTAGGAATTGACAAGTTCCAGAAGTTGACTTTCGATCTATCCTGCATCCTGCATAATCTGCATCAGAATAACCTGTCAGTATAAGATTATCATCAGCAGGATACCATAACCCTGCATCAGGTGTTCCCTTCAGATATCGCAGAATCTTCTTTGCTGAGTCCATATGACTTCGCTTGGGATTCGCTTGAAATCTTGCACATACACCTACAACATAAGTTATATCAGGTCTGCTTGCTGTTAAATATAATAAACAACCGATAATAGCTCTATAATAGCTCTATAATCAGTAGAGTTAACAGAAGCTCCCTCTTTGTCTAGATCGATTTTGAAATTCGTGTTCATGGGGATCTTGACTGGCTTGCTTGAGTCGCAGCCAAATCTCTTCAGGAGATCTCGAGTGTATTTGGCTTGACTGATGAATATTCCTTCAGATGATTGCTTTACTTGAAATCCAAGGAAGTAGTTCATCTCTCCCATCATAGACATCTCGAACTTCTCCTTCATCATTTTCTCGAATTGTTGACATATAGTCACGTTTCTACAACCGAAAATGATGTCGTCTACGTAGATTTGCACTAGTAGGATGTCATCTCCTGACTTTATGTTGAACAAGGTGCGATCTACTGTCCCCTTCTAAAACCTTTCTGAAGCGAGAAAGTTTGATAGGGAGTATCGTACCAAGCCACGGGTGCTTGTTTTAACCCATACGGTACTTTTCGAAGTCCGTACACACGATGTCCTTCTGTCGAAAGCCGGGCGGTTGTTCCACATAGACTTCTTCCTTGATGCTGTTGTTCGGAAAAGCTGAATTTACATCCATTTGATAGACTTTAAATCTACGATGTGTTGCATAGGCTAGGAATAGACGAATAGCTTCCAATCTAGCGGCCCGGAGCGAACGTTTCATCAAAGTCTATCCCTACGCAGACAGTATCCCTTGGCAACAAGTCGAGCTTTGTTTCGACAATGACGTTGTTTTCATCTCGCTTGTTCTTGAAGACCCACGTAGTATCGATCACGTGTTGATGTCAAGGTCTATCAACAAGCTCCCAAACTTCATTTCTAACGAACTGGTTGAGCTCATCTTGCATGGCAATAATCCAATCAGCATCATTGAGTGCGTCCTCTATTGTATCGAGGTTCTTACGTAGACAAGAAACAAGAGTAAAGTGAGCTTTCTCCTTGACTTAATCTCGATCTTGTCCTGATAGTTGCTGATGGATCTCCTATGATAAGATCAGAAGAATAAGCGTCGAGCCAGAAACGTCTGAGTCTGGCTTCTTCTTACGATACTACTTGCGCGATCAATAGGTGTGTTAGGCATTTCAATCGTGTTGTTCTGTGACTGTAGTAGTTCAGTAAGAAGGTTAGGGTCTAATGAGTTTCCAAGTTCAGGGGCATTTAGCTCAGGAACAGAAGTTGTTCCCCCTGAGTTTAAATTCTCAGTAGAGGTCTCAGTTACCACTGGGGCTTCCTCATCGACCGTTGTTACCGATGTTGATTACGTTCAATAGAATCAACCGGGTCGGCTACATTGCTTGTGGGATGGGTCTGAATTTCCTCATCGTCTGACTCATCATCCCAACAATGCTGAATCTTTTCTGATTTGTCGTTTAGTGCAAGATCTTCTAGCTTGCTGCTGACATCTTCAGTATTTGTCTTCTTAGATTTCCTGTCCTCAGTAACAAACTCATCAAAGACAACATGAGGGCTTTCCTCCACGCAAAGAGTCCGATAGTTAAAGACTCTGAAAGCTTTACTGACTCGAGAGTATCCTAAGAATACTCCTTGATCAGATTTGCTGTCAAAGACCTTCAACTGATCATTCCCATTATTGTGGATAAAGCAAGGACAACCAAAAATATGAAAATTAGAAATATAAGGAACTCTCCCTTTCCATAGTTCGTAAGGTGTCTTCATGTGTTGTTGTGTAAGCAGTGAGCGATTCTGAGTGTAGCAGGCGGTGTCAGTAGCATTAGTCCAGAACTTCGAGGGTAGTCCGGAGTCTGCTAGGAGCGTTCTTGCTGATTCTTTAAGTGTTATGTTTTTACGTTCAGCAAGTCCGTTCTGCTGAGGGGTGCGAGCTGCTGATGTCTCGTGCTTAATTCCCTCCTTTTAGCGAGTACTCCTTAACTGCGAGTTGAGAAATTCTATTCCTCCGTACGAGCGAATTCTTTGAATCTTGATGTCTTTTTCCACACTGAGCTTCTTCAGCAGTTTTGGCAACTGAGTCATGACATCAGATTTGTTGGCTATGAAGATGACCCACGTATATCTAGAATAATCATCAATAACGACGAGGGCATACTTCTTGCCTCTTATAGTCATTGGAGAGACTGGCCCGAATAAGTCCATGTGTAGCAGTTGAAGGATTCGATCAGTGGAAGGTGACGGAATTGGTGGATTGTTGTTCTTTGTCTGCTTTCCCTTCAAGCATGCTTCACAGTTTCTGTCTTTGATAAATGATTCATTGGGCAGTCCTCTGACTTTAGAGTTCTTGGCTAGCTTGTTCATAGTCTTAAAGTTCAGGTGGCTGAGCCTCTTGTGCCATAGCCATCCTGCCTTGTCACTAGATTTTGTTTGTGCGAGTAAGCAAGCCTCAGGTTCTGCGGTTTTCCAGTTTTCCACTTAGATATTCTTCCTCCGCGAGTATGATAACACTGTTTTCCCTGTAGATTTGTCAACAACATCACAGAAACCAGCGTCAAAGATAACTCTATTCAGATTGTCACAGAATTGACTGACAGAAAGGAGATTATGTTGAAGTCCTTCAACATATGTTACTCTTGGAACTGAAACAGTCCCAATATTCAGTGTTCCAAATCCCCTTGTGTGGCCTTTTGAGTTGTCACCAAACTCATTCTGGGACCATCTTTTTGTACGTAGTTGGTCAGCTGGCTCTTTCGATATGTCATGTGTCTCGAGCAGTCGCTGTCCACTATCCAAGGGTCCTTATGCACCTGCAGAATAGAAACAGTTTTAGGTACCCTTTGGTTCAGTTTGGGTCCTTAGGTGTTAGTGGGTGATTTCAGAATCCAGATTTGTCTCGGGACCTTAGAAGTCTGAGACTTCTTCTTCTGAACCTTGTCAGCTTTCTTCTCCACAGGACTTGGAGATCCCGACTTTACAGGCCATTTTGGGCTCGGGAGCTTTCTTCTTCTTAGGGTTGTGTGCTCCTCCCGACCACAGGCTCATAGTAGTACGAACCATCTTGTCTTTGGATGCTCATATAGCGGTTCATTTGTCTTCGCTCTGCCCATCTCGACCTTCTTGGTTCCCCCGAATTTGATCGTGGTGTCACTGGGGCTAGACCCCTGCGGTCGGTAGCTTCTTATTGCTCGGCTGAGGTGCAATCATCTTCTGTTTGTTCTTCGCCTGAGGTGTTGAGTCAGTAGCCTGAACCTTCCCTCTGACGAATCTATCAGCCAGCATTTTTGAGCTTTTGACGTTGAAGTGGAAGTTTCATGAGTATAGCCAAGTCCTTCTTTCATGACTGTTGGTCTTTGAGCTCTAAGCATGCTTTCCAACTTCTCCTTAGCTCCTAGGTACTCTTCAGTCATCAGTTCTCGCCAGACCTCATCACTTCTTCGAAGTGATTCATAATCCTTTTCTACTCCTGCGAGCTTCTTCTGACTGAGTCGGGCTATTTCAGTATCTTTCTCAGAATTGTCCTTGGTCAGAGCTGATATCTGAGTTTCTTGAAGATGAGACTTAGTCATAAGAGAGTTAATCTCTTCCTTGAGTCTTACAACAAGATTCTCGGAGTCAGTAGAGACCTGACAATCAGAAGAAAGCCTCTGATGTTCAGCCTTTACCTGTTCCAGTTCCTGAATGGTTCTGCTTGAACTCTGCTCGCCGTTGAATCTGCTCCTCTAGTAGATCATCATAGGCTTGTACCACGTCTAGAGGCTCATCTGTGACCGAGCACGTGTCGTGTGTGCTATGTAAGGAAGAGGTTATGTTGAGTTTAGAATTTACCTAAGCCTCTTCTCCGGCCATCAGACAGTACTCTGCAGTTGATTCAGGATCTGTCTCTCCGACCTCAATGGCGACAAATGCAGCTTCATCTTCAGAAGAATACATGAATGTGTCTTCCTCGATTGAGTCATCGGATATCTCTCCGGCAATATAAGCCTACCTCCTTTGGGCAAATTTCTCGCGTCGGCTCGCCGTTACGCTCTTTGAGCGGTGAGGAGTTCGGGACGGTCGGGCTGATAGTGTCCCTCTTTCTTGCAGTTGTAACAAAAACAGACGTTCTACTACTTTTTCCGGCTGAGTCGTTGGATGGACTAGCAGCAGGTTCTGTGTTCCTGTAATCAGTAGTTGATTTAGATTCTTCCCTTTTCGATAATCTTTCTTACCTGAGGGAGAATCTCTGTGATATTTCTTCAGCTTTCTGACTCTCTCCTTTTCTCTTTGATATTTGAGAGCCATCAGTGCAAGTTGGTCAGTGCCAGATGTCTCCGAGGACTTTGCTTCCGTTGTGGCTACTGCCTTGCTTGAAGAAATGGGTTTGGCTCCGGTTTCTTGGCCATTGTTGCTTTGAAAGCATGATCAATACGTGTGTCAGCTGGAGCACTGGAACACCATTGGGGTAGGCTGTGCTCGAATTCCTCCATCTATAATTCTGAAAAGATAACATCAGGAGTTAGAGCATTAAGATCTGAGCGACGTAAATAAGTAGCAAAAGGAAACCACTTCAGTCGAGGTAGCGCTCTCTGGATCTTTGTGTTCATCTCTTTATTAGTGAACGTCCTCCCCAGCCCGTTGATCACATTGATCTGATTAGTGAATCTGACGCTTAGCTCGTCAATGGTCTCGTTGGGCTCCATGGTAAGTGTATCGAACTTTTGTAGCTCTAGCTCGAGCTTGTTTTCCTTGATCTGCGGGGTTCCTTGGCTCAATACAGCTAAGGCATCCCAAAGTTCCTTTGTCGTTTTGCAGTCTTGCACCCTCCCTAGGTGTGAGTCACTGAGCGTTGTCAGGATTGCATTACGCGCAACTCGGTCGAGGTTGTGCAGCCTTTTCTCTTCTGGCGTGAAGGCTGATTTGTCTTTTGCGACTTTAGCACCTGTTTGTGCTCCTACAACTCCCGCAGCTGCAAATTGTACGCTGTTGATCATGGGAATGATGGGTCCTATCTCAAGGACATATGTCATGTTGTCGTGCAGCGATGTTAAGTGCGCCTCCATTCTCATGCGCCATACCATATAGTTCTCTATCGAGAACATCGGCACCATCCTAATACCTGACATATCAGACATAGTGGGTAAGAGTATAAGGATGTATGAAGAGATGCTTGTGCAGTGAAAAAAAAACATTTTCAGGATCTGTTCGAGAAGACCAGTGGTTATAGAACCGATGATCAGGAGAACACCGTTGCTCTGATACCAATTGTTGGTCCGGAGACGAGAGTCAGGTGTAGAGAGTGAATACAACTGATGTACTGTTTCTTTTCTCAAACCGAAGGACAGCTGAGCTGTTGGATGCAACTGATGAATAGTGCTTTAGATAATAACCTTCGATCGCGGGTCAGAGAGTTAGCCAACTACTGAGCTCTCCTACTGACTTTAGTCAGTGGGTGATTCTCAATCGAAGACTTAGTGCGGATTAGAGTGTGGGGCCCAAAGATTCGTCTCAGTTGAAAACGTGAATTTCACAAATCAAAACCGTTTTGGCTAGTGCACTTTTAAGAATATGTTTTATGCAAGATATGATTTTGTAAGCAGTTTGTATGCAGTGCAATAAACAGTAAACAACACAAGCAATTTTTAACGTGGTTCGGATATGCAAGATCCTACGTCCACGGTCCTGCTGAACAGGAGGTCTTGTTGATTAATCTTAGCAAGCCTCAGCAAGGTATCTTTGCGCCGGACCAGACCCTTCTAAGTTATAGTCCTTAGCGACTTTTACAAATCAAACCGAGGTTTGAAGGGGAGGGGAATTTCTCCAACTAGAAGGAGTTCTTACAGTAAGAACAATCACTAAAAGTGAACTCCTTCGAGAATCTAAGCTATAGATATGAACTTTTGAGCTTAGCTAGAGAAGAGGGATCTAAAGAACTCTAGAGAGAAGAACTAATAGTATTCTATTTAGCAAGTTATTCGCTGGATTTCTCTTGAGTGCGCTAGAGTTGTTTCGAAAGCTTGAGCGTTTTATCCCTTGATATCCCATGCGTGGAGCTCGGAGATCCTTCTCAATTTATAGTTGTGACCTAGGCATATGTCCGTTGGAGACGACGATGCCATGTGTCACAAACTTCCAAAGAAAACGGCCATAAGTTCGAATTGTTGCAGCAGAGTTGTTGATACTGTTCATGAGAGCAGCTTTAGTTGGTCAGAGCAGGTATTGCATTGACGGCTTCTCATTGGTCGAGGTTTGTGGTAGGTGAGATATGTCAGACATCGGTCTTCATCGAAGTTGACTCTCACTCATCCTCGTATGATCTTCTGCCGACTTTCGAGTGATGTTAATAGTTGGGTCGTCTCCTGTCGGATACAGTAGACTTGATGTAGACATCGGTCTTCATCGAAGTTGACTCTCACTCATCCTCGTATGATCTTCTGCCGACTTTCGAGTGATGTTAATAGCTGGGTCGTCTCCTGTCGGATACAGTAGACTTGATGTAGTCTCTGTCTTCTTCGTCTGAGTCGGCTGATAAGATATTCTACTGAGTGTAGTCAGCTGTAGACTGCGAAGGTACTGAGCTTTGTATAAGGTTCTTCTACTGATGTCTGTGAGCTGATAAGGTGTCTTCTACTGAGGCGAAGATCAGCTGATAACTTAAGAACACAAGCTCTTACACTGATGACGTGGGATTCTGGAAAGTAACTTCCTACTGAAGATCAGTCCAACACTTTACCCCGTACAGGACATAGACACGAAAGATACGAAATCAACAGTCTAGCCTATTACATCATCTAATCCTGTCAACACTACACTACTGATATCAGTTGGGTTTTGGGATCTTCAATTCCATAGTATACACACTACGATTTCCCCTAATATTATTTTAACCCAATAAAATGTTGAATGTCATTTACTGACTCATAACCCAACAAGGGTGAAGTGTATTTTATTTATGGAATTGGAATTTATCGAATTATCAATTATGTGTTATTCTTATCAATTATATATATTATGTATTCTTAGCAATTTATTCGGATAATATTATATTTTTAAGAAACTAAAAATCCTACGTTAATTAGCAAAAAATATAATATTATATTATATTTAAATTCCAATAAACCACCTCTACTCTTTTAATTACTTCGAATCTCATAAATGTATGGGCATAACTGTGGGGGAAAAAATCATTTTTGGTCCGTTATTTTGGCTCCCAATTCACTTTGACCCTTTATTTTTGTCGGTCCAATTTTATATAAAAGAGTAAAATTAATATTACAAATACGTTCTAATATTAAAATTGTGATTTTTAATTTTTTTTAACCAAACGGACCAAAATTGGATAAATTTGACCAATTTTATAAAACGGACTAAAAACGGACGATTTTGCCAAATTAATGGACTAAAATTGGACTCGGCCAAAATAACGGGGCAAAGTGAATCGGACGCCAAGATAACAGACCAAAAATGATATTTTTCATAAAAGTGTTGTTGCTATTCATTAATTTTTGATTCCTTATTAATTCTTTATTTAAGATATTAATTGCAATTCAAGTAGATTACGGTTAAAAATAATTATAATCTTTAGTATCCAATGCAAACAATTTAAGTTAACATTTAATTAAATTATAAAATAAGTTGTTGGTCCCGAGTGTACGGTCAGGTGTAGAGGGGGGGTGAATACACCTGATTCGATTTCTCAACTTCGAACTTGAACAGTCCTATTCAGGATGGTGTCGGCCAAAAGCTAGTTCGGCAGACCGCACAACCGTTACGAATCGAGTTAAAGGCTAAGAGTACTGACTCAGCTCAGATCTGCTAACTGACTAGGTCGAATTCAGTATCTACCGTAAGAGTTCCGTGCGCGGAATAGTGTAGGCCCAAATCCGGTTTTTGTGAGAAAACGTTTTAAGTCTCAGTTCAGTAGATTTAAAAGTTCAAGTATCTTTGAGACGGTTGATTGATTTTAAATATGATGTTCGGTATGAATAGTAAAATCAATGCAACGCTTAAGAAAGCAATAAGAGACACGGGATTTTTAAAGTGGTTCGGATATCGCTCAAATCCTACGTCCACCTGTCCCGAATGATCGGGAGGCTATTTATTATCCCGAGTTAGTCTCGGTCGGCTTGCACACTCTGGGCAAAGCCGCGTCTTGGTTTTTATATGCGATCCAAGTCTCGGTTTACAACACTATCAAACTTAAAGTGTTTGACAAACTTCTCCAACAAGTGAAGGAGTCCTTATACAATAAGGATTGGGTTCAAATGTGAACTCCTTCGTCTAAGCTATGGATATAGCAAGTGAGCTTAGGGTTAGAGGGATAAGGAACGAGAATGTAGCTATCTAGAGCGACGAACAACCGAGGGTTTAGCTATAGGTTCGTGTCGGTCGCTTGGATACTAGAAGCTTATGTCGGTTCGGCTTGGTTCCTTTTGGTTGGATGTAGTCTTTCACGGAGATAAATCGGTTGATTCTTGCGGAAGACTTAGTCGTTAATTTCGCTCGTTTGAATGCTCTCTCGTGTTCTAGGTGCGCGCATTCTCCGAGTGCTTCAAATCTTGAATGATCCCTCTATTTATAGAGCGAGAGATTGAAATAGATCCGTTGGAGACGATCTTCTTCTCTCTCTCTCTTTTTGGTAGCAAACGGCTCTTTTGGTGTAGGTAACGGTGTACTTTCCCACCTTTTTAGGTAAAAGGTTGACTCGCAGCTTTAGCGGGTGAGAAGACACGTGTATACTTGTCATTCGTCGAGATGGATGGAGTGGTTGAGACAAGACAAACTTCGAGACGGGGATCAGGCCGACTTCTCTCTTCCTCGATACATGACAATGCCGATTGTCTTTCAAAAGATTCTCGACATCCCGAAGACTATCCGCCGTTCTTGAGTCGACCTTGTATTCGGTAGATAGGCTCGCCGAGATAAGTCTATCGATGATCGGCTACGAGTCCAGTGAACTACTCCGCCGAGTCCGGTTCAACCGACTTCTCTCGCATATCTTGCTCCGCCGAGTCCAGTATTCACCGAGTCTTCTACACCGGTGCCGAGGGCGATGAGCTGCGGCGCCTTGACCGGGAGCAGAGTGTCTACCGAGTCCGAAACCTCGGGAGACAAATACGAATACAAAGGAATGGTTCACCAATCAGATAGGGTTTTGGGATCTTCAAATCTTCTCAACAGTTCAGAGCACGAGGCTACTGAGCGTGATTCAGTATAGAAGATAGAGTCATTTCCCACAAGTATGATCATGCTGAGGATTGAATCATCACCCAACATAAGTAATAAATATAAAAATCAAGTTATTGAAATCGGAATGACTAATTTATGATTTTAGTCCTTTTGTGGATGAGAAATGTTCGTCCTTATTTGAAGGAAAAAAACAAATTGAAGTTGTTTGAATAATTCAAGTTATTAGGAATGCTTCCGTTCAGACATTTATGAAAATATGGCAGACACATGCAAATTCAATCAAGTCAAATTGAAATTGAGGGCTTAAATAGTCACATTGTCTATTGGGTGCAATTTACATCCAATTTATCTATTTTTGCAATATAGAGTATAAATTTGACTATTTTTGTAAATCCCCAAATGGGTTAAGATTTGAAAAAAAAAATACATTAGTTAGTGCCTTGGTGCCTGGTGGTGATGATTGATGAGGCTGCTTTCATTAAGTCGATCAATTTCTTCCCAAATTTAACATATCCCTCCATAGGTGCAACTATTTAGTCGCACATTTTAGGAAACTTTACAAAATTACCTCACCCATAATATGTCTATTTATGATATTCTTACAGCCATGGACGGAGCCATGTAGAGGCAATGGATGACAAATGACATCCCTTGTTTTTTCAGTTACGAATTATCGAATATAATTCTTATAATTTTTATAATATTCGATCTATCTATCTATATATATATTCTTAAATAAATAATTAAATTCCACAAAATGATGTAATCTTACATTAGATCATGAATCGAACCAACTGAGTTTATTAGGCAATCTAATTCAATTTGTGTATAATATGTTTATGCAATTTTTGTTGGGAATTTCTTGTTTATGTATAAATGTATGTACGTAAACTCCGAATATTTATTCAAGCTATAAACATTCCAATTAGTTAACAAATTTTATTGTTACTTGTTCTTTTTCTTTTTTTATTTTCGGAAAGGCTTTAATGAAGCAAAGACAATTTATGCCTCCCTTATCGAGATTCCTAGCTACGTCTGCATCTGTATAAATGTTTTTTTCCTTCATATGTATATAGACATTATTCCAAAATAGTGTTAAACAATAGCATTAGATAAAAGTGAGTAAATATAAAAATCTACACATGCAATCATCATGATTAGAGTCTAGAGAGAGCCAGAATTACGGCTACATCTACAAGAGCTACATGCTTCCAAATTTATGAGTGCGACTTACATTTAGATCCCAATTAATTGGACGATCCACGTCGACTGCTTTTCTCACCCGTCGTGAAGTAGCAAAAGTTTTTGTTCAGCTTTCTTAAAAATATATATATAAATGTATGAAATAATTAACTTTTTTAAGTTGTTAATTTAAGGAGAAATTCATAAAAATTGAAATTTAGAAAATTTATTAGGTGTTTGCAAATACTATTTAAATGTAGAAAAAATTAAAATAATAGTATTTTAGATTTTATTTTATAAGAGTTCATTTTGAAATATATAATTAAAATGTCGAGTCACAACTTATTAAGCTTATTTAAAATTATAAGTATGTCATTAAAAAGATAAGTTGGTTAAACCCAACTTCACCAACTTCTCAATTTTTCAACTCAAAAATCAAATTTTCTTTTTCTTTTCAATTAATTTATAAATTGCAACTTATAAATTGTTGCAAACACCCCTAAGGGTTTAGAGTTTAAGGCGACCATTTATTGGGCGACCGTTACTTTTTTAGTATTTGCTAACGTGCTTAGTTTATATAGGGGGGTTTGTCGAATGCTCCCTATTTACAGTATCGGTATTATTATTTTTTTCTCTTCGTAATAAAGGAAACTTAAACTAGTAAATAAATACAGACTAATATGACAAATCAGAGGAGGATAAAGGGGGGTTCATAGGTGCGTTCGCCCCTCCAAATCGTATCGAAATCCAATGTTTATATGTAATTTCTAATATTTTTTGTATTTTTCTTCTAAAATCTCTAATCCTCGTAATTCTGAATTCCGTGAATGAATGAATAAACTCGCTTTGTATAAAGGGATCACTAATCATGCTTGATTTATAGAAATATTGTGGAATTCGTATTTTGCAGTATTTTATTATAATACAACATATTATTATCTAGTCATATTAAAGGGAACAAAATGAATAGACACGACAATTAGACAACAATGTTTTGTTTTGTAATGTACATGAAAATGTCATTCCAAGATTTCGGCTGTCTGTTACCTTTTTTCTTTCTTAGCTTCGAACTACACAAAATAACATGGCCATGCCCATAACGGCACCTCCTCGTCCCTTTCAATCTTAGGACTTTTATTTGATCCTCTTTTGTTTTACAAATTTTGGGGTTCTCGTCTCCCCTTTTCTCATGCTTCAACTTGCTGTGGTATTTGTATTGGTATGGTTGCCATGATAATTATAAAATGAAAATATTTTTTCCTCCACCTGTTATTGTTGTTTCATAATTTTTGGGTACCTAAATTACGGAAATTGATTAAAATGTTTAAAGTGTTAAATTCTACTTGTTTAAATTAATTTTGATCCACTGGTTAGTATTCCTTCGTCCCACATTTATTATCCCCAATTTTTTTCAGCATGAGATTTAAGAAGAATGATTGATTGTGAGTAAAAATGGTAGTAGTTGATTGTGTTTAATAATTTGTTATTTTATAAAAGAAGATAATAATTGTGAGAAGTAAAAAAAAAAGAGAAATAATATAATTAAGGAACTAATGAAGTATTTATTTTAGGAATGAGAGAAAGTAGGAAAGCCCAACCCGAAAAAGGAGAACAGCGGCGGACAGAGGGACGCAAACCTACACACTATGTGAAGTCTCTAAATAATTAGTACTAATTATACTTTTTTGTGCATAACGTAGAAACTAGAAATCAAATTCCAAATCAATAGTATGAGTAGATATTTAAAAGGTGCCTGTGGATATTTAACTATAGCATGACATCCGTGCAAAATAGTTTAGATATTATAAACAATCTTTGGCTTATCTGTGAAATGTGACTCGATATTGCAACTCAATGAAATTATCACCATAAAAAATGAGTGAAAAAGCGTGTACCTAAAAAAGTTGAAAATAGATATTTTCAAAAGAAACAATTAGATGGTTTGTATTTGATTTTCCATCAATTTCCCCAAAAGCCCAAAGAAAATTTATGTCATTTTCAAATTCATAGTAAAGTTGATTGTCTTATGATTAAATATTACGTGTTTGAGATAATCAATATTTCTAAGTTAACTCTATATATCATATATGATTAATATTATATACTAATAAAATTTTATATAATTCAACTGTTATTTTGATTGAGAGTTTATCATATACATATTTGGAATTTGTTGCGTTACCCGGGGCGGATCTCATGTCATTATCTTTGCATCGTATTCATATACTCCTTACACCGACGCATAGACGACCGCGATTTGTGTATTTTAATTGAAGTCGTGGCAGAATTATTACCATTAAAATACTTTGTAGGATCCATGCAATTTCGCATTAAATGCGCTGCTTTCACACCCAATAGAAAATGTTTTATCAATATACGAATGATTTTTTTTAACCTAAATTTAACTTAATTCTTTCTCTTTTAATATACAAATATTAGCATGTAAATACACGAAATTTGATTAAATTTTGATTTTGCACACCACTTATAATAAACTTATCAAAATACACAACTTTTCAATTCATTAAAAATTATATACCGGCGAAAAACTCCTGTGAATTTAGATTTAGTGAGACGGACGGAGTGGCGTTTTAGTGCTTAATTCGAAGAAGGATTTTTCCAAGTAGGAAATTATATAGTTTTTGTCACATGAAAATCCACGAAATTTAATTTTAATCTAATTTTGGACATGACTTTTGAACTTTAACAAATATATGTTTAAATTATATTATGTGCTTACTGTATTTAATAAGAGTTTGAATATATGGTTAATTAACATGAATTAAAATTATAAGATAGATCTAAAATGTTTCTCTAAATTTATCATTTACTGTAGGGTTGTAAACGAAATCAATTGAATTAAATATCATTATATTATACTAGTATTCATATTCATATTCGATATTATTGGAATATTAAATTTGATCCGTATTCGATTCGTTACTAATGTTTAAATTATACGAATATATTCGAATACACGATTTTTCTATTCACACTCTCTATTAAAAACTAAGTATATAATAAAAATTAAACATATTTTTACTAATGTTCGAAAGTCATGTTCAAAATTATATGAAATTCAAATTTCGTATATTTACATGTAACAATAATTATAGAACTTCTTCTTTAAAAAAATTATTTGCCAACTAAGCAGTAAAGTGCCACATTGTCCATCCCGTCAGATTTTAATTTTGCCGAAATTTTTCACCGGTGTGTAATTTTATTGAATTGAAAAATTATGTATTTTGAGGAGTGTTTTAAAGGTTTTGTATAAAATTAAATTTTGACCCAACTTATATTTAAAAGCTAATATCCCTTTAATAAAATTATATAAGCAATTACTTTGTTCTTTTCAATTACTCATTTATGAGTGAAAAGAGAGATTTCTTTATATTGTTAACAAAAAAAAAATTCCAATTGATAAAAGGAATAGTCATTAGTCAGTATAAAAGGTGCAAACATGAAAGATCAATATAAGTAGACAATGGTAGTCGGTGTAGTCTCAAGTTTCCGAATACACGTGTCATGGAAATAATAATTTATTAATTTTGTATTGTTGTAATATATATATTATTATATGAATAATTCAAATAAAAGCTTATAGTCGGTGTTACCTGCTGATTGGTTTGTTACATTTTCCTAAAAAAGAGTTTGAATGAGAGAGAAAATAAAATAAACAAATAAATAAGCTATGAAACAAGCTTTTCTTTATTTTATTTTAAAAAGACTTTTCCTTATATTTCTAAATGTCAAAGCAACTAACTATACATTTTCAAAAGAAACTCACTTTAATCCACACTCAAATGTTTATTTATATTCCAAAGATCATTTCAATTTAAATTAAAAAAACTAGAAGTTATTCACAGGTAATCCATTTTAAGAGTGGGGCATCATATTGGAATATAGGCTCCAATAAAATATCAACTCTAACATATGCAAGCAACAAAAAATCGAAATCCATACATTCAAAATAATATATAATGTACATTAAAACGAAAAATCAATTCCTTTATATATTCAGAAAAAATAATTCTTTGTTTTTGAAATTGGTGCTTAACAGTTGATTCCACTCTATTAGAGAGAATATGGTGACTTTAATTCCCTCCTTACACTAATTTGTTAAAATTTTCGAACTCTCTTTTGATAACAAACTCGAATTTACCTAACCAAGATATTTGCTGCGTCAAATAGTTTCTATGTAAAAGTATGAAAACTAGCAATAAAATAAAGACAAATATAATTTTATAAATCCAACAAAAAATCTGAAATCTATGATAAAATTTGGTATGGTTTACCCACAAAAAGAGTAATCCAAATGCAACCACCCCCCAACAGCAAAATAGAAGAAAATAAATCTAATTTCTCACAAGTTACAACCACGCTTTCCACAAGCATTCAAACAACCCCCCCCCTTCCTCTCTCCACATAATACAACAGAACTCCCAACTTACAGTAAATCATCTTTCTTTCTCTCTCTATTCACAGCCTTCACAGCCATAAACAACATATTCTCAGAATCTTCTCTCCCCCAATCCAATCCCTCATCACAACTAGAAGCCATAGTCTCCCCTCAAATATTCTCAACCGAAGCCACCTTCAAAGAAAGTGAGAAGAAAAGAGATAGGGAGACCCTTTTCCATTAAATTATCATAGAAAATGTGTGTTCAAGATGCAGAGCAAGTTAGTGAGGCAATGGAAGATATGGACCTTTCCAGAAATGATGGCGATGAAAGTGAGGGAAGCGTGCATTCTGCAGCTGATGCAAAGGAAAATTGGGATAACAAGAATCCAGCAGTTGCCCTTGATCCTATTGCGCCTACCACACCCACAAATTTCTTCCCGGTAGGTAAAAATTGTGTTCGTGGTTTACATATTTTTCTTGCTCCTATTTTTCCCCACATCAATTTTATGGGGTTTTGTTTTGGTTCTATCGATAAGATCGATTTGTAGTAGTGTACTTTCTGCAATTTGGAGTATCTTGTTTTAGTTTCATTTGGATATAAAAAAGAAGGAATACGGGTAAAAGTGTGCCATTATTGGTAAAGTTGGAGTGATTCGGATTCAGCGATTTGCTGTATCATTTACTGTAGAGACGATTGCGATTTTTGTTTGATAAAATTATTAGATTGGTTGTTTGGAGGATGAGGATTGGCCGGCGTAGTACAAATCACATATAATAGTTGAGCTCATCGTGACCCCTTGCTTTACATAATTATTGCATTAGAATTTTCCTTCTTTTGGCACAACATTAATTTGCATCAGCAGTTTTTATAGATAGTATACTATTGTTTGTTTTAAAGTTTCATCTTCATAATTGAATTAGTGTGACCTTGTTCTGCCTTGTGAATACTTCTGGATTTGAAGGGGTAAGCTGCTACAAGAGGAAGTAAGAATTTTTATTTTTTACCGAATAGTAAGATTAGGTGTAATTTCCTGTTTTGACCATTTTGTGAAAGAAAGAAGTTATTGATGTGTTGCAATAGAGAGAGTGAAGTTTTTATTTTTTACCAGAATGTATTTAAGACATCCAAAAATGACAACTACTGCATGGACTTCATTTCTTGGTGTTATGTGCCAATGATAACTCAACTCTTTAACATTTTTCATATTTCTCGAATTTATGGTTCACCCACAAGGCTATGGTAGGACACAAATATCTGAACATGTTTGACGTGTCATCCCAACATTTGTCATTGCCAACTGTAAAGAGTGCTCTTTTCTTTGAGATCACTCACACACACATGTATTTCAAGATGTTTAAGCACTAATGCTTCTTTCCTTAACTTACTCTGAGAAGCTAAAGTGTGAATTTGTGCCTTTAGTTCGACTTTTTTTTTTTAATTTATATATATATATATATACCTACACGGTATATTGGTATCTAGTTTCTTAGCATGCTGCATACAGCACAGTCTATGCATGTACTAGGATTTTTTTTGAAACAGAGATTCTTACTTCAGTTTTGTTACCATTAAGTAACTCATCTTCCAGAGTTTCTCATATTCTTCCTTTTCAGCTGGAAAGCATTTCTGAAGAATCAATTATCTCAGACAGAACTCAGACCTTGAATAATTTTCTACCTATCCTTCGGTCAGGAGAGTGGGCAGACATTGGAGGCAGGCCAGATATGGAGGACACTCATATTTGTATTCCAGACTTGGCTATGAATTTTGGATGTGCTGCACGCGGTGAGGAAGCTATATCCTTCTATGGCGTAAGTTCTTTAATTTATTTTCATTTAGACTTGATATAGTGAATGCTTTGTGATGCATATCTGAAACCCAGTTCATGTTTTTGGTTTATTTCGGCAGGTGTTTGACGGACATGGTGGGAAAGGTGCTGCTCAGTTTGCAAGAGACCAATTGCCAAGAGTTATTTTTGAAGATGCTGAGTTCCCTCTAGAACTTGAGAAAGTAGTTACAAGATCTTTCATGGAGGTTGATGCTGCCTTTGCAAAGTCTTGCTCTCTTGAGTCTACACTCTCATCTGGTACAACTGCACTAACTGCAGTCATACATGGCAGGTAATATCACTGTTAGATAAGTAGAATAGCATTGTTGTCCATTCTTCATTTGCTAATTAAATATGGCAGGTCATTGCTTGTAGCAAATGCTGGAGACTGCAGAGCCGTTCTCTCTCGATGTGGCCTCGCTATAGAAATGTCCGAAGATCACAAACCTTGCTGTGCAAGCGAAAGGAGAAGAATCGAATCACTAGGCGGGTACGTAGATGACGGCTATTTGAACGGCCAGTTAGGAGTGACCCGGGCCATAGGCAACTGGCATATCAAGGGCCTCAAAGAGGGCGAAAGAGGTGGACCATTGAGTGCAGAGCCAGAACTGAAGCTAATGACACTGACAAAAGAAGACGAGTTCTTGATCGTTGGGAGTGATGGAATATGGGACGTCTTCCGAAGCCAGAATGCAGTAGACTTTGCTCGGAGGAGACTCCAAGAGCACAATAACATCAAGATGTGCTGCAAAGATATAGTAAACGAAGCCAAGAAGAGAGGGGCTACTGATAATTTGACCGTAGTAATGGTGTGTTTTCACTCCGAACCACCGCCTCCCATTGTGGTTCAAAGATCAAGAGTTCGAAGGTGCATTTCTGCAGAAGGCCTCCAGAGCTTGAAATTCCTTCTTCAAGGCTAACCATTTTGGTGGCCATTGCTTGCTACAGGTAATAAGTATTATAATACTTAATAATTTGATACTGTGAGAAACTTGTAAATATGACTATTGCCACCCCATTCTTCCTTTGTAAAGTTTCCATTTCGTTGTCGACTGGAAGCAAAAAAGGGAATAAAACACACAGATATGGCTAATTGTTATTCTCATTTCCTCATTTTTCAACATCCATCGTCTTATGTAATTGTCGTTTTATGGACATACAAAGCAATATATTACACTATTCTTGGCTGGCAGTGTCTCTATGTTGGCTATGTTGTCTTGGTTCTGATCACATTTTATTACCAATCCATGTGTATTTTTGCATTTGATAGGTCGCCCTGCTCTTTTATTCAAAGTTTGCGATTTTTTATTAATCTATGTAGGAAATAAGAACTCACAACACCCATCATTTTACTAAATCTATGTTTTATTGAAACGTTTGTTTAGTCATATTTTTGGTCGAAAATGATTAATAAGTTAGATTAGATATTTGTTACTTTGTTTATGCGTGTAACCGCGAAATTCCCTTAATTATGAGATATTAAGTCTGTACTGTTATGAAAATTTATTAATGTACAAGGACAAAGTTGTAAAGTTAATGTTTTATATGCATCATGCGGACGCTTCATCCTTAGCTGTTGCATATATGACTATAAATAAATTGAAAACAATTAGGATGAATTTATTATTCAATCTATGAAAGTAGGATTATGCATGTGTCAATATATAAGCTAGTACTCAACAACTTCAAATCCTCCGCATTCATCAAATGGAAGGGAGAATGTATGTCATGAATAAAGGAGTAGCTATATAAGATACAAGAAAAAGAAAACACAAGTAAATATCCAAATGAAATGTATGTATGCTTCCAAAAGGGCATTTTCTAACATGACCTCCAAATGAATGTGTGTATCACAAGTGTTTTTGTACATGCTGACGTATATTCACTCATAACTAAAATACAGTAACCCGCGGTATCGAAAAATTACAGATGTAAATCATGATCACCTAGAAACTATGCTGAGCCACAGCCATCTACCCTCATTCAACTTTCCTTTAATTTCGTTTCTGACAACATGAATCAACAAACACGCAGCAATAGAAATCGAAATGATAAGCATGAAGAAAACACTGTTCCATCCTCTACCTGAAATATACCCAGCTAGAAGAGGACCAAGAGCAGCACCTATAGAACCCGTACCATCTATGATTGCTGTAACAGTAGCTAATGCACGGGAATTCCCTCTTATCATGCTCTGCGTGCCAAGATCAGCAGCAACTGCTGTTGTTATTAGTGAGTACGGCCCGTTCACAAGTAAGCCCGATGCAAACATTAATGCGACGTTTGTGAACATTGATATGCTTCCGAAGAGGCGGTAAAAAATAAGGGTTGGAATTGATAGCAACAAAAAGAGAACTGAAGTAACGCCACGGGCCTCAATCATATCAGATAGGAAACCTGCCGAAATTCCACCAAAAACGCCTCCAATATCAAAGATTGTCGAGAGAATCCCAGCACTTTTATGGGATAGGTGCATTCCAGCAACAGCTGCAATTTTACATGAACAAACACAATGTTATTACAGATAGATTGATCATAGCAAGCAAAGCAGAACAATGCAGAACCTTGGCATCATAAGAACAAGTTATATCATGAGATGATAACTACATACTCACTTAGCTTGTTTAAGAATTCAAGACTGCACCGGTAAGGGAAGTGCGTCTAACTGGTCATTAATAGCTTTCAAGTGCATTCAAAAACCAGTTTGAAAATCATGTTAGATAACATCAAAGACGATTTAAGACTGTTCTAAAAGTGGTTGTACAAAAGGCTTAAAACTTAACATCACCGCAAATTATTGCAATAGCTTATCGGCAACAGATTAATATATGTCAAAGAATGGTCATAAACATCTTATTAGCTTCTCACGACTAAAGGAAAATTAGAAATAACTTCTCGAACAAGTCCGGTACAGATCCGCGTAGTACTTCAATTCAAGTTTCCAGACGAATGTAAACACATGGCTATTCACATAATTTAAGCATGTTAAAGATATGTAATGACAAGTAAAGAAAACTACTTTTAATCAATTACCTGTGTGAACTTAAAATATAGATCAATTACCTGTGTGCCTAATGTAAAAGGGCAACCAATACAAGAATGTGTAAGCTACAAGCTTAGAGAAGAACAAGCAAAATGCAAAAGATGCCACATTTGGCAACCTCCAAGCATCCAAGAAACCTATAGCAACTGAACTCGTTTCCATCATGTCCCCATCTCCTTCCCCACTCGAATCAACCAACGCTACCCCCTCAACGTTCACCTCAACATCCTTTCCAATCATCTCAAATCCGATATTCTCAGGATGCACGACAAGAAATAAGTAAATGAAAACTGCCAAAACGATGATCAAAAAGCCGGGTAAGAGAAACGACCAACCCCATCCAAACCCCAAAACAGAGGAAGCTATTACAGACCCAATAATATTACCCACTGATGTATGTGAATTCCAGACCCCCATGATCAACCCCCTCTTCGCCTTATCTGACCAGTTCCCCACAACCGCCACCACGCACGGCCACCCTATCGACTGACACAACCCACATAACACCTGAATCAACACAAAAGCGCCAAAAGAATGTATATCAAGAAAATACCCCAATCCGAATAGGATCACGAAAATGCCGCTTCCCACCATCCCAAAAGTCAAGAAAATTCTCAGATCAATCGTATCACCCAAGTGCCCCGCGAAATACATCCCCACGGCATAAGCCAGCAGGAACGAGAGATCCAACTCGCCGAGACGGTGGGTTCCACGAGGGCCGTCGAATGGGGCCCACCCACTCCCATTTTGGGCGGATCGGTTTTCAGTGGCTAGGGTTTGGTTAACTGGGGTTGTGAGGACCGCTTTAACTATGCTGGGAGGCTTGCGGGAAGCATGGAAAGAAGCGTAAGCGGCGAACGTGAGGAGGAGAACCAGAGTCTGATGGAATTTACGGGTTCTATCGGAGGCGCCGGGAAACAATTTGAGGCCCGGCGGCGGAGAAGATGTTATTGTCTTGAGCTGCATCATGTGTATTTTTAAAAAAACGTGCTATAAATGGATGCGATTACTTTATTGAACAGAAATTTAGGACCGCATCAAAATGAATGGGGTGGGTTGTTTTGGGTGATCGACTACTATTTGCCTGCCTAAATCTGTTGTTCATTTGAAAATTCGTTCAGTTCCTACAGTCGGCATCTCTTCATATTAGTTGATGATTTCCAATTGATAGCTTCCGTAAAGATTAAGATTTATTAGCTTTGAATCGTCAAGATATTTATTAGAGTTTGCAAATGTTTCATGTATTTGTACATTTACACTACAAAATTGAAATTCTTATATTAATTTGTCTTAAATTTGTACTTTACTAAGGCCCGTTTGGTTGCACTTAAGGAATGAAATCAGAATCAAATTAAGGGAATGATTTTATTTCGAATGTTTGGTTCGTGAAATTTTCGAAAGGAATGGAATGAGACACCTCTCCCATACCATCTTGGGACTTTCCTCAAACCCCCTCCAAATACAGGGGTTGAGAAAATCTTCTCTCCCGAATCTTCTCTCTTCTCGCTCCATCTCTCTCACCCGGTGCTCGCCCTCGCTGTCACCGGTGCTCGCCGCTCTCTCTTCTCTCACTAATCTCTCACCCTCCTACTCCGGCTCCCATGTCGCCGCCGCCTCTCCCTAGATCTGAGGTAATATTCAACATTCTTCCCTCACTCATTCTCCCACTCTCCTTTTTTCTGAAACTACACAAAGCCATGAACTTTCCCTTTTTCTGCCCAAATGTGATTTAAGAAGCTCAAACTTGTGATTTAGTCTTTAAGAAGCTAAAAGTTGCTGCCCTTTGTGAATGAAATCCATGTAACAGTTACATCTTTGAAGAAGCTCAAATTTGTGATTTAGTCTTTAATAATTAACTTGCAAAAATTTCTCTGTTGTTTTTTCCTTTAATCTGTACTTTGTTTCACTTATTGTTGTTGTCTTAATTTCAAGTAAGATGTTGTTTCATCTACGCGTTATCAGGGTCAGGATAACACTCTGTGCCATTATCATGTATTTTTGTCTAATTTATGATTGTGAAAATGTAACATCTGATTATATCCATATCATGATTTTCTTGATTACATTCTTCTTGCTCTTCGGTCTTGATGACTTGATAATTGAGAAAATGCTTTTATCTCTACATACTTCGAGGGGCTGATGCTTTGATTTCCAATTATCATTACTAAACTTTCTTCCTTTGTTTTTTTTTTGGATTGTCTGAACCAATAAATTTCATAATTTTTGATTGTGAGATCTAATTGCTAAACATTCTCTAATGAGTATATATATTATACACTATATTAGTGGAGAAATAGACTTTACAAACACATTTTGCTTTAGAATATTTTATATACAACTTGTGGTTTTGCTTTAGGTTATGTATTGTGGTGTAAGCAGAATGTATTTGACTATGTATAGTAGTTACCGTCAACGCTGCCAATTGCCGTATTGTTGATGCTATATTTTTGTGTAAATTTGGTAGATGGATTCACAAAGTAGAAGAGCAAGAAAAAAGCATTTTTTGGAAAAAAGAAGGCGAAGAGATTATACTTAACTATTTGATAGAAATAAGTTTAGATACACGTTGGAAAGGAGAAGGGGGATTTAAGGGTAGATTCACCAGACAGACCGAAAGAATGATAAAGGAAAAGGGATCCCAGTTGTGATTTGCTAGCAAATCCTCATATCAACTCCAAAGTGAAATGGTTCAGATAAAAGTATTACGTGGTTAATGAGATGCTAAGCAAGACGTCTGGCTTCCAAAGTAAGGGTGTCTTCTGATTTTGCAGGTTTTATGAACAACTTAAGTACCCAACCTGGAAGAATGGCAACAACCATGAATGAGAGTCATGAACTTGAACATATGGAAGCTGAAGAAACACGTGTGGCAGCTCAAGAAGCACGTAAGACAGCTCAAGAAGCAGAAGCCAAACAACAAGGTTTGCTGACAGAGATCAAGACTATTCGTGGCTTGACATTTGATCAAGCAGTTAGACCTGCAAAGTTGATAGTTGCAAGTCCAAGTGATATGATGGTTTTCTACTCATTTGCCACTGTTGAGAAAAACAAAGGCTACGTGTTCGAACTTCTTCACATTGATCCATCATTTTGTTTTGCATTTGCTATTTATAAGATTATGCTTTGATTTGGATATTGTATATTTTGAGATTTTATTTAATATGTATCATATGCGTAACATTATGTTTTGTTGCTAAGACGATTTTTGATATTTATGTAATTGCTTTTTTTAATATTTAAATGTTAAATTAGTAATTAAAAAATATCTTATTTTTTTTCAAACATTTAATAATAATATAAAATGAAAGATATATTGTTTTAATAAAAATATAATTAATTAAAAAAATAGTTGATTCTATTCCTTTCATTAAACCAAACATGGAATGGAATTAAGTTAATTCATGCAAAAAACCAAAATTCGAACTCGTAGTAGACGGAGCAAGCGGTGCCAGAAACGGACCTAAAGTTGCGAAGGACAAGAGCCTCTTCACTCATGAAGAGAAGAAACTGCACAATCTCGACCGAGTCACTCGCAGTGCTATACTGATAACACTCAGTGACTCTTATATCGGGAGGGTACACGACTGCAAGACAGCTAAGGAGCTATGGGATGCTCTCGCAGTGCTGAGCCAAGGAACTCCACAGCTTAAAGAGAACAAACTGGAGTTGGAGCTGCAGAAACTCGGGGCATTCGCTATGCTTCCTGTGGAGTCCATAGATGATTCCAGTGCACGATTTACAAATTAAATCAACATCATCAACGGAGTGGGGAAGACATTCAGCAACAAGGAGACCAACACCAAAATTCTATGGGCTCTTAGCAGGCCCAAGTGGTATTCTTTTGCTACGTGTATGAGGAGAACTGACTTGAATTGTGTTACTCCTGACTATATCTGTTCAGAACTTAAAGCAGAGGAGTTCGAGTTCAACCTCCCACACACCCCCGGTGCTGAAGCTGAAGTACCAATGGATCAGCTTATAAGGCATCAGCTAGCACTCCCGGAGCAAGTCCCTTAGCAACAAGCCAGTCATTCGGAAGCTCAGTGACTATACCCACTGCTGACAACTTGGCTGAGAAGTATGCTCTCCTCATGGTGAAATACTAGAAGGAGAAAGACACGTTCAGACGGAAGATGAAAAAGGCTTCCCAAAAATTTCAAGGTAAGAGAGATAATCATCGCTCGAATAGTGAATCTAAATCTCTACCAGATTACAGGAATGCTGAAGTTGCCCCAGGAGAACAAAAAGAAACACCCATAAGGGAAGCAGAACCTCATCATGTTACAACTGCAAGAAACCAGGGCACTACCAGTATGAATGTCCTGAACTCTCAGCAGCAGAAAAAGCTGAAAGGCAAGCCAGACGCGACAAGTTCATGAAAAAGAGGCAAGCCTACATAGCTGGAGAGTTGTCCAATTGCTCAAGTGATGTTGAACTGTTCATGGAATCGTCCGACGACGATGCCGCATTCATGGCAATCGAGACTGAAGAAGCTGACCCGTGTCTGATGGACGGAGAAGAGGCTGAGGTAAATTTTGAACCATTATATGCCCCTCTTCACCTGGCACACATGACACAAGCTTTGTTGCAGAAGAACATCTAGACTTTGTTCTTGCGTACAAAGATTTGCTGGAAGAACAGATTCAGATGAGCTAGCAGTTCAGCAGGACCATTCAGGAGATGGAAATCCTAAAAGCAGAAAATCAGAGACTTTCAAAGAGAAGTCATGACTCTACTTAGTCTAAAGGACTTGTTCAGAGACTGAAGGAAGAGATTAACTCTCTGCTGTCTATGTCTATGATCAAGAAGCACAGATCTCAGTGCTGACCAAAGACATCTCTGAGAAAGAGACTGAAATTGCTAATCTCAAGGAACCTCTCGCACAAGCCAAATCTGAGCATGAAGCTCTAAGGAAGAGTGATGAAGTGTGGAGAACCTTGATGACAGAGCAATATATTGGAGCAAAGGAGAAGTTGGAGAAGCTTCTACGAGCACAAAGACCACATGCCACCAAGGAAGGACTTGGCTACACATATGAAGCCTCCACTTCAGGACAGAAGAGCTCCAACAAGATGACTAATAGGTTTGTCCAGGGGGTAACTCAACATGCTGAATTTACATCCCTTCATGCAAAAAATAAGCAAAAGATACAAGCACCTCAGTCTAGCAACAGGAAAGTGACCCAGGTTCAAGCCCCAAGACACCAAGGTCAAACTCAGGGGGAACCAAGAAGGTCAGGTGGGCTGAACAGTATGATCACCAACTACTGACTCACCCAACTCAGTATGGTTCATATTACTATGAGCCAAGAGTCAAAGGCCTTAAGGTTCAGAAAAAGAAGAAGAAAGATGAACCACAACAGACTAAGAAGTCAGCTACTCCGAGTTTAGTGGAGCAGACTACTGACAACAAGGGCAAGATGAAGTCTGAAGCCACCAGGGCTTTCAGACAAGTTTGGATCGTAAAATCTAGCCATTAAGGACCCAAGCTGAACCCAAAGAGTACCTGAATCTATTTTTGTTTTGCAGGTGCAACAGGACCCTTGGATTGTCGACAATGGATGCTCAAGACACATGACACTTCAGACGAGCCTACTGACCGACTATGTTCAGCAAGATGGAGCCAAAATTGAGTTCAAAGACAACTCCAAAGGCTACACAAGGGGATACAGAACACTGAAAATAGGAACTGCAGCAGTTCCTAGGTATCTTATGTTGAAGTACTTCAACATAATCTCCTTTCTGTCAGTCAATTCTGCGAGGTTTTTGTGATGTTCTTGACAAATCTACAAGAAAAACTGTGTTATGAAGAAACATTTATTATGCTGAATGGAATACGACTGAACCCGAAGCTTGCCTGCTAAAACACGGTCAGATGACAAAACAGCAAGGCTGTGGCATAGACGACTGAGTCATCTTAACTTCAAAATAATGAATAAGCTAGCTCGTGATGATAAAGTCAAAGGACTGCCCAACGAAGTATTCAAGAGACACAAGAATTGTGAAGCATGTCTGAAGGGGAAGCAAAGAAAGTCAAGCAACCCGCCTATTCCGTCGCCTTCCACTGATGGAATCCTTCAGCTGCTGCACATGGATTTATTTGGGCCAGTCAATCCAGTAACGATCCGAGGAAATAAGTATGCTCTTGTGGTCGTTGATGACTATTCGAGATATACTTGGGTGATATTCATCTCCAACAAATCTGACGTCAAAGTTAAGCTGCCGAAACTACTGAAGCGGCTGAGCGTCGAAAAGGATATCAAGATTCAGAAGATACGCTCAGATCATGGAACTGAGTTTCTGAACTCAATGGTAAGTGAATTCTATGAGGCTGAAGGTATTGAACATGAGACATCAGTAGCACGCACGCCTCAACAGAATGGACTTGCTGAAAGAAAGAACAGAACACTTAAAGAAGCAGCAAGGACGCTACTCGCAGACTCATGTCTTCCATTGAAGTTCTGGGCAGAAGCTACTGATACGGCTTGCTACACTCAGAACCGGTCACTACTGACTCAGATGCACATGAAGACGCCTTATGAGCAATGTAAAGGGAGAATTCCTTCTGTTTCGCATTTTCATATCTTTGGTTGTCCGTGCTTTATCCACAACAATGGAAAGGACCAGTTAAAGGTGTTTGAAAGTATGTCAGACCAAGGAGTCTTCTTAGGATACTCCAGGGTCAGAAAGAGGAAGCTAATCCAGAAGAAGCCTTCGTAGATTTTCATAAACACATGGATGCTTCACTATATGCTGAGATTCAAACCTTTCTAGAACAGTCTGGTCATACCTTGAAAGCACCTCAGTTCAGACTACTACCTCATCCTATGATGCACCAAGGCAATTTATGCAAAAAGGAGATTGAGGGAGAAATCTTTGATATCATCAACAACAAAGATCTGAACAAGAATGACGAAGAAGACAAGGAAGAGATTAAGGCCTTGAGGCAGCGTGTTTACTTGATCTTCTGGAGAGGAAGTCTGCTGACTTCAAAGCTCGGATGCAACTCTTCAAGAAGAAGTCCAGCTAACTGTCTCCTTAGTCTTCTAGGCTTTATAATAGATTGTCATGTAATTGTAAACTCCTTGTCTCATATATGACATATCTCTTATTTTGGCCTTCAACAACTACTCATCGTCATTTGGTTGTGTATTTTTCTTTCAACACTACTGATTACTGAGGTAATCAGCTCACACACTCACAAATCTACTTATATGTTTTTATGTGCTTAATTTCTTAGAACTTCTTAAGAGAAACTAACTTATCCATGCAATAAGGGAAATTGACTACAAGCGGAAAGGGGAAAGTTTTTTTTAAGTATAATAGGGGAAAATGCTTCTCTTCTGGGCAAAGCTTTCGGGGTTTTTAACTACCGGGCCCTTTGCGTGGAGGAAAACCCCCATGTTGTATTTGATGAGTTTATTTCTGAGTACAGGAAGTCAAACCCTCAGCCAGAAGCCGAAGAAGTCAGAAGCAAGCTATAAGATCTAAGCTTAAAAGACAGCACTGAAAAGATCCAACTTTGTTGAAAGAATGATTCGGACGATGATCTTCAACACCCAACAACACGCAATGTAGCTGAGAAGATTGATTCTAACAAACAGAATCAATCCCAGATAATTATGGTCGATGAGGAAACCGATATGGTAACTGAGATCTCTACTGAGAATAACAACTCAGGGGGAACTTCTGATGTTCCTGAGCTGAATGCCCCTGAACCTGGTGACTTAGTAGATCCAACCCTTGTTACTGAATTACTTCAGACATAGAACAGTACTACTGAAATTCCTAACACTCCTACTGTTTGTACTGAAACAATTCTAGATGAAGTAACAAGACGTCGTCGCTCATGGCTAGATGCTCACTCTTTAGATCTTATTATTGGAGATCCTTCAGCTAGCGTCAAAACACGATCCAAATTCTGTCAAGGAGAAAGTGCCTTGTATTCATGCTTCTTGTCGACTGAAGAACGTCAGACTATTGAGGACGCGCTGAATGATGCTGACTAGATCACTGCCATGCAAGAAGAGCTGAACCAATTTACGCGAAACGACGTATGGGAGCTTGTTGACAGACCTAGACACCAGCACGTAATAGGAACAAAGTGGATCTTCAAGAAAAAGCGTGATGAAGACAATGTCATCGTCAGGAACAAAGCTCGACTTGTTTCCAAAGGATATTATCAGTCAGAAGTGATAGACTTTGACGAAACGTTCGCCCCAGTCGCAAGATTGGAAGCTATTCGTCTATTCATAGCCTATGCAACACATCACCAGTTCACATTCTATCAGATGGATATGAAGTCAGCTTTCCTGAACGGCGTACTGAAGGAAGAAGTCTATGTTGAACAACCGCTCGGCTTTCAGCAAGGACATCAGATGTACAGACTTAAGAAAGCTTTTTACGGGTTAAAATAAGCACCCAGGGCTTGGTACGATACCCTCTTAGACTTTATACTTCAGAAAGGTTTTCAGAAATGAACAGTGGATCGCACCCTATTCAGTATCAAGTCAGGCGAAGACATTCTACTGGTGCAGATCTACGTGGACGACATTATCTTTGGATCAAGAAATCTGACTATGTGTCAGAAATTTGAGCAGATGATGAAAGAAAAGTTTGAAATGTTGATGATGGGAGAAATGAATTATTTCCTTGGACTTCAAGTCAAGCAATCAAAGAAGGGAATATTCATTAATCAAGCAAAATATGCTAGAGATCTCATCAAGAAGTTCGGCTGCGAATCCAACAAGTCAGTCAAGATACCCATGAACACCAATCTCAAGATTGATCTTGACAAAGAGGGAGTATCTGTTAACTCTACTGACTATCATGCTATTATTAGTTCTTTATTATCTCTTACAGCCAGCAGACTTGATATAACTTATACTGTAGATGTATGCGCGCGATTTCAGGCGAATCCCAAGAAGAGTCATATCGATTTAGCGAAGAGAATTCTTCGTTACAAGAAGGGAATACCTGATGTTGGATTATGGTATCCAGCTGATGATAACCTTGAACTAACTGGTTATTCTGATGATGACTATGCAGGTTGCCGAATGGACAGAAAGTCAACCTCAAGAACTTGTCAGTTCCTCGGTAGCGAGCTCATATCGTGGTTCTCAAAGAAACAACACTTAGTAGCAACGTCCACTACTAAAGCTGAATATATGGCTACCGGAAGTTGTTGCGCACTGATACTGTGGCTTCGACAATAGCTGAGAGACTACGACATTCATCAAGATGAAGTGCCGATCTACTGCGAAAGTATCAGTGTTATTGCAATCACTCAGAATCCAGTTCTACATACAAGATGCAAGCACATGGACATTCGTCATCACTTCATCAGAGATAATGTCGAAAAAAAGGATATCAGAATGGAGAAGATCCACACTGATAAGCAAAGAGCTGATATCCTGACCAAACCTCTAGCTGAGACCAGATTCAATGATCTCTCAGTAGAACTAGGTCTTTTGGATCCCACTGATATGATTCAGTAGATGATCCAGAGGAGTAATGAGTAAGGGGGAATCCATATTCAGTACAACTGAATACTTAGCATTCGTCATACGTGGTATCAGCTGACTATGATGTTCAGCTGACAGGTTACGAGTATTAAATTCAGCTTTTGGTGATTCAGCATGTTAAGCATTTATTTCCCGCCATTAATATTCATCGTACTGCACTGACTATGTCGTTTTCATTAAATACATGACACTCCATAAACCTGACTGCGGCGCATTAAATGCATGTCTTATCACCTTACCTCTTAGGCGTTAGAGATAAGTAGGCGAGATTATAGGCAGCACAATAATTATAACCTATTATAACATTTAATCTGAGCCGTTCACTGCTTTAAACCTGCTTAATCTCAGCCACTCAGCTGAAACCGCCTTAGATTCAAATCTGAATATATATATATTCACTCATCTCTAAAATGCCTTACTTTTCAGTCATTAAAGAAGAATTCATGCTCTGCAATTTACTCACATAATTGCACTTAGACACCTATTGCATTTCTAGCACTCTTTCTTCGGTAAGCATTCTTTATACTGAGTCTATAACTAAATATGTTTATTTTTGAAGTACTAATCCGTGGCTTTCACATCAATCACTAACGTTGCTGTTCCCATCGACATGGAAGACATTTTATCCGGGAAGCGAGTCTGGTTCTAGCCAGTTCTGTCTGTCAAAACTTGTGGGGTAGACTACATGGTGCCCATTTTTTATGCCTTGGAGAGGTCGAGTCTGCTTCCGATCCTCTCGCGTGCTCCGCGCCATCTTCTACCTCGTCAGGTCGCGGAGTTCTTCCTAAACTACCGCGAAGACGATGATTCCTATGATATATCTATCGTCATTGTGAAAAGAGAAGTCCTCGCCAATCAGTGGGAGGATACAACTTCTTAGATGGATATCTCGAAGAGCCTTCATGACAGTTTCGGCCTGGTCGACGAAGGGTCTCCAGTCGCTCGTTACAAGGAATCGGAGATAAACCAATATCTCTGCCGATTCAGCGGCTTATCGGACTGCGTGTTCAAGGCAGCGTTCCCTAAGAACCAGCTGCTGCCTGAATACCATGGGTTGGCGTACGTGGTCAACCATATACTGACGAGTTCTGCAGGCTCGTACGACCAACTCAGTAGGATTCACGTCCAAATGATGATGACTATTGTTGACGCAACCAAGGTCAACAGGAATACATTCTTTCGGGCTGAGTTCAAAGCTCAGTCGCAGAAATTTGTAGATGCTGAGGAAGGAATGCAGTTAGTCCATAAAGGGAAATTGCTCTATGGGACTAAGGTCTCAATCATGATTGAAGACGAGCTCCCACGGAATGTCTCATTCGCCAACTCGTTCTACTTCGATGTGAAGCTGATGAAGTTCACAACAGCTGCCTCAGCCGAGAAATTGATTGGGAAGGGACCTGCAGCTAAGCGTCCTCAGGAAATCGCTCAGTTCCCGGCTCCCATTCAGGTGAAGAGACCAAAGACACTGAAGAAACCTGTCTCCGATATACAACCCTCCTCTCCTATCTCTATAGAGGACTCAGGGTTTGGCAAGCACGATATTACCATAAGGGTCAAAGTTCAGACAGTCTTCAGCGAGGAAACTCAGTCGGATATTCAAGCTGACACTCAAATAGCTGAGGTTTCCTATGTACCTCTCTCAATTCTTAACACCCGTCTGAAGGCCATAGACGAGGTAGCTGAAGAGATACCAGAGATCGGGTCATACCCTGATGTGGTGGATATTGCGATCTACGCACGAACTCAAATGCGGATCCGATTCCTGGAATGGGACCTGTTGGAGGAGACCATCAGGGTCAGGTCCCTATCCACATTGCTCGAGGAGGAGCAAACTTTTAAGGAGGAAATTGGCTATGAGGAGCCAGCTGACATTTCCTCACTGGAGGACCTCCATGCAGTCATGCTGATGCTGATGCACAATCGGACCAAAGGAGCTGAGCCCTCTTCTACTAAGCCTCCCCCGTCTCCACCTCCATCCCCTCCTCGTGACGACCAGTCACAACCGCCTAAGGATGCAGATACGAGTGGATCTGCTGAAGGCAACACACCAAAGAACGATCAGCCACAACCGCCGTCTTCATCAGGCGTGATCGTTCGGACTCCGTCCTCATCTCAGCAACTGAAGTGCAGATATCAATCTGCTGAGATCAAGGACATCTCAGCAGAGTCCATCAACAAGGTCATTAAGCGACAGGATCATAAGAACAGGAACCTCGCCAATGATGTGAACAAGAAGTAGAGCAGGTTCACGGAGGCACAGACTAAGTCACTGACCGGTTTGACAGCCGAAGTGCAGAGAATCAGCGCCCCAACTACTGTGAATGTCGATGAGATCCTCACGAAGGCACTAGCTGCTCAAAAGACCGACCTGAACTCTCAGTTCCAATCTATATTACAGTCGCTCGCCAAAACCTTCTATCAGGAAGGTCGCATCCAGAAAACGGTGGAGGAGCGGTATGCATTTACGGCTGACAGTGTAACCAAGGCACTGACTCAGCAGCATGCCTCCTGCAAGACGATAGAGGAGAATGCATCTGACACTGTGCAAGACTATCTGACGAAATTTGACAAGTCAAAAGATGCTCTGCTGAAGGCAATTGATCAAGAGCACGACAGAAGGTGGGAGTCTTACTCTGATGTCGCAACTGACATTGCTACTGGAACATCCTCTGTCAAGGACTCCGTAGCTGAATTGACCAAGAAGGTCACTGCCATGGCCACCCTCCTGGATGATGCCAAAAAGGGGGAAGGGTCGAGAGCTGCTCAGCTCAGAGCTATTCTGAAGGCTGAAGATCAGCAATAGGGTGGACCTAGCTCAACAGCTGAGAAGGCTATAGTGCCGGCGGTTGAAGGAGCTACTGAGCAAGCGGTGGCGGAGGTTACAACATATCTCAAGAATCTACCTTTTGAAGGCTCACCACCTCCCGTACCTGAGACAGATATTAAGGGTTAGGGCAAGGCGCGTGCTGAACCTAGCCCACCCAAAGCTCAGAAGAAGCTAAAGTTCGAATCACGAGAAGAGCAGATTGCTTACGATGAGCAACTCGTGCGAGAACTAGCTAAAGAAGAGGTTAGACAGAAGCCTGCTGCAGAGAAGAAAGGAGTCCAGATTCGTTCTCCTGCTTCGGCATGAATGCGATCGACTACCTCCAAACAGTCCAGATCAGCAGCGGCTCGTTCAGCAGCTGCCAGAGCTCAACAGACAAGAGCTCAGCAGACCCAGAAGTCCAAAATGAAGGAATAATTGATGGTTAGGAATGATACCTTCCTCCTTCGTATGTTGTCGCGACCTTGATTGTTGCTCCTGTGTTAGATCTTCTGATCTGTGTCCCGGCCTTTTTCTTCCTCTAGGTAGTCAGAGAACTGAAGAAAATAAAATTTATCGTCTCTCTCTCTTACACGCTGCGTGCGTGAGTTATGTGTGTGTGCGTAATCTGTTTCTGAACAGAATACTAATATATATAGGCTTTAAAAGCCAATATAATATTAATATATTTGTAACCCATTAATTTAATTATATTTCTAATGGGCTTCCACATAACCAACCCATGATATAATTAATTAATTTACTGGGCTACTAATATTTATCAATTAATTGGCTCAGCCAATTAATTCCAGATAAATAATATTATTAAATAATGTAAAAATACATTAATCCGTTAATAATGATTTCTGAGAGACAATAAATTACTAGGCAACTAATTGGGCCAGATCAGGGATCCAATACAAGAAATAAAGCTGGGCCTCAAATTAATTAATTATCCATGCTCAGCCCAGCGCAAAATTAATTAATAAACACAGATTCATTCCACTAGAGAATCCGTGCTGACTTACCCCTTTATCCCAAAATGAGCAAGGGCTTGTATTTTAGACTTAATCGATCTCCGTATTTAAGATAGAAATATCCGTTAATTAATTAAGCTCACTGACAGCTTAAATTAACTAACATCTTATATTCCTGAGTAGTACCACTCGACCTTATTAACACACCTGAACTTAATCAACCGGCCGGGTTTAGCGTGCTAATCCTTTCGAGTTCCTCAGGGGATATTATCAACCCATTTTACTAGGATACAGATGCAAGAAACAGACAACCAGCCTGAGCCACAAATAATTACTAACACCCAAGATACGTAGATCCGGTCGCGATGACGTTCACCATAGTAGGTCAAAGTGATAGATAGCCAAATACACTCAGCTGAAGTCTTACCAAGCTTAAGACCAGCAAAGTCACCGAGATCTTGGTTTTCCACTAAGGTCAGTTAGGAAAACACATCTCACTGTGATCCGTCAATACACCACCTTAAGTGTACCAGTAAAGACAAGCAGCTAAGACAAGCCACTTCTTATCTAAAGCTGCGCACTTAAACCGACAACTTATCCTTAAGTTGTCTCAGCTGTGATAACTGTTTATATCTTGTCAGTTCAACCAATTTGTGTTGTCTTCTGTGATACCCGACACACCACACAAATCTAACTTTTATACAAGATAAAGGATAACATGTGCAAATATACATATTTATCAGATAGGAGAATAAAACAGTGGTAAGGACAAAAACACATTATATACAAGCATAAAAAGTGCTTCCAGTATACAAAATCCCAACACAAAACTGACCAGCAAGGCGGAGCTTCAGGTTCCAAGTCTAAATCACAATCGCCTGCTGAGTTAGAGGAACAACCTCATATTCCCTCCTACGTCCCTTCCAAAGAGCAAGAACATGAGATGAAAGAGATTTGGGACACAATGGAAAGGGCTTTGGACAGAGCAGCTGAGGCTAGGCAGATCAGTGAAGCGCGAGAGAGGATTCACCTTGCTGACCTAGAAGCCCTCAGGCTGAGGACCGAGAAAGAAGCCAGGGAGAGGGTACCAGTGAAGGATAGGAGTATCCCTCGTTCCTCCCGCTTCTTCAGGTGCAGAGAGCCCCTGAGTTAGGTGAGGCGTATCGTTTATCAACGAATTGAAACTGGGTGCCTCTCAAGCACAATCAACAATGGGAGCAGATGAAGGTGGAATTCATCAAGAGATTCCATGTGTGGAGGATTGGTGATGTAAATCCTTCTTCTGACCAAGATTCCTACTTCAAGGACATTCTGACCACCATGAATCCAACCCTCCTAGCTGAGATTCAGACTCTGCTTGACCATATGGATCAACCGCTGAAGGCACCTCCCTTTCAGACTCTACCTGCTCCTATGACGCATGAAGGCAATCTTTGTAAAAAGGAGATAGAAGAAGAAATCGAGAACGCTATATACAGAAGAGGTCTGAAAGAAACTGATGAAGAAGACTTCGATGAGATCAAGGCCTTGAGGAAGCATGTCTACAAAAGCTATGGTCTTGAGCTCCCAGAGAAGAAGTCAGCAGATTTCCGGGCAAGGATGTAATAGTTCAAGAAGCAGAAGCCCAACTGATCTTTTCTTCCTACTCTTGTTTCTAGTGATAGCTTGTCATTGTACTGTAATCTCTTCATCATATATGACAATATCACAGTTTGGCCGTGACAATAACTCATTGTCTTTAAGGCTTTACCTTTTACTTTTCAGCACGACTGATCACCTCAGTGATCAGCTCCTAACTTATCTTATCTGACCTATGTGACTTATGTGCTTATCTGCCTTAGAATCTTTTCCTACTGATTAACTGTATTTATCTTTCTCTTCTCTGATATATGGCTTATACTTAGGGGGAATAATTTTTTTTAATGATATAGTAATAGAAAAGGGGAAATTGTTTCTTAGGGGGAACATGCATCTTAGGAAGATAACTGATAAATGTTGAACTTACACTTGATGATTAGCTACTATATGATCTATTTTGAACTTAGAATATTTGTATCAACCTTGTGCTGAACTTGTTATGATCTGATAAATTCTGATACATGTCAGCATGATATAACTATGATAACTGTAGTTATATGCTCTGATACATTCAGCTATTCTTAACTGTTGTAGTTTGGCTCTGATACATAACCTCATGATCATAAGCTCGCTCTGATATTCTTTACTTGTGACTTCTCTAATTCTCATTTTCTTTATCTTAGTCAGCTGTATTTGTTGACTGGAGCTCTCCCTTGTAATATATATTTTATTCAGTAGCTGTTAGTCTTAACCTTAGCATGTTTTCTATGATAGAAGATGTAATAGGTTTTGGCATCATCGAATAGGGGGAAATTGTTGAGATAAGGATTCAGTAGATGAATCTTATACATCTGATAGTCTTGATAGATTTGGATAGATTTGATAGATCACAAAACCCTAGCTGAATATTGTACCTTGGTATCTATGTAGCCTAGTCGAGTTCAGTCATTAGAATTCAGTAGGACAGAGTTCAGTAGCTGCAGGATTCAGTAGAAGAGCTCACTCAGCTGAAGAACTCAGGATCAAAGAAGTCAGTTGGACAGCAACCTCCAGCTGAATCTGCTCAGGAATTCGTGCCCATGCACTGAAAGCTCAGAAGTCAGAGGAAGTCAACCTTGATGTTTGACAAGTCTCAACTACCAATCTATCTCGATCAATAAGGAGCCGACAGTGACCATCTACTCTGACAAAAGCTGCTCTGAAACTGAAAAAGAGAAGAATCTCTACAGTGTACCTGCTCGACAACGTTCAAATTAAAGGAGTCATTTTCCTTATCGTATCGACACGTGTCTAGAGCTCCCTCCAACAGATCTATTCACCATCGACGACTATAAATAAGAGAAGTCGCCATGCAGAGATAACGCCGGAAACCCAAGCATTCTACGCACAAACTCTTAGCAATCTCAAAGCCGAATCCAGTGAAGAACTAGCGTCCATTGAAGAACACGTTTAGCTCATCACTTAGAGATTTATTTTGTTCCCCTTCTCTTATCTAAGCAAGCTCATTGTAATATCTTTAGCTTAGAAACCTCGATGAAGTTCACATCCTTGTGAAACCGTTCTTATTTTTAAGAACTTCCTCTTAGTTGGAGAAGACTCAAACTCTTCAAGTTTGAACCCTTGTAAAAGTCACTACGACTATAAGTAGAGAATCTATCCCGTGCACAGATCACTGAGAACTTGCTCAGTATAAACTTCAAGGTTTGCGTCTGTCCAGTGAACAGACCAACTTAGACTTGCTCATTATAAATATATCAAGTATCCTGCTTTGGTCAGGACAATGGACGTAGGACCCAGCGTGTCCGAACCACTTTAAAAATTGTTGTGTTGATTTACTGCTTTATTCTACTGACCATACTACTTACAAACTGTATTTCACAAAACTGAGCATAAAAACTGGTGTTTTCTAACCGAGACATTTCATAGGGCCTACACTTCCGCAGACGCTCTGATACTGAACGACTGTTTGACTGACTCAAGTCCGTAGAGCTGAACTCAGTAGAAGATTTTCTGCCCACGCGATCTGAAGCATATTTGGCTGACTCAGTTCAGTAGCAAACTCAGCTAGAGCTGACTTCGCGTTTGGAAGAAATTTTTATTTAGGTGTATTCAACCCCCCCCCTCTATACCTGAACCACGTCTCAGGACCAATAGTTACCTAATTTTACCAAGGTATGACAATCGCTACAAAGAATCTTGTCAATTCATCTAGTGGAGGAAATTTTTCTAGTTGCAAAGTGAATGATGATGAGAAGATAATTCAAGAATTAGCTAATGCAACTAAGGATTATGGAGAAGTCTGTATTATAAAAAGATCTGTAAATTCAGCTGATTCCACAGATCTGGAAACCAAGCTAGATAATACTATGGAAAGGACTGATGATCGCTTTGAGAAGTTAGAAAGGATAATGAACTCGAAGCTAGAGAAACTGATGCACTCTATGTTAGAGAAGACACCCAAAGCCAACTTGGTTGAGCATATATGTGGAGTATGTGGACAATCTGGATATACCTCATTGCAATGTAATGCTCAAGCAAATCCTACTGAAGATTGCAACGTGATTGGAAATTGGAACAACAACCAACAGAAGAGGGATCCTTACTCCAATACCTACAATCCTGGATGGAAGGATAATCCAAATCTGAAGTGGGATCATCAACCTAAACTGCAGTTTGCCCAACAACAACCGCAAGTGTTCCCACAACAGCCACAGCAACAAGTTTATCGCCCTCTAAATCAAAGGACTCCACCTGCCCAAGCAATGCCGGGGAAGTCAATTGAATAAATTTTATATGAGATGGCTATTTCACAAAAAACCATGCAGCAGAGCATTTTAGCTCATAATGAAGCTATCATAAACATCCAAAACTCACAGAAGGAGTAGAAAATCGGACTAGATAGCTTGGCCGGACAGATAGGGCAGCTATCTGCTTCAATTAATGAGATTCAAGGGAATCAAGGGAAGCTACCCTCTAAGGTCCAGATTAATCCAAAGAATGTAAGCCATGTTACTCTCACAAGTGGAAGAGATCTCCCAGATTCGCCAAGCAAAGCACCAAAGAACGCTGAAGGAATTGGCAATGATACCACTATCAACTTGGCCAAGCCAAGTATCTCTGAGTTATCTAACTCAAATAAGGACAAGGAAAAAAATCAATGAAGAGGAAAAAGAAAAGAACCAGGTTATCGAAGAAGAGATACTGATTGATCCACCGTTTCCACAAGCATTGGTGCGGAAGCACAAGCATGCGGGTCAGACGCTGGATTACATGTCCATCTTTGGCAAGCTAGAAGTTAATCTGCCCTTTCTTCACGCTATCAAGATCCCACAACTTGGGAAGTTTCTGAAAGAATTCATAGATGGAAAGTCAAGCCAAAAAGGAAAAATCATGGTGAATGAGAATGTCTCAGCATGTATTCAGAATATGCTCCTTGAGAAGTGTCATGATCCAGGTATGTTTAGTTTGCCTTGTTTGATTGGAACTAAGATGATCCCAAAAGCCCTATGTGACTTAGGAGCCTCAATTAATATGATGCCTTTATCTGTGTTTAATAGCTTAGTTGGTGTTGAATTAACCGACACTAAATTTGTTATTCAATTAGCTGACCGATCATGTATATCCCCTAAGGGCCTTCTAGAAAATGTTCTTGTTAAAATCCATGATTTAATATATCATACGAAATTTTATGTGATTAACACGTGTGAGGGAAAGAAGGGAACTTCAGGAGTTTTTCTGAAGGAATAATAGGTTTATAGTAAGGCTACCTTCCTCCTGGTGTGTTGTTGCGGCTCCGATTGTTGCTCCTGTGTCAGATCTTCTGATCTGTGTCCCGGCCTTTTTCTCCCTCTGGGTGGTCAGAGATCTGAAGAAAATAAATTTATTTTTCTCTCTGTAACTCACGCAACTCTCGATTTTTATGAATCAATTGTGTGAGTTTCTGAACAGAATACTAATATATATAGGCTTCAAAAACCTATATAATATTAATATATTTGTAGCCCATTAATTTAATTATAATCCAATGGGCTTCTATTAAATCAGCCCATAATATAATTAATTAATTTATTGGGCTACTAATATTTATCAATTAATTGGCCCGACCAATTAATTCCGAGATAAATAACATTATTAAATAATGTAAAATACATTAATCCATTAATAATGAATTCTGAGAGATAATAAATTACTAGGCAACTAATTGGGCCAGATCAGGGATCCAATACAAGAAATAAAGCTGGGCCTCCAATTAATTAATTATCCATGCTCACCCCGAGCAAAATTAATTAATTAACACGCATTCATTCCACTAGAGAATCCGTGCTGACTTACCCCTTTATCCCAATTTGAGCAAGGGCTTGTATTTTAGACTTAATCGATCTCCGTATTTAAGATAGAAATATCCGTTAATTAATTAAGCTTATTGACTGCTTAAATTAATTAACATCTTGTATTCCTGAGTAGTACCACTCGACCTTATTAACACACCTGAACTTAATCAACCGGCCGGGTTTAGTGTGCTAATCCTTTCGAGTTCCTCAGGGGATATTATCAACCCATTCCTGGGATACGGCTGCAAGATACGGACATAACCAACCCCTGAGCCACAAATGACTACTAACACCCAAGATACATAGATCCGGTCGCTCATTGGACGTTCACCATAGTAGGTCAAAGTGATAGATAGCCAAATGCACTCAATCAAGTCTTACCAAGCTTAAGATCGGCTAAGTCACCGAGATCTTGGTTCTCCACTAAGGTCGGTTAGGAGAACACATCTCACCGTGATCCTTCAATACACCACCTTAAGTGTACCAAGTAAAGACAAGCAGCCTAAGACAAGCCACTTCTTATCTAAACTGCAGCTTAAACCGACAACTTCATCCTTAAGTTGTCTCACTGTGTTAACTGTTTATATCTTGTCAGTTCAACCAATTTGTGTTGTCTTCTTGTGATACCCGACACACCACACAAATCTAACTTTTATACAAGATAAAGGATAACATGTGCAAATATACATATTTATCAGATAGGAGAATCAAACGATGGTAAGGACAAAAACACATTGTATACAAGCATAAAAGTGCTTCCAAGGTATACAAAATCCCAACAATTCTCCCACTTATACTAAAGTAAACTTTTAGTATACAATGTGTCTATATCTCGGCTATCTAGGTACAAACTAGTACCCGGCTATATCTTAGCTATATATCCTATCTATCACGACATCTTCTCCCACTTATACAAAAGTTTCTGTAGTCCTAAGTGGGGCATCTATACCATCCCAAAGCCACGAACATGCTTCTCGTAAGCCGGGAGTGGTAAGCTCTTCGTGAAAGGATTAGCTAGGTTGACTTCGGGCCCAATTTTGTCAATCACCCGTGTCACCTCGATTTACGAATACTCGTATAATATGGTACTTCCCGTCTATGTGTTTAGACGCCTTGTGAGATCTAGGTTCCTTAGAATTTGTCATCGCACCCGCATTATCACAATAAATTGTGATAGTCTTAGACAAGTTCGAACAATATCAAGATCCTGGAGGAAATTCTTGAGCCAATTGCCTCTTTCGAAGCTTCCGAAGCGCCCACATACTCGGTTCCATGGTTGAGTCCGCAATGCATTTTCGCTTTGCACTCCTCCATGAAATGGCTCCACCTCCCAAGGTAAACACATAACCCGAGGTAGACTTCTACTCGTCTCTCGTCGGCCCTAGAAATCCGATTCTCGTATAACCCAAAGACACTAGACCGTCTGACCGGTAAACAAGCATATAATCTCTAGTCCGTTTAAGGTACTTGAGAATATACTTGACCATGATCCAAGTATTCCTTTCCGTGGTTAGACCGATATCTTGAGACCATGCCTACGACATATGAGATATCTGCTCTTGTACAAAGCATCGCATACATGAGGCTACCGGGCAAGGAAGCATATGGTACTTGCCTCATACTTTCTATCTCTTCAGGGCGTTTTGTGGCACCGATTCTTGGATAGAAAAATGCCATGTCCGAAAGGTACTAAACCTCTCTTGGCTTTTGCATGCTAAAACGAGCAATAACAGTGTCAATGTAGGACACTTGTGACAAGCTTAACATCCTTTTTCTGGCGATCTCGAATAACCTTGATCCCAAGGATGTAAGCAGCTTCACCTAAGTCCTTCATTTGAAGCTGCTCGGATAACCACGTCTTTACGCTCGATAACACTTCAACATTATTGCTAATGCGAAGGATGTCATCTACGTAAAATGCAAGAAACACCACCGATCCGTTAACACAAATACGTTACACACACCTCGTTAGGGACGGGATACAAATCCATAGGATTTGACTACTTCGTCGAAAAACGCCGGTGCCATAACCGGAAATCTTGCTTAAGTCCATGAATAGAATTCTTAAGCTTCCAAATTAGATGCTCTTCGCCCTCCTTCACATAACCATCTGGCTGTTTCATGTGGATGTCCCTACCTTTTTCAAGGTGACCGTTTAGGAATGCGGTTTTGACATATATTTGCCAGATATCTAGGTTCATGTGAGCTGATATGGCAAGGAGAATCAGAATGGACTTGATCATTGCTACAGGCGAGAAGGTGTCTTCATAATCGATACCTTCTTTCTGGGTAAAACCCTTCGCCACTAGCCTGGCCTTAAACGCCATGATCTCTTCATTCGGTGCTCTCTCTTTCTCTTGTATACTCACTTACTACCAATAGCATTGCAGCCCTCAGGTAGTTCAGTGATCTTGTATACATCCATATCAGTTATGGACTCAAATTTCGAGTCCATGGTGCATCTACATCTCCCATTTGTTTCGTTGTAAGTCCGAGGGATCCACGGTATCTTGTTCATCTGCAGGGAGATAATCAAACGTCTCCCCAGTGAACATACCGATCAGGTGTAAATATCACCCTCCCACTACGTCGAACAGTGTTAGGAGCTGTGTTAACAGATTGTGCAGTTACTCGTGGAGTACTATCTTGCACTACTGGCTGTTCAAGTGGAACTCGACCACCTTGTAATTCTTCAAGGATGATGTCGACTCGAGATTTATGGTTACTAGTGTAATCCTCTTCTAAGAACCGAGCGTTAGGGCTAACAACGATCTTTTGTTCTTTAGGATCATAAAAGTATCCACTCTTCGTTTTCTTCGGATGCCCTATGAACAACATCACTTCTGAACGTGATTCCAATTTGTCGGCCTTGCCTATTCAGCACATAAGCAGGGATAACCCCCAAATCCTTAAGTGGTGCATACTGGGTTTGTGCCCGCTCCACAACTCGAAAGGGATCTTTTGTACCGACTTGGAAGACACACGATTCAGCAAGTATGTTGCAGTCTCTAGGGCATATCCCCAAAAGAAAACTAGCAAAGTTGCATAACTCATCATCGACCGAACCATCTCTAAGAGACTTCGGTTCCTTCTCTCTTGACACACCATTCTGCTGAGGCGTGCCCGTGGTCTTGTCACCGGGATGTAATCCCACATTCTGTCAAGTAGTCCTTGAACTCATTGGATAGGTATTTCCCACCACAATTAGATCGCAGTATTTTGATTTCTTTACCTAACTTCCTTCTCCACTTCTGCCTTGAATTCCTTAAAGGTTTCAAAGCAATCCGACTTGTGGTGAAGAAGGTAAACATATCCATACCTCGAGTAATCGTCAGTAAATGTGACGAAGTACTCATACCCTCCACGAGCTTGTGTAGACATAGACCCACACAAGTCAGAATGTATCAAACTTAATACTTCTGTGGCTCTATAACCCTTTGCCTTGAAAGGCCTAGTCATCATCTTTCCTTCCTAACAGGTTTCGCAAGTTGGAAATGGTTCAATCTTGGAGAGACTCCACTGATCCATGTTCCACCAACCTCTAAGTCCTGTTAAGATTGATGTGACCTAGTATTAAGTGCCACAGATAAGTTTGGTTTACCTTAGAAGACTCTTTCCTCTTCTTAGGATTTGATGATGAGGAAGCAATATTAACAGAACTACGCGGTTTACAAGTAATAGTATATAAAGATCCGTTTAATGGTCCACCACAGATAAAATCATCGTCTTTCATGATAGAAACTTCACTATCAAAACTTGATTTATAACCATCCATGGTGCGAGTTTTGAAACGAGAAATAATGTTTCGCCTAAACTCGTGCACATATTAAACATCTTTAAGTACTAAAACAGAACTATCAAAAGATAGATTTAAATCTCCAATGGCAATTGCAGGAACTTTCAATCCATTGCCCATTGAGACTATCACCTCGCCATTGCTCAATTATCTTTTTCTGCAAGAAACCTTGCAAGGTGTAACAAACATGAACAGTTGCCCCGAATCCACTACCCATTCATGGGTAGAAGAGGAAACATGAACAGTTTCGATTACAAGAGCGACTCGCGTCTCTTTTCGTTTTGCCTTGACATCCGGATTATAATTCTTCCAGTGTCCTTTCTTACCATTCTTGAAGAACCTTCCTTTCTCCTTTGACATTTGCATGTTTCCGGTAAGGACCGTCTTCTTACTTCCATCGCTCTTCTTGAAATGTCCACCCTTTCTCGCTCTTTTCTCGGTTTCCGCCTTTCGGAGGATTCCTTGAACTACTAGGGATATTCAAGACTTGAGCACTCTTGCCCTTTTCTATAACCTCTTTGACCGCTACCAAAGATTTGAGTAACATACTCATAGTAAACTCGTTCTTAGACATAGCGGTCCTAAAACGAAGTTCTTATAGAACCTTTGCAGAGCATTTATTGGGAAGGTAAGATATCTCTTCCACTTTGTAAAATTATTTAAAAATTGTTAAACCCATTAGGGTTTGGTTGGTGAGCTTGTTTAGGAACTTGAAAAATATCGAACATACATATCGATAAATATAATTTAAAAAGCATGTATAAAGTTAATATTTGCACATAATTCGTAATTAACAATCATTGTAACCTTTTGAAAAACCAATGATGTTAAATACTCGAATAGCCCTAGAGATCACACTCGCAAGCCACTCGGGTGGACGTTTACTCGTGCACCCCTAGACCAAGCTATATACCTAACTCTTTAATTCCAATCCACGCCTAGGTTCTTAAGACGAATGGAATTAATAATTCGATGTCTCTTGACCATGTCACTATTAAAACGCGGGAAGGGACTTCTCGGGAAGTTGTACTGCGGTGACATCTAAGCTTTGACCATTAATTTGACCGAATTAACATCAAATTCTCGAAATTGGCATACTTACGCGAACCATACCGCTTTCAATTTGATTTAATTAGCCATCTTATTTAATTATTATCTTCTAGAGTACTCGTGTTTACTAGGCACGCAAGCCACTCGTGTGGACGTTTACGGCTTCGCTCCCACTACTCAATAATAATTAAATATTATATTAGAAAACCCATCTCACAAAACTCGTGGTTCAAAAATACAAGCAAGCCACTCGGGTGGACGTTTACTCATATAATTGTTCCACTTTTGTGTAGGGTCCAATTAATGGAGGTCCGATTAAGTGTTTAATATCCAAATTAATGGAATCTAATTAAACATCTAATTTGAAATTGCTTAGTCTTTTTATTCAAAAGGTTTGTTTTTGAATCATGCATATCCACATAATTCCTAAAGCATGCAATTTCTAAACGCACATAATAAAACGTGCTCGCGAAAATTAAAACATGCTTCAATAACGACATAAATCCTATTTACATGCTTTTCTAAGCGCAATTAATCACATAATCGCATGCTAAAGCATAATAAAAAATAAATGCGCAAATAGGAAATTTAAAATCGTTATCGGGCTTTAAAACACGTAATTCCTAACTATTACATTGCCCGAACAAAATATAGATCTTCGAAATCTTGAAAATCTTCGAATCCGAAACTGCGTCGAAAACCGCATCGAACCGTCATCGCCACGTCATCGGGGGTCCGCCACGTGGCGGTACACGTGGCGCACACGCAGCGCCAAATCAGCAAGGGGCCGACGTGGCGCGCCACGCCGGGCGCGCCACGTCGGCGTCTTCTTCATTAACAAGAAAACGCCGCGCGCGCCGCCGCCGCCGCTCGGAGCCGCGGCGCTGCGCGCCGTCGGCCCGGGTGGGTCGCCGCGGCCTTGCCGCTCTTCTCCGGCCAGCGGCATCGCCGGAATCGCGGGTGGGAGCGCCGCAGCTGCGCGTTCTCGCGCTCCCGTCGCCTCCCGCCGCCTCTTCGGTCGTCCCCAAGCCTTCCGGGACGTCTCACGACGCGTCCGGGCTGTGAAGAACAGCCGCTGGGCGCCGTCACCGCGGCGGTTCGCGCGATAAATCTCGCCCCCCGCCGCCGACTACGCCGCCTGAATTCTCACTTTCCGAGCCGCGATTCGATCAATTGAAAGAGGGAAAACGTAATTGGAACACTCACGACCACCGGGTAACGGATTCCGGCCGAGATTAGTTCCTCAATTTCCCGAATTTCAAACGATTCGCCGGAACGAATTCATAACGAGCAGCGAACTTCAGACGTCAATTCCAGTCGCATCCGGGATCGGATGATCCCATACAACCTATCAACGCGAAGCTCGTAAGACGAGGATTCCATAGGTCCAAGCCTATCGGAAATCCGAACCCGGAACCGCCGGGAATCGCCGCCGCAAAATGCGGCGGAACCCTAGAAAACTAGGGTTTCCCGCCAATTTGGGAATTTCTGGACAGCACGACCACTTCTCCTTTCCGACGCTATTCCGGACAAACCAGAAATCGGAATGGGTCGTACGACCTATCCAGACGAAGCTAACGAGAAGACGAACAAAAATATCCGAACATATCGGAAAGATACTGTAGCACGCGCCCCCACGCGCCTCCTCAAGCTGGCGGTCGTGTTCTGCCAGAAATTAGGTTTTCGCCCTTCCGCGCCGTCGCACCTCGATTTTCGTGCCAATTGGACCAATTACAGTACAACAAACAGTACAATCACATAACATATTGGTCCTATCATCTACTCGTGGATTTTCTCACGAGAAAAACGTTACATCGGGGTCAAAAAACGGTGGCTCGCAGCCGCCCCAAACACGAAAATTAACCCGATAACGACGGAAATAAAACCTAATCATGCATCTAACAGCAACAATCAGAGCCTAAACCAGGCTCGATACCAATTGAAGGAATAATAGGTTTATAGTAAGGCTACCTTCCTCCCGGTGTGTTGTCGCGGCTCCGATTGTTGCTCCCTGTGTCGGATCTTCCGATCCGTGTCCCGGCCTTTTTCTCCCTCTCGGGTGGTCGGAGATCCTGAAGAAAATAAATTTATTTTTCTCTCTCGTAACTCACGCAACTCTCGATTTTTATGAATCAATTGTGTGAGTTTCGAACGAATACTAATATATATAGGCTTCAAAAACCTATATAATATTAATATATTTGTAGCCCATTAATTTAATTATAATCCAATGGGCTTCTATTAAATCAGCCCATAATATAATTAATTAATTTATTGGGCTACTAATATTTATCAATTAATTGGCCCACCAATTAATTCCGAATAAATAACATTATTAAATAATGTAAAATACATTAATCCATTAATAATGAATTCGAGAGATAATAAATTACTAGGCAACTAATTGGGCCGGATCGGGGATCCAATACAAGAAATAAAGTTTGGGCCTCCAATTAATTAATTATCCATGCTCAGCCCAGAGCAAAATTAATTAATTAACACGATTCATTCCACTAGAGAATCCGTGCTTCGACTTACCCCTTTATCCCAATTTGAGCAAGGGCTTGTATTTTAGACTTAATCGATCTCCGTATTTAAGATAGAAATATCCGTTAATTAATTAAGCTTACTGACTGCTTAAATTAATTAACATCTTGTATTCCTGAGTAGTACCACTCGACCTTATTAACACACTCGAACTTAATCAACCGGCCGGGTTTAGTGTGCTAATCCTTTCGAGTTCCTCGGGGGATATTATCAACCCATTCCCGGGATACGGCCGCAAGATACGGCACAACCGGCTGAGCCACAAATGACTACTAACACCCAAGATACATAGATCCGGTCGCTCATTGGACGTTCACCATAGTAGGTCAAAGTGATAGATAGCCAAATGCACTCAGCTGAAATCTTACCAAGCTTAAGATCAGCTAAGTCACCGAGATCTTGGTTCTCCACTAAGGTCAGTTAGGAGAACACATCTCACTGTGATCCTTCAATACACCACCTTAAGTGTACCGAAAAAAGACAAGCGGCTAAGACAAGCCACTTCTTATCTAAAGCTGCAGCTTAAACCGACAACTTCATCCTTAAGTTGTCTCGACTGTGTTAACCTTGTTTATATCTTGTCAGTTCAACCAATTTGTGTTGTCTTCTGTGATACCCGACACACCACACAAATCTAACTTTTATACAAGATAAAGGATAACATGTGCAAATATACATATTTATCAGATAGGAGAATCAAACAGTGGTAAGGACAAAAACACATTGTATACAAGCATAAAAGTGCTTCCAGTATACAAAATCCCAACATTTTCTAGGTCGACCTTTTCTTAAAACGGCTAAAGCATTGATTGATGTTTGCGAAGGTACCATCTGTTTGGACTATCATGGTGAGAAGTTTACTTACAGTATTGATGATGCCATGAAAAAAACCTCTTGATTGTGAAAATGCTTATTCTGTTGATGTTTTTGAGCCTCTTGTCCAAGAACATCTTGAGACGACATTGATGGAGGACAAGATGGAGTTAGTATTAACACTATTGGTCCCGAGATAAACGTTCAGGTGTAGAGGGGGGGGCTGAATACACCTGAAAACTTTCTCAACTTAAAACGCGAACAGTCCTATTCAGGAGGGTGCCTTGCTGAACAAGTTCAGTAGACCAAATATGCTGTTCTGAATCACGTGGACAGAGTGACTGACTATACTGAGGCTTGCTAGCTGACTGATGTCAGAATTCAGTACCGTTCAGTAAGAGTTCAGTAGAGTGCGGAAATGTGTAAGCCCAATTCAGTTGAGTTTGAAAACGTTTTTATTAAAACTGTTTAAGTATATTAGTGCGATCTCTTAAGCTTTGTTGAAACTCAGTTGAATGATTTTGAGAGAGAGGTTTAGTATGAACAGAAATCAATGCAACAGTAAAAACAGAACACAATGATTTTAAAGTGTTTCGGATATCAAACAATCCTACGTCCACTGTCCTGAAAAGATTAGGAGGCTATTTTATTATACTGAGTTAATCTCAGTTGGTTTGTGCACTGGACAAACACTGGTCTTGAGGATTATACTGAGCAAGTCTCAGTTTACAAGTATCAAACTAAAGTGTTTGACAAACTCTCCAACTATGAAGGAGTTCTTTACAAGTAAGAATAGTTCAGGATGAACTCCTTCGATCTAAGCTATAGATATATTTAGTTGAGCTTAGGTTAGAGGGAAGGGAATAAGAAGGTGGCTTCTAGAGTGACGAACAGTGAGGAATAAGCTCTCTGGGTTCGTGTTCAACCACTTAGATACTAGAGGCTTTGATTCTAATTCAGCTTGGTTCCCTTGAGCAAGTATGTCGCCTTTCGCTTGAAGTGTTTCTCGAAAGATCCTGCGGAAAGCTTAAGTCGGTAAGTACTTGCTCGTAATCGCTCGTGTGTTCTTCAGTTGTCTAGGTGAGCTTCGATTTGAATTTTCCCTCTATTTATAGAGGTGATCCATGGAAAGATCCGTTGGAGACGATGATCCATGTGTCACTCTCTTTTGTGTAGCTAACGGCTTTTTCAAAGGAATCTGGCAGAGTCTTTTCCCTCATTTTCTGGAAAGTGGTTGACTTGTAGCTTTAATCAGAATGTGGAGAGCTGGCTGCTCGTCCTTGGTTGAGGTGTAGAAAGTGGTTGAGACACAGACTTCTAGGCTGATCTGAAGCTGACTTCTCTGAATACCTCGTATGACTCTACTTATTTAACAATTAAGATCACTGACAGTCAAGGAGACTGTCTAGTCATTGCTAAGTCTGACCTTGGTTCAGTAGTATACTCCTACTTAGTTCAACTCTACTGAAGGTCAACTCTGAGTTCAGTGAACTGCTCCTGCTGAGTCCAATTCAATATACTCCTTTCAGTATGCTGCTCCTGCTGAGTCCAGCACTACTGAGTAAGAATACCTCTCAGTATGCTGCTCCTGCTGAGTCCAGCACTACTGAGTCTTCAATCTATGGTACTGAGGCGGATAGTCTACTGAAGGATCAGCAGACAGAACTCTGAGCCTGAACCATGCTGAAGGAATGTCTACTGAGTCTGAAACTCTCAGAGACTAAGGCATTACAATTACAACTCAGTGGTTCACCAATCAAATTAGGGTTTGGGATCATTCAAATCTTGTAACACTATACTATTGAATCATCTCTCAACTATTTCCCCCTATTTAATGATTCTAAAACCTAACACTACAAACTATCAGATACAAGCTCCTTATAAAAATTACAAGTAGGATCAGTGGAGTTGTTCATCAAGTTCTAATCTACTGAGGGATATAGGAAGAAGTATCAGAACCTATTTGAGAATTGTAACAACAATTTCCCCCTAAGATCCCCTATACAATGATTTCCCATACTCAAACAAATAGAATCTATCAATCTAAGTAGAAATAGACAAACACATATATAGTCAGTGAGTGTGTGAGTCAGTAATCACTTAGGTGATTCAGAGTGTTGAGCTTAAATAAACAGACAGGACATGAAGACAATAAGGTATTGTCGGGCCAAACAACAAAGATGTTATATATATAAATGAAGTTCAGTACAGTACATCTCTTGCTATTCTAGAAACAAAATACAAGGAAAAAAAATCTATCTCCTAAATCTCTAGATCCTTGCCTTAAAATCTCTAGACTTCTCTTCTGGCAAAGGCAATCCATACATCTGGAATGTGTCCTTACGGAGCTTCTTCATCTTCAGCACGTCAGCAGGGTCAGAATCATCCACTACAACAAATTATTAATTTAGTGACGGACTTAGTGACGGATTTTAATACGGATCACCAATTAGTGATGGATTTGTGACGGACTTTTTAATTAAGACATAGTGACGGATTTGTCACGGAAATATTAGTCACTAATGTTAATGACGGACATATTCCGTCACCAAAATAATTTTATTTTTTTCTTTTTTCCTTGTGACGGAATTTATCCGTCACCAATTTATTGAAGCAGGCTACACTTGAATAGTGTCGGACATATCCGTCACTATCTAGATTATCAATTTATTTATTTAAATGAAATTCATAGTGACGGAGTCATCCATCGCAAATTAATAGATGTCAAAATAATAGTTCTACTAAGATTGAATAGTGACGGCTATATCCGTCACTAACTAAAATATCAAGTTCTAATGCAAATATAGCACTTCTGACTTCTCCTTCAATAACTCCAGTATAGAGTGATCCATCAAGCTTCTGAGGAGAAGCCAGAGGTCTAGGAACAAGAACTCAAACATCTTCTTTGTCAGCTATGGCCTTCTGAACTATGGCCATATTTCAGGATCGCTTACTAGAAGCCATTCAGCAAAGGCATTGCTTTTGTGCATATCAGGCCACTACCTCCAAACGAAGTATCTCTTGATAATTTAGCCTTAAGAGTCTCCCACTTCTGAGTCTTTTCCCATGGCATCCATTTATCTACCCTTGACCACCTGTGGATTTTCTGGTCAGTAGGCTTCCTGCCTCACCTATACTTATAAGGAATCTAAAGTCCTTCACAGGAACCCTCTCTCGGGCTTCTTTCTCAGTGCGCAGTCTGAGGGCTTCTAAGTCAGCTAGCCTAAGCCTCTCATGGGCTGCACTGATCTGTCTCGCCTCAGTTGTCCTGTCCAAGGATCTCTCCATAACGTCCCAGATTTCCTTCATTTCTAGCTCTTGTTCTTTGGAGGGGGCATAGGAGGGAACATGGGCCTGTTCCTCTGACTCAGCAGGTGATTGAGATTTGGATTTAGAACCCGAGGCTCCACCCTACTAATCAGTCTTGGACTTTTCCTGCTTTTCCTTCTGTTGTTCAGTCTCTTTCTCTTTATCGGCCTCATCACCGATTTTCAGCTTTCTTGGAGGAGGCCTAGTCCCTGGCTTTCTTCCCCCTGAGACTTTTATCTTAGCTTTTGCCGGAGTTTTCTTGGGTTTATTTGCTGCTTCAGCTTCAGCAAGCTCCCTGGCAAGCTTCTCATCAGCCTCTATCTGAGCTTGCTCCTCAGGGCTGATATACCTCTTTGTCCCTTTCTTCAGTGGGGTTGGAAGTTTTAGCTTTTTCTTTCCCTTACCCACCACTAGAGGAGGCAGAGGAGTCTCCTCCTCATCTCATTCCTCCTCTAGGAATTCAGCAACCTCCTTAATATGTTCTGCAGGAGTCTGGGATGCTGATTCCTTTGGTCCTGAGCCGCTTGGGCCAGTCTCAGCGCGCTCTACATGGCCCCCGCTTGAGACACCATGGGGCTGACCTGCTGCTCCTGAGAGGTCAGTAGGAGCTGATTGGCTTCCAGCTGCTCCAATTACTAATCTTTTCCCTTTCTGTTTCCTTTCCCCCTTTTTGGCATCATCAACTGAGCCAGGGGTAGGGACAGGAACAACTTTGTTATTCAGACCTACAAATGCAGTAGCCAGTCTGTCCAAGGCTGTCTGCATTGTCTCAAATCGTTGGTGGAGGTCGTTCCTCTCTATAATGAGATCCTCACTATACTTCTTGTGCGAGGCATCCACCATCGTCTGAATAGCTTGCAACTTGGCATCAATCTTCTCTTCACAAGTCTTCTGAATAGACCGAATCCTGAGTTCTGTAGCTTGACTCAGTGAAGAGATAGTTGCAGTGTATGCTGAGTGGGTTGCCTTATAGTCTTCCAGTAATGTCTTCTGGGCAGCCACCAACGATCCCTGTTGTTTCTCAAACTCTGCTCTCTGAGTGGCTAAAGCGTTGGTGAGAATGGCAGTGAAATCAGGAGCTACTGAGTTTTGAATATAGGTCCTCAGCTCCTTAATCTCCTCACTCTCAGTAGTAGTAGATTATTTCCAGGTCCTGTGGATAGCCTTGGCCAATAGTCGGTTCTGAGCTCCTTGACTCTTCAGGGCCGACCGTCAGCTTTTCGAGCTGGGCGCAACCACAAATGCAGACCCCAGCAATAGTTGTTCTGGGTTCGCGGCCTGAGATGTTCCAGCTGCCGACTTTCCTAGAGGAAGAATGTTGAGTGGTAATTCAGCTGTGGGTCGAGCACCCTCCTCCGGTTGAGTTCCCTAAGCAGGCTTCTCAGGGCCTGCATCACTGGGCGGTCCTGATCATCGGGATCAGAACCCTTAGAAGGCGTGGCTGCTGAAGGGATACGGTCATTAAGATTGGCCAGCATCCCCGCCCTTAGGTCTTCCAATGAGCTGATGTCCGCAAGCTCTGAGTAGCCTATCTACTAGCGGAGGATCAACTACTCTTCATTCAGATGTTCGCAGGTTTGGTGTAGGATGAGTCTATTCAGAGAGAACCAATCCTGGAACTGAATGAGCATGTGAAGCCTGACCTACTTTGCAAGAGCCACCAAGTCAGAGTGACTTGAGATCTCCGGTATGTCCTCTGATACTTCTCGGGAGGCTCTGTTCTAAAGAGCTTCAGCCTCTAATCCGATAGTCTCGGCTTATGAGCATGTCTCCGTGTCATCTATGTCAATGGGAGACATAACCTTCTCAGCAGAAGGAATACTGCTGAGAGGTGGAACGTCCAGCGGGGTCTGAGAAATGGGAGTTGACGGTTTAGCATCTGACCCTTGTTCCACTGACACTTCTCTTTCAGCGGAGACTGCCTTCTCCACCGAGACTGTTTTCTCAGAAGATTCTGAGTCATCTCGCAGTCTGAAAGGAGGAATGATAACTATTTGTTCAGAAGTTTTCTGCTTCTTTGATGGAGATGCTGAACCAATCAATGAATCATTTCCATAAGAGCATCTCTATTATTCTGCCACCCAAGGAGCTGACAGCACGCTGAACTTGGCCGAGCCATCTGATGAAAATTCCACCACCAGCTTGTTCAAGTGGAAGTATGAAACTGAGGCAGAATGTTATACAATTGAAGGAAAAGATGGTAAAGCTCCGTGGCATGCCAATATTGTTAATTATCTCACTTCAAGGAGGCTACCACAAAATTTTACAATTGCTCAAAAGCGAAAGTTAATGAGTGAATGAAAGTATTATTTTTGGGATACCCCTATACTTGGGAAAGTCGGAGCCGATCAAGTTATTTGAAGATGTGTACCCGATGAGAAACAGTTTGAGATCTTAGAACAATGTCATTCATCACCTTATGGAGGACATAGAGGAGTAAAGCGTACTGTACGAAAAGTTCTCCATTGTGGAATCTTTTGGTTAACTTTGAATCGAGATGCTTATGAGTTTTGCAAGAGTTGCAAACGCTGCCAAATACTTGGTAATATTGGTTCACGAGACGAACTACCTCAACATCCGATGCGCTTTTGTGAAATATTTGATGTGTGGGGCATGGATTTCATGGGACCCTTTCCTAGCTCATTTGGAAATCTTTATATACTCTTAGCTGTGGATTATGTGTCCAAGTAGATTGAAGCCAAAGCAACTCGCTCCAATGATTCCAAGGTGGTTGTTGGATTTCTTAAGTCCAATATTTTTAGTCGACATGGTGTTCCTCAAGCTATAATAAGTGATAATGGTATTCATTTCTGCAATCGTACCGTTGAAGCTTTGATGAAGAAATATGGATGTCAAGATCGTCTATCTACTCCGTATCATCCCCAAACAAATGGTCAAGCTGAAGTATCCAATAGGGAGATCAAGCATGTTTTGAAGAAGACGGTTAATCTGTCTCGAAAGGATTAGAGTACACACTTGGAGAATGCTCTTTGGGCGTATAGAACCGCATACAAGACCCCTATTGGTATGTCCCCTTATCGTTTGATCTTCGGAAAAATGTGTCACTTACCCGTGGAGCTCGAGCATAAGGCATTTTGGGCCGTGAAAAGAATGAATATGAACTTTCTCAAGTGTGAGGAGGAACGCAAGTATCATTTGCAAGAATTGGCGGAGCTTAGACTTGAGCTTATGATGCCTCTATGTGGTATAAAGATTGAACCAAAGCTTGGCATGATTGTAATCTGAGATCTAAACGAATTGAAGTCGGACAATTGGTACTCTTATACCAATCTAAACTTCGTCTCATGCCCGGGAAGCTTCGTTCGAGATAGATAGGGCCATTTGTTATCAGGTCAGTTCAGCGAAGCGGAGCAGTTAATCTGGAAGATCCCGCGACTAAGTTAGTTTTCGTGGTAAATGGCCATCGGCTGAAGCTCTATCATCACTTGCACCAATTGAAGACAGTGGACGAGGTTTCATTGTACCTCCCAACATACATTTGATAAGCTTGGAAGAGTCGAGCCTGCGACTCTAACTCAAGGCGCTTGTGGGAGGCACCCCACACGTATCCTTTTTATTATTTTTCGCATTTTATTTCTTAGTCTCGATTTATTTTATGTTTTTCATATATAGTTTTTATGTTGGTTTCTTGTGTTGACTATTTTATGAAGGAGATCTAGATATCTGTGCAAGAATTTCGTAACTTAGGAAGCAAGTATCAAGATTTGTGATATAAGGAAAGAGTTTGAAGAAGGAAATATGCCTAAGTATGGGTTGGGGATCTAATTGCAAAACACTTCAAATTTTTGTGGTCCAATTGACACAAAAGTTGAATTGTGAGGATGCTGAAGGAAGACGGGGGTGTTTCTGTGCATTAAAAGAAATCCAGGGACTCAATTGAAAATCCTCAGAAAAGTTGAGCCTTAAGACCGAATCAAAGGGGGAATTCCTCAAAACTATTCCCGCGCTACTGTTTTTCTTCACTCTCTCAAAATCGTCCTCGACCAAGCTACTCATCATCTCCTACGTTCCCCATCATCGTCTACCACATCCATAGCTCCTAGAAAGCAAAAGGAAACTGCCTCCGCTGCGAAGAAATTGGCAGTGCCAGTTTCCCCTACGTCCCAGCCGACAGCTCGACAACAGCGAGCAAGTCACCGTAAATAGCCCACTCCTCCGCCGGTTCAAGAGGAAGTGCCTACGCACGTAGAAGTTCCGCCGGAGAACGTGGATGTTGTCGTTGAAGATGAGGTTGCTACTGACACAATTCTCGAGGCGTCGTCGATACCCCATGCACAGCCCACTTCATCGAAAGTACAGAAAACTCCATCTCCGTCTCAAGTTTCGAGGAAACCCCTGTTATGTCTACTCCTGTTGCTTCGCCGCAAACGTCGCCAGCTAGGGGTTTCAACTCCACCACCAGAACAATCCGCTACTCCCGAAGAACAACCCGTTCTGGAGTCTATTCCGCCTCAATCACTGCCTCCAGAATCCCCTATTCCAGAATCTTCCACCGCAGCTGCCAAGTGCGCGATCACAGCCCGAGCAGCACTAGTAGGTGGCACGGTACAAGAGGATGGTACAATTCACATTCCATGGATGAGATTGATCGTAGATGGCGTGTATCCTTTGGATGAGGAAGATATAGATTATGTTCTGGAAGTTGATTGCCCAACCGATATGTTGTTTGGATGCCACAGACCAAACCCTATTTCACCGATATGCCACAACCGAAGAAGATATCTCTGATTCCGAACCGACCAAAGATGGTTACGACAACATGTTCGTAATCCGAATCTTGAGTGAGGAAGATCGTCTCTTCCTTTGCCACTTCAATGAGGAAGAGTTGGTCGTTAAGTGTGAAAAGAGGCAGTTTCGGGCATGCAAGTAAGGTATGTTTGTTGATTCTAAGGTCTTGAGTCATTTAGGTATCCGTGAACAATTCTTTAAGTATTTTCGCAATATTGGTTGGAGTTGGTTACTTTCCCCTCATCATTTCACTTTGCCGCAAGATATTGCTCTTGAATTTTTCACTTCTTTCCACTTTGTTGATGTTGGTAATGTGAATGATGATTGCATTGCTTTCTGTTTGGGTGAACATGAGTTTCATACTTGTTTGTTGGATTGGAACATGAGACTGGGATTATTAGATTATCCTGATTATTGTGATGATGTGTTTGATTCATATTTACGTGGTCTGCTTGAGATGAATCCAGCTTACATAGGACCTAGGGATGCGTGGAAATTACTTGCTCCGCCTGATCCGAATGAATTTTTTGCCTCACGTTCTGCCATTTATCATGTTGAGAACCTTGTTCTTCGTTTGTGCCATTACTACATTGCTTATAATTTGACGGGCACTACTACGGGTTTTTTCTAAAGTGAGTGCTACGGAGCTATATTTTATTGGGTGTATGCATACAAGGACTAAACTTGATTTAGGGTATTGGATAGCGCATTGTTTGGAGAACATAGCTGCTAGGCCGAACCGGCACCATACTTTATGTCATTTGTTTGCTACATTCTTTGTTCCCAACTATGCTTTGATATCCCGTGTACCACTATCTATGTGTGATCCCCCTGCTACTATGAGCCTCAGTCGGTTGAGGTCAGCCAAGCTGACCTATGTTGCTACTGACAGTCTAGACAAGTTATTTAGGCCGGGACCTAGTGTTCTGAGTCATTCTGCGGGTGTAGGGTAGAAGGAGGAGCAGGACAGGCTCGGCTAGATAGAAGCAAGGTTGGAGAAGCTTGAAGAAAAGTTGGATTATTTTAAGAAGGAGGTGATAGCTCGCTTCGAAGAGCTGAAGAACCGGTGATACCATTCCCCCAGTCAGTTAGTTTTTTATTTTATTTTCTGTCTTTGTTTTTATTTTCATTCTTTTGTCTTTGTGTCTGTTTCATCCGCATGCTTCTATGTTTTCTTTTACTTGCTCGAGGGCGAGCAAGGTTGAAGTGTGAGGAGGTTGTTTTAGGTTTGTGTTCTTCGTCCTAGGTCGAAGCATGCTAGGTTTTTCATGATTTTGATGTGATTTTATGATAAATCTGCCCAGATTTTTCTTGACTGAATTCTTCATGATTGGAGTGTATTTTCTCTTACTATGGAGGATTTTGTATGTGGCTTGGGATGAGTAAATTTAGGCATGATAAAACTGAATTTTAAACCCTATCACTAAAGAGAGATTTGAGCCTTTAAAGTGGGACACTTCCCACTATTTTCTTGAGAGTGATGTGTTCCAAAGTATCCATAGCTTGTGGTCATGTGTGATAAATCATAGGAGGAAAATTAGGGTTAACCTATTTGAGCTTTTTAATTCTTTCAATTTCTAACTTTGCTCAGCCCCTAGTTAGCCACATTGAAGTCTTGACTCATTTTTTTTTCATGAGTTATTTAAAGAAGCCAAGCCTTTCAAAGCCTTTCTCTTGACCCTATGTATGCATGTGTTTGATGTAATAATTCATAATTTGAGGCAATTTTTTGAAGAGATTTTGTGAGAATTGTTGGAGATAGTTGTTGAACTAATATCCCCCTGGAGTTGTGCTATTTTACATTCTGAACTCTGCCGGTAGTCAGTTTGGCCAGGCAGAGTGTTGTACTGAAAAGAGAAAAATTAGAAGGGGGCTAAAAAAAGTTGAAGGTGCAGAAAAGAAAAAAAAGAAGAAAGAAAGGGAAGGATGAAGTTCGAATGTTTATATTTTGTCGTTGCTTTGTAAGCATGATCCAATGAGATGTGAGCAAGAGCACTGCAGCTGGATTGCGGAAGACTGTACTCGAATTCCTTAGCTTAGAGTTATGAGAATATAAAATCAGGAGTAACAATGTTAAGATCAGAATGACATCAATAAGTAACAAATGAATACCGAAGGAGAAAAAATTACCTTCCTCCTTCGTATGTTGTAGTCGCTCTGATTTTTGCTCCTATTCAGATCTTGTGCTTTGTCCCGACCTTCTTCTGCCTCCGCGTGGTCAGAGAAGTGAAAAAAATAAATGAACTGTCTCTCTCACACTAGCGCACGTTTGTGTTTGTGAATGTGTGTAAAACTATGTGTTTTGATTATAAACATAATACTAATATATATATATATATATATATATATATATATATATATATATATATATATATATATATATATATATATATATAGATAGGGTGTGGATCTAGGGAGATCCAACACTCAAAAGAGATACGAGAATCGATCCTAAGCGTCGATCGGTCCTAATCTAATGGTCAATATCAACCCCATCTTTATAAAAAAAAAGAGAGAAGGGTGTTTTGGGAATTGAATTGAATTACAAATTTGGGCGGTAGAAAACATTTCTTTCATGCTCAACCAGTTTCAAACAGTTTCGTGAACATCATTGGCGGTTCCATTCCATCAAAAACCTAAAAGACCCACTACTCCAAACCTTCCATCCACAAGAAGACCCAGTTCTCCTCCATAATCGACGAGCGAGCAGCAACCTGTCTTCCTCCATAATCGAGCACCAAGAAGAACCGACAGAAATCGAGTAAGAAATCGAAGATTTAGAGTTGTTTTCCCTCGAATCGACGACTATTCAGGTTTGTTTTACTTAGAAGAACGATTTCTCCTCCGTAATCGAAGACCGAGAAGACACCGTTTTCCTCCATAACCGACCATCGAGAAGAACCGACAACAGTGGAGTACGAAATCGAAGATTTAGAGACGATTTCCCTCAAATCGACGAGTATTCAGGTATGTTTTACTTATTCGTTACTTACATTATGAAACCCATGGATTATTTGGTGTTGTAGAGATATGATTGTTATTGTGAATAAAACCCTATGGGAACCAAATGAGATTTGTGAATATGGAAGGGTACGAATTCGTTATTTGATGCTCATATAATGTTTTTACCCTATTCATGCTTATGTGGATAAATCGGGGTGGTTAGTTAGTGTATTCGTCGGTAGTGCTGTGGTGGATTTCTACGTTAAACTGTTGTGCTTGAATGATGCAGCAAAGGTGTTCGACGAAATTCCTGAGAAGAACGCTGTGTGCGTCAATGCGCTATTATCAGGCTATGCAGAGGCTAAGATGTGGGGAGAAGGGATTGAGCTTGTTAGGAGGATGCCTAAGTTGTGTTTGGAAGCAGACAACTTCACTTTATCCTCTGCTCTTCGTGCTTGTTCTGGACTCTGTTCGATAGAATTAGGCAAGGAGATTCATGCAATCATTGTGTTTCTGATGTGTTTCTGCAGAGTTTGTTGATTGAAGCCTATTCAGTAGGAAGTAGATGTTAATCAGCGAGATTTTATTTGATTATTGCGCATCAGCATTAAAGTAAATCTATATTAGCATAAATATAGGAAATTGTTAGCATAAATTAAAATTTCTTTGGTACATATAATATATGTTGTTTCTGCATAAATATTTAGGGTGGTGAGCATAAACAAACGTAATTGTTAGCATAAAATACGATATTCACATGCACAAAATGAAAATATTCTAAAAATTTTTGTGTGTTACTGGTATGCATAAATTGTGATACTGATATGCAAGAAATATGATAGTTATATGCATAAATTCAGTGAAAAAACTGCATGCGTACTAAGTGAATATTCTAAAAAACCAGGAACATCGCGAGGTAAAGGAAAGAGGAAGAGAACATAAATAATATAACTGTGTGCATAAATTTTGAGAAAGGTAAGCATAAATATTTTTGCCACAATACTAACTAAGTGTCTGTGTGCATGAAAGTTTTAATATTGGTATGCACACCCTTTTTTTTCGTTTGCCTTTTTTTATAAGCGTAAGCATAAAACATTTTATATATTAGCATAACAATGTGAAATAGTAAGCATAAATTTTTTGTCCATTGTTACATATTATTTTGGATTTTTGTGCATAATTAATATTGGTGGTGTGCATAACTTGATCGAAATGTTAGCATAAAAAGATTGAGTCAAATGCTTAAAATGTGTGCATAACTTGATCGAAAGGTTAGCATGAAATTATATACTTGTGTGCATGATTTCTGAGAAAGGTAAGCATAAATCAATTTGTAACGGTAAAATATGATAAATATGAATTATTTCTTGCAGGAGTGTATTTGATGAGACATATGGAGACGTTCAAGGGTGACATAATCAACTGGGACACGGGATTTTTGAGGAAAGGTGTGAAGCAAATTAAGCTTTTGAGGATGTGGTATTGCTTGAGCATAGTCAATTTAGATAATAACAAAATGAAGAAGACAGTGAAACAAGAGGATGTTGGTCATGCCGATGAGAATGAACTTGATTCTAAAGAATGTGTGAAAACTCTTTTGTTGGAACAACTTGGGATGTAAAACTTATAAGTTATGGTGGTACTTATGTTTTTTATTGATACAGTAGTTGAACTAATATAGGCGAACACTTGTTTTGGTATATTTAAGTATTAGAAGTTATGCATATATATAAAGTGTTTTTCATGCAAATCAAAATTGGGTACTATGCAGATATATAAACACACATGTACATAAAAAAGGGATATGCAAAAAAATTACATACCATAAGCATATAAATACACTACGGTATGCATGAAATATGAAACCTTGAACATGACTACGAAAAAACAGACAAAGAATACAACAAAACAGCCGAAAATCTTAAGTGGGAAAAAGAAAAGAGAAGATTACAAATTTACCCTTAATGAGGCTATTTATTCCTTTTTTGATTTAAATTTAAATGCTTTTGGGGATAAAATGAGAGCCTTAGATTTGCGAAATGAAAGGACGAGATCGGTTCTCGTATCTCTTTTAAGATTTGGATCTCATAATATCCATTCCATATATATATATATAGGGTATGGTTCTAGGGAGATCATCCCTTCAAAAGAGATACGAGAACCGATCGATCCTAAGCGTCGATCCATGATAATCTAATGGCCAAGATTAAACCCTTGTATCTTTTTTTTTAAAAAAATAGGAGAAGGGTGTTTAGGGCAAAGAAACATTTTTTCATTTGAAAGGACTGTGAATTGGGCGGGTCAAAAATTCCACTTTTCCATTCCCCCAGTTTTTCGAAAAGAAAGCGGTTCTCTCAGAAACGGCGCACGAGGTCAAGAGCAGCGGTTTCTCCGAAACGTCCGTCCATAATCAACGAGGTAGGAGTTATATTTCAATCCTACATTCTTTATTTTCATTTCCATTCGCTGAAACTAGAAAGATTTGCACACACAACCTTTCTAAAAAAATCGTTGTTTTTGGTAGCGATTTAGTTGAAAATCGACTTCAAATCCCCTTAATCGACGAGTTTTGAGGTATGTTTCAAGTTTTTGGTTGTTAATTAAGTTTACCCATGGATGATTTTGTGGGTGTAACCGAAACCCTTTTGAAACCGAAAATTGTCGAAGTTGGTGAAAACTCTCGGGGCTAAAAAAATCCCCTTAACCGGACTGTAGATATTAGATAATTATTTTGATTTGTCAAATTGATGCTCATGGGAATGTTTTAGCCTTTTGTTAGCTTGTTTTCATTGTCAAATTGATGCTCATGGGAATGTTATTGGTTTGTTGATTTAGCTTTTGAGAAAAGACTTTCGATTAAGTTAACTAAGACTGAATATATGCTGGGAAATGGTTTGTTGATTTCAGGCCTCCAATATTGACAGTCGCATTTCGATTGCTACGGTTAAACTTTGGACGCAGGTTAGTAATTTTTTTATTTCTTAGTTGAAGTTATTTCATATTATAATTGTTTGCGAATTTACATTACCGGTTTCGTTTATGTGCATGAATCTTGTGTCTTATGTGGTTGAAATTGAGTCTCCGTTTGCATGAAAAATAAAATATTGTTATGTAAATTGAGTCTCCGTTATGGCGCGTCAGCATAAAACTTTGTATATATTAGCATAAAAATAGCAAATAGTAAGCATAAAAAATAGCAAATAGTATTTTTTTGACTTCATAATGAAATTGCAACCTTCTTAAATAATAGTTGAATTGCTCTATATTATTGTCGTTCTTAGACATATCTGCTGTCTCAATACCTGACGGAGATGAAATGCACAAGCCGTGCAAAGATGGTTGAGAAATGTGAGGCAGAATTGATCATTCCACTGTGGGGGAACAGATCAAAAGTTATGGATTCAGGTTCGTATTTAGTAAGCATGAAATAATATAAATGTGTGCATGAATTTTGAGAAAGGTAAGCATAAATAGTTTTGCCACAATACTAACTGATAAATATGAATGATTCCTTGCAGGAGTGTATTTGATGAGACATATGGAGACGTTCAAGGGTGGCTTAATCAACTGGGACACGGGATTTCTAAGGAAAGGTGTGAAGCAAATCAAGCTTTTGAGGATGCGGTATTGTTTGAGCATAGTCAATTTCGATGATAACAAAATGAAGGAGACGATTGAACTAGAGGTGGTTGGTCATGCCGATGAGAATGAACTTAATACTAAAGAATCTGTGAAAGAAATGCTTGATAGTTAGAATGTTGGGTTCTACGACTCTTTGGTTTGGAGAATTTGTGATGAAAAACTTAGAACTTATGATGGTACTTATGTTTTTTAAGGATACAGTGGTTCAAGAATGTAGTCGAACACTTCTTTTGGTATATTAAAGTATTATAAGTTATGCATATATAACTTGTTTTTTATGCAAATAAAAAATGGGGACTATGCAGATATATAAACACACTTGTAGATTAAAAATGGATATGCAAAAAAAAATACATATCATAAGCATGAAAATACAATACGGTATGCATGAAATATAAAACCTTTAACATAATCAGTACCATAAAGATTGAACTTGAGAAATAAAATAGATATGCATGAAAGTCATAAAACACATGCATGAAAATACATTACGGTATGCATGAAATATAAAACCTTTAACATAATCAGTACCATAAAGGTTGAACTTGAGAACTAAAATAGATATGCATGAAAGTCATAAAACACATGCATAAAAATAAACGGTCGTATGCATGAAAATAAGATAACAATAAGTTAAAGGGATTCAGTTAATACAAATTAGTGCCAATAATTAAATGGTTTAGTGCATATGTCCCTACTAAGGTCTGCATAAAAACTTAAGACGAATCTTCTACATCCTTAACGTTAGGGCAGTTTCTTGAATCGTGATGTCCCATCTGGTTGCATTTCCGACATATCTTTTGAGGCTTCAACTTAGCACGCAATGCCGCCTCCTTCCTAGACTGTATTCTACTGCCCGAGCCCTTGAATCGTGATGTCCCATCTGGTTGCATTTCCACACAAACCTCCGTAGTCTCTATAGAAAGTTTCGACCTCATCAAGAGTACCAAATTTTCGTCCAACATACGGTTTCAATTCGACCGCGCAATCAGGAATGTAAAAGGATTCATCGGATTCAAGAGACATATTTGACTGTAACGATTCAGCCATTCAACAAACTGCATGCATGAATGTTACACAGTATCAGCATAAACAAAAAAAATACATATGCATGAAAATTGTATTTACGTAGACAAATGAAATGGGAATAGTTAATCTAGAACTGAACAACAATACTTAATCGATACATATATCTCATAAATCCAGTACAGAAACCCTAATCAGAAAAAATGGCCTTCTACCCTATAAATCCAGAAATCTCTACAAAAATCCCCTAAAATGAAAACGACCTTAAAGAATTTGAACCCAACAAACCATTCCACAAATATCGAACTACAATTTTTCCAAAACCAGAACAAATTCTTACCTTTGCAGCAAATTTGGAAAAAACCAAAAAATATGCAGAAATCAATCTTCAAATACCACAATAATCGGGATAAATCGACCGGAAAACGAGCTTAAATCACGCAAGAAACATAGAAGAACGCAACCCACGAAAAATAATCGACTTCAGTTGGGAAGATTTGAAATCGAGAGAGAAGGTTTTCGCTGAGAATGAACTTTGCAACTGGGTTGTTTTGCAGATTTGAAGACGTGAAAAATAAGCTAGGGAAAAGAAATGAGAAGAGATTACATATTTTTCCTTAATGAGATGAATTATTCATTTTTTGATTTAATTTTAAATGCCTTTTGGGGAAAAAATGATAGCCTTAGATTTACGAAATGGAGGGACGAGATCGGTTCTCCTATCTCTTTTGAGATTAGGATCTCATATGATCCATTTCCTATATATATATATATATATATATATATATATATATATATATATATATATATATATATATATATGCTTCAAAAGCTTATATTATATTAATATTTGTAGTCAATTAATTTAATTATACTTGTAATGGTCTTCCACATCAATTGGCCCATAATATAATAAATTAATTTGCTGTGCTATTTTTATTTATCAATTAATTGGCCCAGTCAATAAGTCCAGATAAATAACATTATTAGATAATGAAAAATGTATTAATATATTAATAATAATTTCTGAGAGACAATAAAATAACTGGGCAACTAATTGGGCCAAACGAGAGATCCAATACAAGAAATAAAGTCGGGCATCAAATCAATTAATTATCTATGCTCAGTCCATAGGAAATCAATTAATAAACATAGATTCATTCCACTCGAGAATCCAAGTTGACTTACCTCTTTATCCCAACTTGATCATGGGCTTGTATTTTAGACATAATTGATCCCCGTATTTAAGATTGAAATATCTATTAATTAATTAAGCCCATTGACAGCTTATATTACTAAACATCTTATTATATTCCTGAGTAGTATCACTCGACCTTATTAACACATCGGAACTTAATCAACCGGTCGGGTTTAGTGGGACAATCCTTCCGAGTTCCTCAAGGGATATTATCAATCTATTTTACTAGGATACGATTGCAAGGTACAGAAAACAAGTTTGAGCCACAAATGACTACTAGCACCCAAGATGCGTACATCCGGTCGCGATGACGTTCACCATAGTAGGTCAAAGTGATAGATATCCAAATGCACAGATGTGTAGGGTACATAGAACTTGACTTAGTAGATGTGTAGGGATATGATTTAGTAATTTATGTGAATTGTAGGGACGTTATATTGTATTGTTTTGGGGAAATTACAGGGATATACTGAAGTGTATTGTCATGAGGAATTGAAGATCCCAAAACCCTGTCCCAACCCCTGAGTGTGCGATAAACCATTATGATGTAATAGGCTAGACTTGCCTTGATTGTCATAGATTATTTTTCTTGTCTAAGTCCTATAAGGGGTATATTGTTGGACTGAACTTCAGTAGAGAAGTTAACGTTCCAGAACCCCAAGTCATCGGTTCAGTAGAGCTCAGTAGTCTTCAAAGTCAGTAGCTGATAGAACTCAGCAGAAGATCCTCTTCAGCCTACTCGAACAGATCCAGAAAAATGTTTTTCACTGCACAAGCATCTCTTCATTCATTCTTATACTATTTACCTATAATGTTTGATATGTTAGGTATCTAGATGGTACCTATGTTCTCTTCATTCATTATTATACACTATGGCGCGTCAGTATGGAGGCGCACTTTACATCGCTGCATGACAACATGAATGATATCCTCGAGACAGGACCAATCATTCCCATCATCGATAGTGTCGAATTTGCTGCTGTGGGAGGTGTAGGAGCACAGACTGGGGCTAAAGTACCCAGAGATAAAGCCGCCTTCACACCTGAACAGAAGAAACTGCACAACCTTAACCAAGTAGCGCGGAATGTAATCCTGACGACGCTCAGTGATTCTCACCTCGGGAGAGTGCAAGACTGTAGAACGGCGAAAGTACTTTGGGACGCCCTGGCTGTACTGAGCCAAGGACCCCGCAGATAAAAGAAAATAAGCTCGAGCTGGAGCTTCAAAAGTTCGAAACATTCGCCATGGAGTCCAGTGAATCCATTGACGAGCTTAGTGTCAGATTCACAAACCAGATCAATGTGATCAATGGGATGGGGAGGATGTTCACTAACAAAGAGATGAACACCAAGATCCTGAGAGTTGTGCCTCGACTGAAGTGGCTTCCTTTTGCTACTTATTTACGTCGCTCTGATCTTAATGCTTTAACTTATGATGTTACATTTTCAGAACTAAAGAAGGAGGACTTCGAACATAGTCTATCCCAATGGTGCGCTACCGCTCCAACTGACACTCCAATCGACCATGCTTTTAAAGCAATAGTCAGAACATCTGGAGCTAGCCCCGGTTCAGCAAGCAAGTCAGTTGCAACATCAGTACCAAAATCCACTGAGACTCCTCTTGCGTTGAACGACACGCGCTTCTGGCTTTTAAATATCAATGGGAAAAGGAAAAAGTTAGAAAGCTAAAGAAATACCAAAAAGATTTTCCCTCTGGTAAGAAAGATAATCATAAAAGGGAAGATTCTAAACCTTCTCCTGAATGCAGGAACATAGAGTCTATTGCCAGTCAATCCAACAGCACATCTGAAAAGGATGGCACAGTATCTGTGTGCTACAACTTGCTTACTTGTCCAGACGAAGTCAAGTGATAAGACAGGATGGTTGTGGCATAAAAGGCTCAGACAAATGAATTTCAAGGCAATGAACAAGCTGGCTAGGGACTCAAAAGTTAGAGGACTGTCCAACGAAGTATTCAATAGAAACAGAAATTGTGAAGCATGCATGAAGGGAAAGCAGATAAAGAAAAACAATCCACCAATTATGTCACCTTCCACTGATGGAATCCTTCAGCTGCTGCACATGGACCTTTTTAGGCCAGTCACTCTAGTGACTATAAGAGGCAAGAAGTATGCCCTCGTCATCATTGACGACTATTCAAGATATATGTGGGTCATTTTAATAGCCAATAAATCTGATGTCAAGACTGAGTTACCAATGCTACTGAAGAAACTCAGTGTGGAAAGGACAACGATATTCAGAGAATACGCTCGGATCGAGGAATAGAATTTCTCAACTCAATCATTAAGAAATACTACGATACTGAGGGGATTCAGCACGAGACTTCAACAGCTCGCACACCCCAACAGAACGACATTGCTAAACAAAAGAACAGGACATTAAAAGAAGCAGCAAGAATGCTCCTAGCAGACTCCGGATTACCCTCAAAGTTCTGCGCAGATGCTACTGACACCGCCTGTTACACTCAGAACCACTCACTATTGACAAAGCTACACATGAAAACACCATATGAACTATGGAAAGGGAGGATTCCTTCTATTTCTCATTTCCAAATCTTTGGTTGTCCTTTCTTTATCCATAATAATGGAAAGGATCAGTTAAAAGTCTTTGATAGCAAATCTGATCAAGGACTGCTCTTAGGATACTCCCGAGTCAGTAAAGTCTTCAGGATCTTTAACTACGGGACCCTTTGCGTGGAAGAAAACCATCATGTTGTTTTTAACAAGCTTGTTACTAAGGACATGAAATCGAGTGAAAAGCCAAACATTGAAGATGTCAACAGCAAGCTACGAGATCTCAAGCTGAATGATGAAACTTAAAAGATCCATCATTGTTGGGATGATGAGTCAGATGAAGAAGAAACTCAGACCCATCCCATAGGCAATGTAACTGACCTGGTTGATTCTACTGAACAGAATCAACATCCGGTAACATAGGTCGATGAGGAAGCCCCTGTGGTAACTGAGACCTCTACTGAGAATAACAATTCAGGGGGAATGAATGATGTTCCAGAGCGAAATGCCCCTGAACCTGGCAACTCAGTAGATCTTAACCTTCTTACTGAATTGCTTCAGTCGCAGAACAACACTACTAAAATGCCTAACACTCCTTTGACTGTACAGAAGTAATTTCAGAAGAAGAGACCAAGCTCAGACGATCATGGCTAGATGCTCACTCTTCTGATCTCATCATTGGAGATCCGTCAGCAAGTGCAAAGACAAGATCCAGATCTTGTCAAGGGGAACGTGATTTATACTCCTATTTCTTGTTTACTGAAGAACCTCAAACGATAGAGGACACACTTAACGATGCTGACTGGATCATAACAATGCAAGAGGAGCTGAACCAGTTTGTCAGAAAAGAGGTCTGGGAGCTTGTTGACAGACCTAGACACCAACACGTGATAGGAACTAAGTGGGTCTTCAAGAACAAGCGTGATGAAAACAACGTCATAGTAAGAAACAAAGCTCGACTTGTTGCCAAGGGATATTGTCAAGTAGAGGGGATCAATTTTGATGAAACATTCACTCCAGTCGCAAGATTGGAAGTCATTCGTCTATTCCTAGCCTACGCAACGCATCAAGGATTTAAAATATATCAAATGGATGTAAAGTCAGCATTTCTGAACGGCGTACTGAAGGAAGAAATCTACATGGAGCAACCACCCGACTTTCAGCAGGGACATCAGGTTTATAGACTAAGAAAGGCTCTGTATGAGTTAAAAAAAATACCCAGGGCTTGGTAGGATACCGTATCAGACTTTCTACTTCAGAAAGGTTTTCAGAAGCAGACAATAGATCGCACTCTGTTCAGCATCAAATCAGAAGATGACATTCTACTAGTGCAGATATACGTGGATGACATCATCTTCGGCTACAAAAATGTGACTATATGTCAACAATTCGAGAAGATGATGAAGGAGAAATTCGAGAAGATGATGAAGGAGAAATTCAAGATGTCAATGATGGGGGAGATGAACTACTTCCTTGGTTTTCAAGTAAAACAATCAGAAAAGAGAATATGCATCAACCAAGCCAAATACACTCGAGACCTCCTGAAAAGATTTGGCTGTAAATTGAGCAAGCCAGTCAAGATCACCATGAATACAAACTTTAAAACCGATCTAGATAAAGAGGGAGCTTCTATTAACTCAACTGACTATAGAGCTATTATTGGTTCCTTATTATATTTAATAACAAGCAAACATGACATAACTTATGTTGTAGGTGTATGTGCGAGATTTCAGGCGAATCCCAAGCGAAGTCATCTAGACTCAGCGAAGAACATTCTACGAAACCTAAAGGGAACACCAGACGCAAGGTTATGGTATCCTGCTGATGATAATCTTTTTTTAACTGGATATTCTGATGCTGATTATACAGGATGTAGGGGTAGATCGAAAGTCAACTTCTAGAACTTGTCAGTTCCTTGGCACTAAGCTCATATCATGGTTCTCCAAGAAACAACATTCAGTAGCGACATCCATTACTGAAGCTGAGTATATGGCTGCCGGAAGTTGTTGTGCCTAGATCCTTTGGCTTCGACAACAATTGTGTGATTATGGTATCATTCAAGATGAAGTGCCCATCTACTGCGACTCCACCAGTTCTATTGCAATCACTATGAACCCAATTCTTCACACGAGATGCAAGCACGTGGACATCCGACACCACTTCATCTGAGACCATGTCGAGAAGAAGGATATCAGGATGGAGAGAATTCATACTGATAGACAAAGGGCAGACATACTAACTAAGCCGTTGGCTGAGAACAGGTTCAGAGAACTCTCAGTTGAGCTAGGTCTACTGGATCCTACTGACCCGAGTCAGTAAAAAGATTCAGTGTGACATGTCAGTAAGTCAAACTCAGTACTTGATTCAGTAGGGTGAATTATACAGTACTCAGTAAGGGGGAACGTAAGACAAATACTGAATCTTCAATATCACGTCGATCCTCCTGACTCGCAATTGGTAACAGCTGACCACAAGGCTCAGTTGAAGAGGTTTGAGTATTAAGTGCAGTATTTGTACTCAGTGGCACGCTGTGCATTTAATTGATCAATAGCATACATTTAGTGGCATGAATCGCATTTATTTCTCGCCATAAATTCTTAAGGATACGTTCAGTAAAACCGTTTTCATTTAAAGCACGATATCCTAAGAACTGACTGTAGTGCATTTAATTAATGTCATCTCACCTTACTCCAACTATGCAAATCTTATGTATAGTAATCATTCCTTTTATAAAATTATATTCTAACCTTCTGCGATAAAGCAAGATTAAATCTTAGCCTTCAAATATGAAAAACCGTTTGGTATTCAAATTATGTATATTCTCTCGCTTATTTCTCTCACCTTCATTTCCGCCATTACCGTTTTTAAGAGCTTTGCATAATCTTCATCAAGAAACTACATTCAGAATTCTACTTCTCTCAAGCTCTTAAATTCTTAGTAAATTTTTCATCTCTAGTCTGCAAAAACTGACTTACTCTATTTTCAAGTGCTACCATATTTTTTGCAGATTTTAGTGAAAATGGCATCTTTGTCAAGCATCGTTCGGACTCCTGCAGACATCGACGAGATTATTCAGAGCAGAGTCCTGTTCGAGCCGATTATAGAGTTCCACCAATTGAAAATGCCATACTTGGAGGAGATTTACTCCGCCCTTCAGGCATCTGGTCTGAAGATGCTTCTGACGAAGCAGCCTCATGCTTGTGTTCCGAGACAAGTCATTGAATTATATTTCAACATGCGTCAGGTGGAGGGAACAGACGCAGAGGTTACTGTTGTGAGGTACATGAAAGAGGTTTCACCTCAAACATGGGAGGAGAGTCACGCTGATATCAACATCCTCGAAGGGCTAAAGACAGTATTCAACCTTCCCGACTATGGCATATCTCCTATTAGATACAAGGAAGCCGAGATCAACGATTATATCTGGCGATTCTATGGGAGGAATGACATATCCTTCAAAGTTGCATTTCCGAAGAGTCAGCTCTTGTCAGAATTCAGAGGCCTAGCATACATTGTTATTCATATCCTCACTAGCGCGGCTGGTTCCTTTGACCAGCTGTCTAAACCTAGACTCCAGATGATGATGGCAATCATTGACAAAGCTAAGGTGAACTGGGCTCAGTTCTTTCTGTCTGAATCGAAAGCTCAGTCGCAGAAGTTTGTTAGTGGAGAAGCAGGAGAGAGAAGACTATCTCCTGTAGGCAAACTTTTGTATGGGACTAAGGTTTCAACGCTGATAGAAGCATCAGAATCCTCGCATGCATCATTTGGCGACATGAAATACTTCGATAAGAAACTGATCAAGTTCAGGTCGAAAACCGCCTCTGAAAAGTCCATATGTCGTGGAGCTGCACTGAAAAGGCCTTCTCTGAACTGTCTCCACGTACCGAACAACCTAAGAGAAAGAAGCTGACGAAGTGGGAAGCTTCTAAGGCTGTTTCTCACCTCCCCCACAGGTAGGAACCATACTAGACTCGGACACAGGCGTTGAAGGTGCCACTCTCAAAGATAAAGTCCAAAAGTCAGTGCTGAAGAAACTCAGTTGGAGTACGAAGCTGAACCAACTACTGAGTTATCTTCAGAGCTACCAACCACAGTTCAGTTGACCAGACTTAAGGCTGAATCTGAGTCGCTGAATAGATCCCTGAGAATGCCAACTATCAAGATCTGGTGGATGTAGCTGTCAGGGCAAGGACTCAGATGCTGCTGAGATTCCTTAATTGCGATACTCTTACTGACATGATCCAGCAGTATTCTGTACCCAGTTTACTGGCAGAGGAGTAACAACTGCAGTCTGAGATAGAGTTTGGAGAACCCTCAGACATTGCATCTTTTGAGGACTTAAGATCAGCCATGCTTTATTTGCTGGAGCTGAAGTCTGCCTCCTCTCCTGCCAAAGACCCTTCGCCCACTGCCCACCCAGCTGAGGGTGATGATTCAGCACCCAATGATGCAGAGCAGGGAGACTCTGCTGAGGGCAAAACTCCCAGCGAGAAGGGCGATTCACCACCACCACCTCCTGCATCTCGTGCTACCTCTGTTACGTCTTCTTCAAGACAACAACAACTCGCCGCCTCTGAGCAAAGGATCGGTAGTTTATCATATCAGATCAAACCTATCGGTGTAGTATCCTCGAGGACCATCAACAGAGCTATCAGGAAGCAAGGAGACAAAAATCGTCTCCTGGCTAAGGATGTGCTCCTGAAGTGGGCACAATATACGAAAGCTCAAACTGAACGATTTGATGTCCTCACTGCAGAAGTCAAGAAGATTTCGGAAGCACCATCGCCAAACTTTCAGGAGATCATCGAGACTGCTCTGGCTGCTCAGAAGCAGGACTTGGCCACTCAATGCCAGCAGTTGCTTGAAGCTCAATCCAAGAAATTCTCAGAGCAACTAGTTGCGGCAGTGGCTGACGTCCAGAAAACAGGGATGAAAGGAACAGAGCTGCATCTTCTAGCATGGCTAAAGGTCTTGAAACTCAAGCCGTAGCTCTGGACCTTATCTAGTTTGACTTCAAGGAGTTACTAGAAGCATCTCTTCTGTAGCATAGAACCCAATCTGAGTCCTAGATCAAGGAAATTTAACGTGATCAAGAAAGGGAATGGGCACACTACTACGATGCTGTCGGGGACTTCAACTTCACTTCCGCCCATATTAAGACCTTACTGACCCAGCTGATAATCGCTATTAAGACCTTACTGACCCAGCTGATGATGCCAAAAAGGGGGAAGGTAAAGGGAAAGAAGTTAAGGGGGAAGATAAGTCAAAAGATAAGGAAGGGGAACATGATAAGGGGCAAGGAACTATAGATAATGACGAATTCTGTGTTATCTATTTTAACACGAGTGATCACTGAAGTGATCAACACACACTCATTGTTCTGATTTCTTCTTATGAGCCTTTAAGTAAGCTGTTAACCTATGCTTCATTCCTTCAGTTGTTAATAACTGGTTTTTGGGGTTAGTAGTTTAGTGCTTAGTAGTTTTGGCATCATCAATTAGAGGGGAAATTGTGGGATATGAGTCAGTGGTCAAGTAGACCATTGCTAGGGGGTACATAGAACTTGACTCAATAGATGTGTACGGATATGAGTCAGTAATTTATGTGAATTGTAGGGACGCTATATTGTATTATTTTTTGGGGAAATTATAGGGATAGTGAACTATATTGTTATAAGGAATTGAAGATCCCAAAGCCCCTATCCTAACCCCTGAGTGTGCGATAAACCGTTATGATGTAAAAGACTATACTTGCCTTGATTGTCATAGATTATTTTTCTTGTCTAAGTCCTGTAAGGGGTATATAGTTGGACTGAACTTCAGTAGAGAAGTTAAAGTTCCAGAACCCCAAGACATCGGTTCAATAGATTTCAGTAGTCTTCAGAGTCAGTAGCTGACAGCACTCAGAAGAAGATCCTCTTCAGCCGACTCAGAAAGAAGATTCAGTACGATCGGCTTTGATCTACTGAAACGCTGCAACTCAGTTGCAGATCGTACAAGGAAAATCGGATGCCTGACCTTTATCAGTCGAATGTCAGCAGAGAACACTTAGAATCCGAGGTTCAGAGAGTCAACTCAGGTAGAAGACTGATGTCTGACAAGTCTCACCTACCGCCGCATACCTCGACCAATGAGAAGCAAGCGAAGCTTAACTGCTTTGACATAAAAGTTGCTCTCATGCACAAAACACCAACCATTATGCGACGACATTTCAAAAATATATGGTCGTTTTCCTTGGAGTCTTGTGACACGTGGCATCGTCCTCTCTAACGGATCTAAGCCTGAGTCACAACTATAAATAGAGAAGGGTCTTCAAGCAAGAAGACAACAACAAGGGAACACAAGCTTTCAAGCGCACAATCTCTAGCAACCTCAAAGTCAAACACAACCGAAGAACTTGCTCATTGTATATTTTTTAGTTCTTCTCTCTAGAGAACTATTAGTTCCCCTTCTCTATCTAAGCATTCATTGTAATATGTTCAGCTTAGAACCTTCGAATGAGTTCACCTTTAGTGAAACATTCTTATTGTAAGAACTCCTTTATTGTTGGATAAAATCTTTCAAACTCTGGTTTGAATATATAAAGTCGCTAAGGACTATAACTTAGAAGGTTATGTCCAGTGCACAGAAACCTTATTGAATCTTGCTCAGATAAATCAACAAGACCTCCTATTCAGTAGGACCATGGATGTATGATCTTGCGTATCCGAACCACGTTAAAAATTACTTGTGTTAGTTTCTGTTTTATTGCATCTATGTTTAAACTGTTTGCAAAATCATACTTTCGATAAAACAGACTTGAAAACTGCACTAACCAAAACTGCTTTGGTTTGCATAAAACATTTTTCAAAGAGACAAAATTAAACTAGGCCCCACACTTATCCGCACAATATTCCGGTGTTGAACTTCTCAGTACTGATCTCAGTCAGTAGAAAGAACTCAGTTGTTGTATCACTCTGCCCCGCGATCAGAAGGCTTATCTGTCACTGAACCCGTTCAGTAGCAAAACTCAGTACAAGACTGACCTTCGCATTTGAGAAAAAACTTGGAATTAGGTGTATTCATCCCCCCCCCCCCCCCCCCCACACACACACACACCTGATACATATCTCCGGACCAACACCACAACTGAAGTCTTATCAAGCTTAAAACCAGCTAAGTCATTGAGATCTTGGTTCTCCACTAGTGGTCAGTCAGGAGAACACATCTCACTGTGATCTATCAATACACCACCTTCTGTGTACCAGTATAGACAAGTAGCCAAGACAAGCTACTTCTTATATTAACTGCAGCTTAAACCAACAACTTGTCCAAAAGTTGTCTCAATTGTGATAATTATTTATATCTTATTAATCCAATTGTTTGTGTAGTCTCTGTGATCTACAACACACGACACAATATAACTATTATACAAGATAAAGGATTTAACATGTGCAAATATATTAAATCAGACATGAGAATAAATAGTGGAAATAATAACACATTGTATACAAGTATAAAAATTACTTTCAGTGTACAAAATGCCAACAATAAGGTGCTCCTAGTTTCTATTTTTACCCTTGTTTGCACCTGATCCTCTATCCCTACATATATATATATATATATAGGGATGTGGTTCCTTTTTGAACAACTCTTATCGTGTGAACATGTGAATACTGCACTTTCAAGACAAATGTACTGCACTTCCAAGGCAAAGATATTGCACTTTATTTTCATATTACAAAAATGTCCCTTAAGTGCAGGCTGATCATTTTAAAAGGGCAATATTTAAAGTGCACTATCTTTGCCTTGAAAGTGCCGTACATTAGTCTTTAAAGTGCAGTGTTCACACGTTCACACGATAAGAGTATGTTCACATTTGAACCTCCTCCTAAATAGATATATGGTTCGGTTAAATGGAGAACATGATTTTAGAGTAAGAAGTGAGAACACACTACATTCATTAGATCGATCCAATTGGTTACATCTAACTATTGTAGTTTAGTTTGAGGAGTTAGTGACTCATTTACGAGATAATACACTTAGACGAACAAATCATTACAATTAGGGGTATGTAGGTAGTTTTACACGCTGGTTTATTTGAAATAGAAAGGGGATCGAAATTAGGGCTCCTTTCGCCTAATTCCATTCGAACCCATTTCTACGAAAACGTCACTCCCTTCTCCTCCAACGATTGAACCGACAATCACGGCGACGGTCGACAATCAATGACCCGTGCCGGTGAAGGTTCTTCAGCGGGAGCGGAGGGTACGGGGCGATTGGGCCCTGCTTGACCCTTTCAACGAAGGTTCTGCAAGCGAAGAGGTTTGAATTTCTCCTTCTCATCATTGACAAACTTTGTTTTAGATCATTTTTTTTCTTGTTTTAGACTCGATTCGACGCCCTTTACCTAAGTCTTGTGTTGATTTTGTTAGATTGAACGGGTGGGTACTTACAATTCGTAGCTATTGACGTAAAAAAATGGTGATTTCTTGAGAGGGTTTCGTCATTCACAAGTTTGAAGGTTTGTTTCCTTACATTTTTTTTTGGTTAAAAAGTGGTTGTTTCTTTGCTTGTTTAGATTGAATCTTTGCTTGCTTATGTTGTATGGTTAAATTTCTAGGTTGATGAATAGAACACGTAAATTGGGGGATCCCTACTATGTTGTTTTTGTCAAATTTGAGGGTTTTTTCGCGTAGTCCTGATTTGGTTCGATTTATGTTAGTAATTCACCGATGTGCATTTATAGATGCACTTACAAATGTATCTTGATACACTTTTGCTTAAAATCCTGATTCACTTTTATGATCTTTTTGACACACTTTCTACAATTCTACATACTTATCCACTAGCTTTGAAAAAAATAAAATCAAAGAGCTAACCAGAGTTTGACCAAACCTTCACCGAAGTAGGATTGAAGGTGATGTATGCCTTACTCTGAAGCAATGGTTGAATACTGATAGAGAGCAGAGAATGAGAAAGCAGAGGCCGAGAGAGCAGAGACTAAGAGAGCTGAGATAAAAACCAGAGTCAGAGAGCAGAGGCGAAGAAGAGAGAGAGAAAGGCGCAGAGAATGAGATAGCGGAGGCAGACAGATGAAAGAGAGGGGAATGAGAGAGATGTAGGTGTTGTTTTTAATGGAAGTTAGCAGGTCAAAATCCAGTCAAGATCGGATCCTCTTTGACCTGGATAGTAAAAAACTTACAGCTTCCCTGGTCAGTTACTCAGATTTATTATATTATAATCTAGAAACAAATGATGATTCAAAGAATGTACTAGTTTGAGATATTAGTGTCCCTAATAGAATTTGCTACAAATGTGAGTATTTGAAATGAAAGAATTTAAAGCAACAAATCTTCTCCATTAAGCATTGAATCAAAATGCACCATAGGCTAGGCTGCATCAACAACTCCCCAAATTTATTCTCCTTGCTCGTAGGCCGTAAAATCATTAGTTTCAAAGTATGTTTTAATGTCATCAGGAATGCCGCATTCGTAGTGCGTTAGTCTCTGTTGGTGTGGAAGGGCAAAGCATGAATGATCATACCTTGCCAAGCCTCTATATTTTGATACTTCCCCGGTAAAAACCACTGATTTTTCTGCAACAAATCAACAAAATATAGTTACATGAGAAAAGAGTTTACACAATTTCTCACCGCAAACAATAATTAAAACACCTACTTTGTTGGTCCCAAGATTAAACGTTCAGGTGTAGAGGGGGGAGGGGGGTGAATCACCAGAAAACAATTTCTCAACTTAAAACGCGAACAGTCTTTTTCAGGAGAATGTCGTACCGAACAAGTTCAGTAGACCAAATAAGCTATTCTGAATCGCGTGGCAGAGTGACTAACTTCACTGAGCCCTGCTAGCTGACTAAGGTCAGAATTCAGTACCGTTCAGCTGAAGTTCAGTAAGTGCGGAAATGTGTAGGCCCAAATTCAGTTGAGTTAGAAAACATGTTGGTCCCGAGAGTAACGTTCAGGTGTAGAGGGGGGGGGGTGAATACACCTGAAAACCGATTTCTCAACTTAAAACGCGAACAGTCCTTTTCAGGAAAGTGTCGTACTGAACGAGTTCAGCAGACCAAATAAACTGTTCTGAATCGTGTGGCAGAGTGACTGACTTTACTGAGGCCTGCTAGCTGACTAGAGTCAGAATTCAGTACCGTTCAAATAAAGTTTAGTAGTGCGGAAATGTGTAGGCCCAAATTCAGTTGAGTTAACAAAACGTTTTTATCAAAATAGTTTCAGTATATTAGTGCAGTCGATTAAGCTTGCTGAAACTCAGTTGAATGATTTTAAAGATATTTTCAGTATGCACAGTAATCAATGCAATAGTAAATAATAAACACAGAACACAGGCAATTTTTAAAGTGGTTCGGATCCAACAATCCTACGTCTACTGTCCCGAAAGATCAGGAAGCTATGTATTATACTGAGATAGTCTCAGTTGGTTTGTACACTGGACAAACACTGGTCTTGAGATTTATACTGAGCAAGTCTCAGTTTATAGGGTATCAAACTAAGTGTTTGAGAAACTTTCCAACTGTGAAGGAGTCCTTTACAATAAGGATTAGTTCGACGATGAACTCCTTCGTCTAAGCTATAGATATGAACAGCTGAGCTTAGGTTAAAGGGATAGGGAACGAGAATGTAGCTTCTAGAGCGACGAACGGCTAAGTATAGATTTGGGTTCGTGTTTAGTCGCTTGGATACTAGAGGTTATATGATTCTGGTTAAGCTTGGTTCCCTATGAGCAGGTATGTAGTCTTTCGCCGGAGATTACTTCTTCGAATTACTTGCGGAAGACTTAGGACGTTTATGAGTTGCTCTCTGAATGCTCTGTGTGTTCTTTGATTTCTAGGTGAGCTTTAATTTGATTTTATCCCTATATTTATAGAGCAGAGATAAGGATAGATCCGTTGGAGACGACGATCCTCTCTCTCAGTTTTTTGGGTAGCTAACGACTCTTTCAAAGTATGGTTGCAGTGTCCTTTCCCTCCATTTCAGGAAAGTTGTTGACTTGCAGCTTTAACAGATATGGGACAGGTGGCTGCTCGTCATTGGTCGAGGTTCAGGAAAGTAGGTGAGACAGAACAGACTTCAAGGAGATCTAAAGCTGACTTCTCTCTTCCTCGTATTGACTCTGCTGATTTGATTTTTAGAGAATCTGACAGTCAGAAGACTGTCCAGCCATTGTTGAGTCTGATCTCTTATTCAGTAGCATGCTCCTGCTGAGTCGGCTCTACTGAAGATCAACTCTGAGTTTAGTGAACTACTCCTGCTGAGTTCAGTTCCACTGACTCCTTTCAGTATACTGCTCCTGCTGAGTCCAGTATTATTGAGTCTTCTACTTCTGGTACTGAGGCATGTAATCTACTGAGCGCCTGAACCAGATGCAGAGTGTCTACTGAGTTTGAAAACTCAGAGACAAAACAGAACAGGTTACAACTGAATGGTTCATCAGCCAAGATAGGGTTTTGGGATCTTCAAATCTTTAGTAAATATTCAGAGCACAAGGCTACTGAGTTATGTCTCAACTGATTGTGAGAAGACTGAATCATCTCCCAACATTTTCCCCCTATTTGATGATGTCAATACCTAACACTATGACTTATCAGAAACAGAGCTCCTTACATGTATTATTAGTAGAATCAGTGGAGTTGTCCTTCAAGTCCTAGACTACTGAGGAAATCAGGGCAGAAATATCAGAACCTATACAGAAGCTAATCAGTAATTTCCCCCTTTCTAACAACATTTTCCCCCAACAATGCAATCTATCAGAATCTGACTAAGTAAAAAACTGACAGAATATATAAGAACAGTGAGTGTGTGAGTCAGTAATCACTTGAGTGATTCTGTGTGTTAAGCATAAAAACAAACAAGGTCATATAGACAATAAGGAATTGTCAGGGCCAATAGCAGTGATGTTTTATAGATGTGAAGAAGTTCAGTACATGTACATCAACTGCTATACTAAGAACAGAATAGAAGATACAAAGAAACACAAAAGCTAATGATCATTTGAACTGCTTAATCCTGTCTTTGAAGTCTTTTGATTTAGATTGAGGAAGGGGCAGTCCATACATCCTATAGGTGATCTTCCTCAGCTTCAGTATCTCTGCAAAGTCAACTGGATCATCTTCCTCTAAGCACTTGGCTTCAGCAGCATCCTTGATCTCCTTCTCAATAACTCCATAGTGAACAAAGCCATCTAGTTTCAGTGGGGGCGGTATGATTCTTGGAGCTGGTACTCTGATATCTATCTTTTCTTTTAAAGCCTTCTGAACCCTTGCAAATATCTCATGATCTGTCCTCATAAGCCATTCAGCAAAGGCGATAGACTTGTGCTTTTCAGGCCAGTACCTCCAGAAATAATTTCTCTTAACAAAATCAGCCTTCAGTGACTCCCACCTTTGAGTTCTCTCCCAAGGCATCCATTCATCAACTCTTGGCCATCTGTGGAGTTTGAGATCAGTAGGTTTCCTAAACCTTCTATATCTGTAGGGAATGTCTGCTTTTTCAGGAATCCTCTGACTCGCTTCTTTTTCAGCTTTCAGCCTCAGAGCTTCCAAGTCTGCTAGTCTGAGCCTTTCACGAGCTGCTTCTATCTGTCTTGCTTCTTCTCCTCTATACAGATACCTCTCCATATGAGCCCAAATCTCTTGCATCTCAAGATCTTGTTCCTTAGACGGGACATAGGAGGGTACATGAGGCTCTTCTTTTGAATCAGCAGGTGTTGTTGATTTTTCTTTCGAAGTACCCTACTGACCAGTAGTCTGCTGCTGCTGCTGTTCCTTCTCCTTTTCTTTATCTGCCTCATCCCTCAGCTTCAACGTTCTGGGAGGCAGTCTAGGTCCAGTTTTCTTTCCACCTGCTGGAGCCTTTGTCTTGCCTTTGGCTGGCTTCTTCTTGGGCTTATTAGCAGCCTCAGCCTCAGCAATCTCTCTTGCCAGTTTCTCATCAGCAGCGATCTGAGCTTCTTCCTCCAGAGTAACATACCTCTTGGGTTCTTTCTTCTTAGAGGGAGGGGTAGGAAGCGTCAGAATCTTCTTGCCTTTGCCGGCAACTGGAGGAGGCAGAGGAGCCTCTTCCTCTTCAGATTCCTCATCTGCATACTCAGCAACCTCCTTGATTATGTCTGAAGCTGTTTGGGTTGCCTGAGTAGCCACGTCCTTGGGTACTGAGCCGCTTGGGCCGGTCTCAGCAGACACTACATCGCCTGCTGTTGAGATACCCTGGGCCTCGCCAGTCTGAGTGGAGGTACCAGTGGGAGCTGGGAGCTGACTCTGAGATGCTCCTGCCACTGACCTCACTCCTTTCGGTACCTTCAGTACCTTTCATTTTCCTTCTGGTATCTTCCCTTTTCCTTCCCCTTTTTGGCATCAGCAAATATGCTTGGGGTGGGAACTGATACCTTCTTGTCCAGACTTTTGTAAGCTGTTGCCAGATCGTCTAAGGCATATTGCAGCTTAGTCAGTCGCTCGTGCAGCTCGTTCCTCTCCTCAGTTAGTTGTTCACTGTATTTCTTGTGGGAGGCATTTGCTGCTGTCTGGAACTCCTGCAACTATTTGTCCACTCTCTCTTCTATGGCCTTCTGAATTGATTGAAGCTTGAGGTCGGAGGCCTGAGAGATGGAGGAGACTGATTCAATATGTGCTTTCTGAGCAGCCTTATAATCTTCAAGCAGTTGGGCTTGGCCAGCCTGAATCGTCTTCAGTTGCTCATCGAAGTCGGCTCTCTGTGCGGCAAGTGCGTTGTTTAGTATATTGGAGAAATCAGGGACAGGTGTTGTCTGAATTGATGTCCTCAGTCCCATGATTTCAGCACTATGAGCCTGAGTGGTCTACCTCCACGTCTTGTGAACGGCGCGGGCGAGGAGTCGGTTCTGAGTTCCTTGACTCCTCAGTGCCCTGGCCACTGACTTCGAACGTCGGCTTTTTGGGTTGGGCGCTACTTCGAAGGCAGATTCAAGTAACAGCTGAGAAGGCTCTGCTGAGTTCGAAGTACTAGCCGCCGACTGACCTGAACCAAGGATGCTGAGCGGCGGTTCAGCAGTGGATGTGGGAGCATCCTTGTCCAGTTGAGTTCCCTCATCAGGCTTCTCAGGGCCTGAATCACGGGGTGGGTCCTGACCATCGGGGTCAGACCCATCTGAGGGTGCCGATGCTAAAATGGGTTGTCTGTCGTTTAGCATGGCTAGCGTCGCAACCCTCAAATCTTCTAGGGAGCAAACGTCGGATAGCTCTGAGTAGCCAATCTTACCCCCCCTTATGATCAGCTCCTCCTCATGGAGTTGTTCGCAGGAGTGGTGTTTGATGAGGCGGTTCAGATTGTGCCACTCCTGGAACCGGGTCAGCATGTGGAGCCTGGCCTGCCTTGCTAAGATGGCTAAATCATTGTTGCTGGCTATCTCCGGGATCCGTTCAGCAATCTCTCGGGAGGCTCTGGAATGGAGAACTGAGGCCTCAATCCCGATCGATTCTGACTCAGAAGCTGTCTCCGAATCTTCAACTTCTATTTGAGATGTATGCTTCTCAGCAGACGGTATGCTGCTCAATGGTGGAATGTCCAAGGGGCTCTGAGATGTCGGAATAGACTCAGCATGGACCCCTTGGTCCACTGTCTCATCACGCTCAGTGGAGACGGCTTTCTCCACTGACGGAGTCTTCTCGGATGACTCAAACTCATCCCTCAATTGCAGAGGAGGCTCAGCAACTACTTCCTCTGGCTCTGCCTCTGGCACGACCTCCCTGACTCTCTTCAGCTTCTTGGTCGGGGTTTTCGGAGTACACTTCGAAGGGGACCTCTTCTTGGTGGGTGTGGAGGTCTTCTGAGCTCCGGATTTGGGATCAGCAGGCCCTGATCCTATCTGCTAAAGGGCCGCTGCCCTACTCTGGAACCGGACTTTCTTCGGACTGAAGTATTACTTATCAACAAAGGCTATGTTGTCCATTCCACAGAAATCTTTAATCTTGACTGACAGCTTCAGTCCATACAATAATTTTCCTTTGACGCTAAGACGTTTGGACGTCTTTTCGAACTTTTCTGATTGCATCATGAATTCCTTGAGGAAGAATTCGGTCCAATTGATTTTTGCCCGATCGTATATGGCCATCATAAGCTGAATCTTTGGCCTGGACACTTGATCAAAGGACCCGGCCTGACTCGTGAGCAGCTAAGTCACTACGTAGGCCAATGCTCTGTACTGGGGAAGCATGGCATTCTTCGGAAATGCGGCTCTGAACGTTGTCGGCTTCCCACAGAACTCAGATAGATACTCATCCATCAGATCATCTTTGTATGCCACGGTGCTGAATCCTTCGTTAGGCAGTTGGAAGCTTCTCTGGAGGGCTTCTCTGATCGACAACTGCTTGATCACAGTAATGAACTACGAACCGGCAACGGATGTCTCCCGCTACTGATTCAGAATTCAGATAGAGCTCAGCTATCTGTCGTGGGAGGAAGAACGATGGCTTTCTCATCAGAACACCTTCGAGGCCTGTTTCTCTAAGGGCATAGAAGATCTCCTCCATGTATTCAAGTTCACAGACGTCGAACTCCATCATGGGTTCGCACCATACCCGATCTTTGTCGAGGATCTCTTGCATATCGGAAGGAAGGCATAGAAGATCTCCTCCATGTATTCAAGTTCACAGACGTCGAACTCCATCATGGGTTCGCACCATACCCGATCTTTCTCGAGGATCTCTTGCATATCGGTAGGAACGACTACGTGAGTTCCTGTCATATTTTGTAATCTGCAAAAACACTAGATCAGTATCCAATACTATAGAGAAATATTACCATATTCGATACTGAATGATCATTGAAATTTACCAAAGATTTCTCTGAGAGGTTTTGGAAAATGAGTTTTGTAAAGAGGTAGGGATTATCTCAGAAAAACTAAGGTTCAAAATTTGCAGAGTAGAAATGGTGGTTTCTAAACTTTTGAACGTATATATATATGTTAAAGAAGATGAACAATTAATTATCCACGGTTCAGTTTGAATACGCTTTTTGAGATGGACGGCCGAGATTGGATTTTATAAAATAGGCAATGATCATATTAGCCGCCTAAGTCAAAATACAATTGTATATAGCCAAAGAAGTAACTTGATACGGAATGCATTTAATCCGTTGCAGAGTTCAGCATGCTTTTACATAGAATGTCGTGTAGTTAATGTAAACCGTTAATATTAAATGACATTTCATAAGGCATTGAATATGATGCTGAATCTGAGTCATAAATGACATAAATATTTCATTGGCCACCGAGTAGAGATACGCAAACCTGTAAGCTGAACATCGTAGTCAGCTGATACCTCATGTAGATGGTTGCTGAGTCCCTTCGTACTGAATTTACTCAGTACTGAGAGTCAACATTCCCCCTTACTGAATGCTCCTCTCCTGAATCCGCTTACTGACTAGAGTTAGTAGGGTCCAGCAGACCTAGCTCTACCGAAAGTTCTCTGAATCTGGCTTCAGCTAGAGGTTTGGTCAGTACATCAGCCCTTTGATGGTCAGTATGGATCTTTTCCATCCTGATATCCTTCTTTTCGACATGATCACGAATGAAGTGGCGTCTGATGTCCACGTGCTTACATCTCGTATGAAGTAAGGGTTCTTAGTGATTGCAATTGCACTGGTACTGTCACAGAAGATCGGCACTTCATTTTGAATGACGTCATAGTCGCATAGCTGCTGTCTCAGCTAAAGGATTTGGGCGCAGCAACTTCCAGCAGCCATATATTCAGCTTCAGTAGTTGACGTCGCTACTGAGTGCTGTTTCTTTGAAAACTATGAGATCAGTTTACTACAAAGGAACTGACACATTCCAGAAGTTGACTTTCGGTCAATTCTACATCCTGCATAGTCAGCATTAGAATAACCAGTTAGTTCAATATTATCATCAACTGGATACCATAAACCCATGTCAGGTGTTCCTCTGATTTAGCGAAGAATCTTCTTTGCTGAGTCCATATGACTCTGCTTAGGATTCGCCTGAAATCGAGCGCAGACACCTACAACATAAGTTATATCAGGACGAGAAGCTGTTAAGTATAATAGAGAACCAATAATAGCACGAAATTCTGTATGGTCTACTAATACTCCCTCTTTATCAAGATCAATTTTCATGTTCGTGTTCATCGGGATCCTGATTGGTTTGTCAGATGTGCAACCAAATTTCTTGATGAGGTCTCGAGTGTATTTGCCTTGATTGATGAACGTTCCTTTTTCAGATTGTTTGACTTGAAAACCGAGGAAATAATTCATCTCTCCCATCATTGACATTTCGAACTTGTCCTTCATCATTTTCTCAAACTGCTGACACATGATAACGTTCTTCGAACCGAAGATGATGTCATCTACGTAGATCTGCACAAGTAAAATGTCGTCTTCCAGTCGAATGTTGAATAATGTGCGGTCTACTGTGCCCTTCTGAAAACCTTTCTGAAGAAGAAACTCAGACAGGGTATCGTACTAAGCCCTGGGTGCTTGTTTTAACCCATAGAGAGCCTTTCTGAGTCTATAAACTTGATGTCCCTGCTGAAAGCCAAGAGACTGTTCTACATAGACTTCTTCTTTCAGTACGCCGTTCAGGAACGCAGACTTCACATCCATTTGATAGACTCTGAACCTCTGATGTGTTGCGTAGGCTAGGAATAGTCTGATTGCCTCCAATCTTGCAACTGGAGCGAACGTTTCATCGAAATTAATCCCTTCAGCTTGACAGTAGCCTTTTGCCATGAGTTTTGCTTTGCTCCTTACTATGACGTTGTTTTCATCTCGCTTGTTCTTGAAGACCCATTTAGTTCCGATCACATGTTGATGCCGGGGTCTGTCAACAAGCTCCCAAACTTCCTTTCTCGTGAACTGATTCAGCTCCTCCTACATGGCTATGACCAAGTCAACGTCCTTAAGTGCATCCTCAATTGACTGAGGTTCTTCAGTAGACAAGAAGCAGGAATATAAGGCGCTTTCTCCCTGACAGAATCTGGATCTTGTCCTTACGCTTGCTGAAGGATCTCCAATAATCAAATCAGAAGTGTGAGCGTCCAGCCACGATCTACGATGTTTCAACTCTTCATCTGAAATTTGTTCAACACAGATAATAGGTGAGTTAGGCATTTCAGTTGTACTATTATGAGATTGAAGCAATTCAGTTAAAAGAGTATGATCTACTGAGTCACCAGGTTCAGGGGTATTGAGCTCAGGAACACCATTAGTTCCCCCTGAATAATTATCCTCAGTAGAGATCTTAGTTACCACTTGGGTTTCTTTATCGACCTGAGTTACCTGGGATTGACTCTGTTCAGTAGAGTCAATCTGTTCAGCTACTTCTGCTGCTGGCTGAGATTCAGTAGACTTGTCTTCAGTTTCTTCATCTGAATCATCATCCCAACATAGTTGGATCTTTTCAATTTTATCTTTTAAGCTCAGATGTTGTAGTTGATTACTGATGTCCTCAAATTCAGGTTTAGAGTTCCTGTTCCTGTCTTCAGTAGCAAACTCATTAAAAACAACATGAGGGCTTTCCTCCATGCAAAGGGTCCAATAGTTAAAGACTCTGAAGGCTTTGCTTACCCGGGAGTATCCTAAGAAGACTCCCTGGCCTGACTTGCTATCAAAAGTCTTCAACTGATCCTTCCCATTATTGTAGATAAAATACGAACACCTAAAGATATGAAAATAAGATAAAGAAGGCTTCCTGTAGTTCCATAATTTATATGGTGAATTCTTGTGGTGCTTTGTTAGTAGAGATCTATTCTGAGTATAATATGCAGTATTAGTAGCTTTTGCCCAGAATTTTGTTGGGAGTCCTGAGTCTGCGACCAGGGTTCTTGCAGCTTCTTTGAGTGTTCAATTCTTCCTCTCAGTAACCCCATTTTGTTGAGGCGTGCGCGCGACAGACCGTAATGCTCTATGCCTTCTGCCTTGCAGAACTCTTCTACCATAGAATTCAGGAACTCAGTTCCTCTGTCTGAACGTATCTTGATGATCTTAGTGTTCTTCTCGACACTGAACTTTTTCAGAAGCGTTGGTAACTCTGTTTTGACGTCAGACTTGTTGGTAATAAATATGACCCATGTGTAACGCGAGTAGTATCAATGACCACTAAAGCATACTTCTTGCCTCTGATCGTCATCGAAGAGACTGGACCGAACAAATCCATATGTATCAGCTGAAGGATTCCATCAATAGAAGGAGATGGAACAGGAGGGTTTTGATTCTTTGTTTGCTTTCCTTCAGACATGCTTCACACTGAGTGTCTTTGCTGAATACTTCATTCGGCAGTCCTCTTGCTAGAGTGTTTCTAGCTAATTTGTTGAGCGTCTTGAAATTGAGATGGATGAGTCTTCTGTGCCAGAGCCACCCCGTTCTGTTGTCGTTTTTCGCCAACAAACAAGCTTCAGGTTCAGCTGAGTTCCAGTCAACTACATAGATATTCTTTTTGCGCGGACCTGACAACACTGTTTTCCCTGTAGATTTATCAATGACATCACAGAAACCAGCGTCAAAAATCACTCTATTCGAGTTATCACAAAATTGACTAACATAGAGAAGATTATGCTGAAGTCATTCAACATATGATACTCTTGGAACTGTTGCTGTTCCAATGCTGAGTGTTCCATAGCCTCTGGTATAGCCTTTTGCGTTATCTCCAAACTCGATTCGGGGTCCTTCTTCAGTAGTATAATTCTTCAATAGGTCATTTTGGTATGTCATATGTCTGGAGTATCCGCTGTCCACATACCAAGGATCATTGTGCACCTGCAAAACAGAATTATATTTAGGTACCCTTTATTTTTGATTTTGGGTCCTTAGATATTAGTTTTGGAACCCAAATCTGTCTTACGACCCTGGTGGTCTCAGACAATTTCTTTCCACTTTTATCAACATATCTGACCACTGGACTGGTCGATGCTGACTTCTGAGGCTTTATAGGTTCAGGAGTCCTGATCTTCTGAGTAGGTGGACTGCTCACCATTGCCTTCTGTACGACTTTCTTCTCACCATTGCCTTCTGTACGACTTTCTTCTTCTTCTTCTGACCTTTGGATCCTCTCCTAACTATAGGATCAGAGTAATATGATCCATACTGAGCTGGATGCGTCAGCTGCGGAGGTCCATACTGATCAGCCCATTTTTCTTTGTTGGTTCCCCCTTGACTGAACTGGGGTGATTTGGTGTTGATCTTCTTGTCAGAATGCTGATAACTGTGATGAGGTGCCTTCATCTTTTGTTTGTTCTTAGCTAGGGGGTTCAGTATCTCTGCATTGATGGTCTCCCCTAGAACAAACCTATCAGCTAGCCGGTTTTCTGAGCGTACGGGGGCAGATGAGGAGGCTCCATGGCTGAATCCAAGTCCCTCCTTACAATGTTTAGGCTTGTTGCTTGCTAGCATCGCCTCAAGCTTCTTTTCAGCGCCCATGTACCGCTCTGTTACCAGGTTCCTCCAGACATCATCGCTTTTCTTCAGCAATTCAAGCTCGGTCTGAAGTCCTGACAGCTCTTGCTTCAGTAGACTCAGTTCAGTATCTTTCTAAGTCAAGTCATTTGTCAGTACTGAGATCTGATCTTCTTGATGCTGAGACTTGGTCATCAGAGAGTTTATCTCCTCCTTGAATCTCAACATAAGTCCTTCTGACTCAGTAGCAACCTGACTTTCCTGAGAAAGTCTCTGATTCTCCACTTTCAGGGTATCCAACTCCTGAAGAGTCTTACTGAGCTGCAGACTCATCTGAATCTGCTTGTCGAGTAGTTCTTCATATGCAATCACGACGTCCAGATTCTCATCTGTACCTGAAATAGTGTCGTGTGTGCAGTGTGAAGAGGAGTTAAATGGTGCGTGAGAGTTTACCTCATCCTCTTCTCCTGCCATGAGACACTTTTCAGCGTCTTCTTCAGCTTCAAGCTCTATGGCCATGAATGTTGCTTCATCATCTGATGAATCCATGAAGAAATCGACTTCATCTGAGTCGTCTGAGAGTTCACCAGCAATATATGCTTGTCGCTTCTTGATGAACTTCTCCCTTCGAGCTTTGCGTGCTGCTCTTTCAACAAGATCGAGCTCGGGGACGGTCATGCGACGGTGTCCGGCTTCTTGCAGTTATAACAGGTTGTAACTCTTTCTTCTCTGCTTTCGCTGTCTTTCGACTGAGCTGAGTCCTCCTGTTTTCTGCATTCAGAAGTATGCAAGTCAGCAGTGCGCTTAGGTGTATATTCAGTCTTACCCTTAGAGTCTCTGACGACTCTTGAGAGCTTCATGCGCCTCTCCTTCTCCTTCTGATACTTCACGGCAAGCAACGCGTACTTCTTGGCTAAGTTTTCTTCTTGTATGTCATTTAGTGAAGGTTCAACCTTGCTAGACGCTGGAGCTATTGTGCTGACTGATGCTTTGAAGGCATGGTCGACTTGGATGTCAGCTTCAGCTCGCTGCTTCCTTTGAGGTAGGCCAAACTCGAACTCCTCAGCTTTAAGTTCTGAAAAGATATGGTCAGGAGTAACAATATCAAAGTCAGAATGACGCAATAAAGTAGCAAAGGGAGTCCAGTGATCGTCTGGCAATGCCCTCAAGATTTTGAGATTCATCTCTCGATTGGAGAATGTCTTTCCCAGCCCGTTGATAGAGTTCATCAGATCCGTGAATCTGACATTGAGATCTTCAATGGATTCACCAGGCATGAGAGACAGTCTCTCCAGCTTCTGAAGTTCCAGCGCGAGTTTGTTCGCTTTGATCTTCTGAGTCCCCCGACTCAGTAGCGCTAGAGCATCCCAGAGTTCTTTCGCGGACTTGCAGTCCTGAACTCTTTCGAGATAAGAATCGCTCAGAGTGGTCAGTATGGCGTTTCTGGCGATGCGGTCTAAGTTGTGAAGCTTCTTCTCCTCAGGGGTGAAGAGACTTCTATCTTTGGGGATCTTCTTTCCAGTCACCATTCCTCCTCCTTGTGCTGGGTCCTGAGCTACAACACTATCGACCATTGGAACGATAGGTCCGTCCTCTAGAACCTCTGTCATGCGGTCGTGGAGGGAGGTCAGATGAGCCTCCATTCTGACCCGCCATACTCCATAGTTCTCTACTGAGAACATGGGTACCATCCTGAAAACCGATTTCTCAACTTAAAACGCTAATAGTCCTTTTCAGGAAAGTGTCGTACTGAACGAGTTAGCAGACCAAATAAACTGTTCTGAATCGCGTGGCAGAGTGACTGACTTTATTGAGGCCTGCTAGCTGACTAAAGTCAGAATTCAGTATCGTTCAGATAAAGTTCAATAGTGCAGAAATGTATATGCCCAAATTCAGTTGAGTTAAGAAAACGTTTTTATCAAAACAGTTTTAGTATATTAGTGCAGTCGATTAAGCTTGCTGAAACTCAGTTGAATGATTTTAAAGATATTTTCAGTATGCATAGTAATCAATGCAACAGTAAATAATGAACACAGAACACAGACAATTTTTAAAGTGGTTCGGATCCAACAATCCTACGTCCACTGTCCCGAAAGATCAGGAAGCTATGTATTATACTGAGATAGTCTCAGTTGGTTTGTACACTGGACAAACACTGTTCTTGAGAATTATACTGAGCAAGTCTCAGTTTATAGGGTATCAAACTAAGTGTTTGAGAAACTTTCCAACTGTGAAGGAGTCCTTTACAATAAGGATTAGTTCGACTATAAACTCCTTCGTCTAAGCTGTAGATATGAATAGCTGAGCTTAGGTTAGAGGGATGGGGAACGAGAATGTGGCTTCTAGAGCGACGAACGGCTAAGTATAGACTTGGGTTCGTGTTCACTCGCTTGGATACTAGAGGCTATATGATTCTGGTTAAGCTTAGTTCCCTATGAGCAGGTATGTAGTCTTTCGCCGGAGATTACTTCTTTGAATTACTCGCGGAAGACTTAGGATGTTTATGAGTTGCTCTCTGAATGCTCTGTGTGTTCTTTGATTTCTAGGTGAACTTTAATTTGATTTTATCTTTCTATTTATAGAGCAAAGATAAGGATAGATCCGTTGGAGACGACGATCCTTTGTCTCTCCTTTTTGGGTAGCTAACGGCTCTTTCAAAGTATGGTTGCAGTATCCTTTCCCTCCATTTCTGGAAAGTTGATGACTTGCAGCTTTAACAGATATGGGACAGGTGGCTGTTCGTCATTGGTCGAGGTTCAGGAAAGTAGGTGAGACAGAACAGACTTCAAGGAGATCTGAAGTTGACTTCTCTCTTCCTCGTATTGACTCTGCTGATTTGATTTTTAGAGAATCTGACAGTCAGAAGACTGTCCAGCCGTTGCTGAGTCTGATCTCTTATTCAGTAGCATGCTCCTGCTGAGCCGGCTCTACTGAAGATCAATTCTGAGTTGAGTGAACTACTCCTGCTGAGTTCAGTTCCACCGACTCCTTTCGCATATCTTGCTCCCGCCGAGTCCAAGATTACTAAGTCTTCTACTTCTGGTACTGAGGCATGTAATCTACTGAGCGCCTGAACCAGATGCAGAGTGTCTACTTAGTTTGAAACCTCAGAGACAAAACAGAACATGTTACAACTGAATGGTTCATCAGCCAAGATAGGGTTTTGGGATCTTCAAATCATCAGTAAATATTCAGAGCACAAGGCTATTGAGTTATGTCTCAACTGATTGTGAGAAGATTGAATCATCTCCCAACAAAATGTTTTAAAAAAAACAGTTTCAGTATATTAGTGCAATCTGTTAAGTTTTGCTGAAACTCAGTTGAATGATTTTAGAAATATTTTCAGTATGAACAATAATCAATGCAACAGTAAAAATACAGAACACAAGCAATTTTAAAGTGGTTCGGATCTAACAATCCTACGTCCACTGTCCCGAAAAGATCAGGAGGCTATTTTATTATACTGAGTTAGTCTCAATCGGTTTGTGCACTGGACAAACACTGGTCTTGATATTTATACTGAGCAAGTCTCAGTTTACAAGATATCAAACTAAAGTGTTTGACAAACTCTCCAACTATGAAGGAATTCTTTACAATAAGGATCAGTTCAAAGATGAACTCCTTCGTTCTAAGCTATGGATAAGATCTGTTGAGCTTAGGTTAGAGGGATAGGGAACGAGAAAGTGGCTTCTAGAGCGACGAACGGTTAAGTATAGACTTGGGTTCGTATTCAGTCGCTTGGATACTAGAGGCTTTATGATCTGGTTCAGCTTGGTTCCCTATGAGCAAGTATGTCGCCTTTCGCTGGAGATTACTCTATAAAGTTATTGCGGAAAGCTTAAGTCGTTTTGAGTTGCTCGTGAATGCTCGTGTGTTCTTTGTTTTCTAGGTGAGCTTCAATTTGAAATCTTCCCTCTATTTATAGAGCAGAGACATGGATAGATCCGTTGAAAACGACGATCCATGTGTTTCTCTCTTTAGGGTAGCTAACGGCTCTTTGAAAGTATAGTGGCAGAGTCATTTCCCTCCATTTCTGGAAAGTTGTTGACTTGCAGCTTTAATCAGAAAGTAGACAGCTGACCGCTCGTCATTGGTCGAGGCTGAAGAAAGTAGGTGAGACAGAACAGACTTCAAGGTGGATCTGAAGCTGACTTCTCTATACCTCGTATGACTCTGCTGATTTGACTTAATATATCCTGACAATCAGAAGACTGTCTAGCCGCTGCTGAGTCTGATCTATATTCAGTAGCATAATCCTACTGAGTCAGCTCTACTGAAGATCAACTCTGAGTTCAGTGAACTACTCCTGCTGAGTTCAGTTCCACTTACTCCTTTCAGTATACTGTTTCTGCTGAGTCGAGTACTACTGAGTCTTCTTCTTCTGGTACTGAGGCTGATAGTCTGCTGAAGAACCAGCGGACAGAACTGAGCGCCTGAACTAAAATGAAGAGTGTCTACTGAATCTGAAACTATCAGAGACAGAACAACAGATTACAACAGAATGGTTCATCAATCAAAGTAGGGTTTTGGGATCTTCAAATCTACTGAGAACTAGGCTACTAAATTGTCTACTGAATCATCTCCCAACATACTTACCTTCTCAATTATCCAACATATTCTTATCTGGTCTGTCCTACCATGTTTAAAAGCCCATTCTGATATATATAGATAAATGGAAGTCAAACATAAATCACAATTTTATTCTGCTGATTTTGCTCAAATAATTCACCGAACGACGGCAACCAACTTACAGGAAAGTTGAGGATAGTATTTGGACCCCAATACTTGATAGCAGTTGTTCATCATCATAAGCACCTTAACATCACGACCTCACAAGAAACTTCATCATCACAAAAAATCCTATGTATCAATGAGCAAGAAATATAATACTCCCTCCGTCCTACCATGTTTGTCTCATTTGTGTGTAAAGATGTGGGGCCCTCAAACAAAGTGTTTGTAATGATTTGCTATTTTAAGAAATGAGACAAGAATGGTGAGACAGCTCGAAAAGGAAAGTGAGACAACAATGGAGGGACGGGGTACTAATTAAGGCTGATTACTCACCAAGATAACTGCATTTGCTATAAACATTCCACCAAATCCAAATCATCCCAACAAGAAATCAAAAGCAAGAAAATGATTTCATTTCAAAATAAAATAAGAGCAGTGGAAGGAATATATTTGCACTAACAAAAATAGTCTGCTTTTTGTGTTTTGAGCCTCATTCAAGCAACTCTTGCCCCACATATGAGCTTCATATATCCCCGTCCACCGGTGCCTAAACCAATCACATAATGCAATAAGACATAAGCAAATCATCAGCATTATGATGAAAGTAACTATGTGTGAGACTTCAGACCTTGTAACAACAACAAAGGGTAATATACTTACCAATAATTCTCAATGCTCACTTGACCTCCAAGCTTCTCTCTGCAATGTCAGAACAGTCTGAGAGCAATCCTGCAAGCCTTTCCTTAAGATTTGGAGAAAGCTTATTGCATAAAACATCTAGTGACTTAACCACGCCTTTTCTAAGAAGTGTATGTAAAGCAGTTGATATTCCATGAAATACAATCTGCTTCCTCTCAAGATCATAGTTGTCCAATAAAATAAAGAGAAACTCAAGAAGAGAATTTGTAATGTCAGTATATTTAGGGACAGAATGCACCATCAATCAAATTGCAGGAAGAAGAGCCAATCATAGAATAAGGCAAGCTTTGAATTTGCTTCAACATAGTTTTTCATACTGGACTTCAGTAGCCAACCTATTACAGCCCACCTAGGGATAATATCTGACTGGATAATTTCATTAGATGGATGATGGGCACATCATATAAATCTTACTAAATCAATAATAACTGCATTTTTCTCAGGTGTGTTAAGAAACTTCTTTGCAAACCAAACTTGGTATCGCTTTTGGGTGCCAAATTTCACATGAGTTAGTAAAAACCTCAACTGAGACTCCATTTGTGGAGTCACCCTAAGCAAAAAAATACCATTTTGAAGTCAGCGTACGATACAGCTTCGATATATCCAAAAAATCCTCAACTCCAAATGAGCGAGGGTCATACAACAAGTCCTTCCATTAGCCCGAAATTCTGGAATATGAACCAAATCCAACAAAAGCCTAACAAGATCCCTTCCAATTCTCAAACATAAGTTGAATTTCTCTCTCAACATCTTCACACAAAAATCTATCTCCATTTTCCTCAAAGAATTCATCTTTGGACCTCAAAAAGACAAATAAAGCTCCAGTTAGGACCAAGGGTTGCTCCTCCAGCAAACAATCCCATTTGCTCGAGAAAAGGATGACCATTTCGAAACACAACCACATATTCTCCGCACCAAAATCTCCACCAACAATTTGATGCAAAAGCGCCACCAACAAACCATCAAACCCAATTGCTGACACATCAATCAAGTCATTAGCAACCTAAATCAACTGCCTCTTCGCAGAATCAATTAACTTCCCATACAATTCATTTACAATTTTGATAAGAATGTTCGTGAAATACTCATACCCATCAGTGACAACACCATGTAGATGTTTAATGTGAACTTTGGTGAGGTGGTGCTTGCACAGAATTCCGTAAAGAATTGCATTGCTGAGTTGCGAGTACTACTCGTGATTTGGGATATTCAGGGGAAAAGGGGGTCTAAGTTGAGGTTGAACAACACAGAAAGCCTCCCGCAGAGTGATTTCAAGCAAGCTCTCCGCCTCATGAGCGCATCTTTCAAGGAGATTTGTACTTAAAGGTTTTAAAAACCCCAATTGAGGTCCACCTCGAATCGAAACGGCGAAAAAACGCCTTGAGGCGTACGCCTCAGTCCATGCGCTTCTTCTGAGCGCCTCGTTTCGGCGAGGCGCGCCTCGAGGCGCGCCTTTGAGGCATTTTTTTTCATGGCAAATTGGCAAATTTAGTCCCCAATGTTTGCCACTTTGGATGAATTGGTCCCTAATCTTTTTTTTTTTGTTTATTGGTCCCCAATGTTTGCTAATTTGGAAAAATTGATCCTTCTGTCAAATTTTAAGTTAATTAAGTGTTAATCATAGGGGTATTTATGGAATAAAAGTTTCAGGGACCAATTCATCCAATTTTTAAATAAAACTTTAATTTTTTTTTAAATTATGATTTTTTTCAAAAAAAAATTAATTTTTCAAATAATTTTTTATTTTAAAAATTACTCCCTCTGTCTCATTATTTATGTCCCATTGGGACTGAGCACGGTAATTAAGATAGTGGAGGTAAATGTGTAAAATTGTGGTGTAAAAGTATAAAGGGGTGGGGTCCACTTGCTTAGAATGATTGTGGTCCACTCATTTATTTCTTTATTTGGTATGAAACATAAATAATGGGACAACCAAAAAAGGCAAGTGGGACATTAATAATTGGACGGAGGGAGTACTTTTTATCAACTGTTTTTTTTTCTTTTTTTTTCAAATAATTTTTTTGGTAAACGAAAAAAATTAATTAATAATAATTTTAGGGACCAATTCATCTAAATAATTTTTTGAATTAACATTTTTTCAAATTTTTTTATTTAAATAAAAATTAAGTAAATTTAGATTAACTAATAATTTTGCATTTCACGGTGAAGGAGGGGAGCGGGTCAACACAATAGTTGGGGAATGTGTTATGTTCTTCGAGGAGAGGAGCAGCTGGACCAGCCGCTCCTAGTCGTCCAGTTATGGCCTCCCGCCTCCTAGTCGTCCAGTTGCTCTTCTCCTCGAAGAACATAACACATTCCCCAACCGTTGTGTTGACCCGCTCCCATCTTTCACCGTGAAATGCAAAATTATGAGTTAATCTAAATTTACTTAATTTTTATTTAAATAAAAAAATTTGAAAAAAAGTTAATTCAAAAAATTATTTAGATGAATTGGTCCCTAAAATTATTATTAATTAAATTTTTTTCGTTTAGCAAAAAAAATATTTGAAAAAAAAAGAAAAAAAAATATTTGAAAAAAAGTAATGTTTAAAATAAAAAATTATTTGAAAAATTAATTTTTTTCCGGAAAAAATAATAATTTAAAAAAAAATAAAAGTTTTATTTAAAAATTTGATGAATTGGTCCCTGAAACTTTTATTCCATAAATACCCCTATGATTAAAACTTAATTAACTTAAAATTTGACAGAATGACCAATTTATCCAAATTAGCAAACATTGGGGACCAATAAACTAAAAAAAAAGATTAGGGACCAATTCATTCAAAGTGGCAAACATTGGGGACCAAATTTGCCAATTTGCCTTTTTTCATTGGGCCGGTCCCTTTTTTTATCGGACCATAATTCGAATTCTTATTAAATTAATGTAATTGAGCTTAAACCACATTAATTAGATTTTAGTCAGCCCAACCCAAAACGAAGAGGTTAGCTATGAGCTAGTAAGATTCATTATATTCTTCTTCCAGAAAAGACATTTTGGCCACCAATTCACATGTATTTCACTAAAAAGTTAAAATCCTAGTTGTGGAGAATATTGAATCCCATGTATTTTTTTTACAGTATTTTGGACTTATGTGTTTTTATATATTTATTATGGGGAAAAAATTAAATTTACACCTCAATTTTATGCCTCGTTCCGTTTCGAAGCTTACGCCTCGTGAAACCATGGAAAAATGCCTCGAAACCCGTTTACGCTTTTTAAAACCTGTGCTTTCAACACCCACGAGATTGAAACAACTAGTATTTTGAGCCTTTTGTTTATTGAAATGATAATCAAGTTTCTTCATACTTATTTATTTCCTGTTTAAAGTATAAACATTACAAAGTTGAATCAAGAAGATTTTGCACACACGATTTTTCTCAATTTAACTTAAATTAAATTATTTGCACACAAGAACTTGAATCATGTACTCAACATCATGGATCATTATAGATTTGGTGCACAAGAACTTAAATTGAAAACTAGGCTAGCATGAGAGTAATTCGGTTTCTTAGGTATTATATAAATATATTTAGTTAGCTCGTGGCCTCGTGCAAATGAGCTTCTTATTCAACAATTTAAATTCAATGCTGAACAATTTTGCTGAGTTTTTGGATGGTAACACATTGGCACACCTCATTTTCTCACAGCATCAACCCAAATCCCCCAAATTTGGCACAGATCTTCTTTCAGCCTAACTCGCCTAAAGGTCATTTTGCACACAAGATTTTGCATATCAATCCAAATTCTAAAAGCAAAGTCAAATACTCAATAAGTCAATATAATTTTATAAAGCAAAAAACAACGAAGTTTACCTCTTAAGACCTCCAACGGGAACGAAAATCTCATTTTGCTGTAGAATCTTTGCTCCAAACCAACACCAAACACAAATGCAAAATGCGTATTTACCACTCTTCTCTTTCCAAAAAACTCAAATTTGAGTTTAACTGTAGCAACCGCAAATTCACTTTTTGCGGATTCTGAAATTGCAAAATCAATCCTTCCGTTATTATGCATCGCAAAACTTGAGATTTTTGTAGAGATTTTGTTGCAAAGTGAAATCACAAACAAATCATAACAGAAATACCAAATTTTGAGTATGAACGAAAATACCTAGGTTTCTTTCTCGAAATATGGTTTTCTTGTATAAAACAATCCAAGATGATGATAGAAATATATCTGCCGCGAGAGTGGAGATGAGACAGAGAAGAGAAAAAGAGGCGGAGGTGGAGGCGGAGGCGGAGGCCAGAGGAGCGGCGCCGTATCTGCTCAAAACCCTCTACATGAGAAAATTCCGAATTTGGTTATTGTGCTTGGTTCAATATTTGTTCTTTATTGCAGTTTATGTATCATTTTAGTTTAATTTTTAAAATTGTTCCATTTTGATTTGATTTTAATTTTTTATTTTAGAGTGTCGAAATAACGTTTTTTCCGACTTAAACACTCGTGCTTTTTGTTTATGTTTATTTTTTTTATATTAATTTTATTTCTTTTGCAATTAATTTTATAGGTTTTCCAACAAGCTTATGAGCCGTTCACTATTGTCGGTGGTGGAATCAAAAAGCACTTTCATTTGGACACTTATGGATCTGTATCTCATTGGAAATCGAATAGAAACCCGTCTGAATCCCCCAAATTCGTGTGCGAATCCATCCAATTTTGATCCTTTAATGGAGAGTGTAGTTAAGACGTCTTTGTCCGACGGACACTCTCTGACAAAATTTGACAGTTTTACAAGCTAGATCACTAAAATCGGATATGACCATAATAAAGGATTAAAATCGGACTATTTTATAAATTAGATGACTAAAATTGGACATGCTCACATAAAGGACCAAAATTGAATGAAATCCACGATAAAACACCCAATTCAGATTTTTCTACCCCATACATTAATTTATGTATTTTCTTATATTTCTTCCTAATGCATGTTTAATTATTTACAGTAAATAAATTAATGTAAGCTTTTAGTAGCAAATAAATTGATGTTAAAGATTTTTTAGTTTAATATATTTTAGTTTTTTAATTTAGTAAATGAAAGTTTAATAGAAAAGAACTAGAGAAGGAAATGAAAAGTACTATTTTACTTATTCTAATATTTTAATTTATTTGTTTTATAAGAGTTTTATTAGTAATTGTCAGACACTTCAATCAGGAATATTATAAGATGTTTTTATTGAGATGGAGGGAATAATAATGTTTATGAATACTATATGGATTTTTCAATAGCGAAATGCATGTTCAAATTTGGGTGTCGAAGATTGTAGGGTTTCTTGATAGCACGGACATGTTTTAGCTTATCACCATGCCTTTTTTATTTGGATTACGATAATTAAAGTTCTCGTAAAATAATGTGAAAATATTTTCTATTGCAGACATACTTCAACTTTCGAACTCCCCACGCAAGATTTGGAGTCGGGACTCATATCGCCTTGTCGATGGCGGTATATGAATTCTGTAAATCTCCCATGCCGGCTTTGATGCTGTAGCTCCACTAACCTTTTCGAACGTTGTTTCATCTATTCAATTCCTTGGTAAATATTGAACTGCACCTTCTTATCATGCTTTCCTTGCTTATTTAAGAATACCCATTGGTTATACGTTCGTTATACTATCTTTCACAACTCATATGCTTGGTGAAAATTCTAGCTATGTGGGCTGTGACCATTAAGCTTGATATTCAACGTGGCCTTCTCTCTCATTCTTCCTTATATCTTTAATTGAGTAAGCATTCAATACAATTTCGAATGTATGTAGTTGATCGCATGCATTTCATAATCGTATTGCTTAGGCTAGTTTTATGTTGTTAACTTACCCTTTTGGAGATCTAGATTATGCATTGATCACTTGATGAGAATTTCTTTTAACGGGTAATTTATGTTATTATATATATGCTTGAAATTTTATGTTGCTGCAGATTCAGATTTTGTTTTTTGCATAATATGTATTTGATGTAATTAAGGTCAGACGTATCACGTGGAGGTTCTTGATTATATGAGTAGCGATGAGGGGATTTTGTAGGAAATTGGGTTGAATCAAATACAAGTCGGCTTCTGTCGAGTAAAAATGATTGGTAGCTGCAGCTACTTGGAATAAATCTGCATAAAAATCTTTAATCGACACTACCAGCAAACTATGCGTTTAAATAATTGATCCAGTCATGTCATATGTAGATTCATTAGTTAGTCTTGTATTGTATAGGGAGGATAAATAATTGAGTAAGTTTTGTTATGAAACCCGAAAGGGAACCGGAGTCGACGTGGCGTGGTACTGTTGGAGTTTCGGCATAATAATACTTGGTAGTATTGCTTATTTGGTTTACCTAATTTGGTGCATGTTCTAATAATTCCTCCAATATGAATTTCCGTTGTTAGTAGATTTTATCAGGATAATCATTGTAGGGTTTTGTTGGTCTATTTAATGGTATCGTCTCGAGTCTTAATAAACTACACGTATTATATATATTCCATTTAATAAAATGAAGTAGTAGCACTGCTACTCGTAACTGATTGAGCATATTATATAATATTCAGTTAGTCAAATAATTCCTACTTCGATCCGGGATGTACAAATTTGACAAACCATTTGGTTCAATCTCTTCAACATTAAAACAACCAAGCAGTACTCATTGAGAGTGAAGGGCAGAGCCACTTTACAATTGATGATGAGCCCTCCGAATTTTATATAACATATTCCTTTTTGTTATACATAAAACATACAAGAAAAGACCTCGATAGGCAAGTAGAATCAATGACGGTGCCTTTTGAGTATCTTGGACATGGCGTAGGCAAGAGACATAGCAGGATTAACTCTGATGGTGTTATTGAAGGATCGACAGATGTTCATGTGAGCGCGCAGGGCCTCTTCCCTCACTCCTCCCAGCTTGCTCGACTCCTCATTCACAGCTTCCGAGCACAGCCCGCACACCCATCTACCGTAGAAGCGAGCCCTCGTCACACGAACATAGGCCGCCGTGCAGTCCTCCGATAGCCCACAGCACTCACACTCCACCGCCTTCACGTCCGCGGATATCGCACTTTGCGTCGGAAACCTTAAATCCATGTATCTAAATATGCCTCTCTCGCCTCCAGACTTTTGGACCATGTCCAAGGACAGCCTCCTAGTACTTCTGCTCATCATCACTATATGTTAATATGTTATGTACACTTCTAGCTATGTATATATATATAGCTTCTCATGAAGGCCCCAATTGGTTGTTATTTAAGATGTGTGATAATGACCCGACATGACGGGTATTAATGGAGTGCGTGAGGAGACAAGTTGGAGGAAGTTGAGAGTGGGAGGAATCAGTAGGGCTTTTGGATGAGCTTTAAATTATATGGTGGTTAGTCACAAGTAGGTTAATTCATGCCATCCATTTATTTTTGGTATTAATTTCTTTGCAAGAATTTTCAACTAAATTCATATTTTGGGGCTTGTCAAGACTCACTACTCTCTTTCAACTTTATCATGTGAATTGATCTTCCAAGTCTATCTGGCCCTCTCTCTCTCTCCCCCCTGCAGTTGGTGAAATTGACATTTCAACCTGAAAATCTCAACCACTCACAAATTACGGGATTAACTTAATTTGTTTGTGGACGATCAACAAAATGCTTAATTTTACTAGATTGAGAGTGATTGAAGTTATGACTCGAGAAATCTGGTGCTATGAGCTTGTATATGTATATAGTCTGATTGATCTTGGTGAGTGAATAGATATATAGATACAGTTTTCTTCGTCAGCAAATGTTCCCAAGCAAGCTACAATTGGAAAAACATAGAGTTTTACCTGTGCCTTCTGATTCAGTCTTCAGGACTCCATCTATATATATTTCTTCGAGAAGATGTTTATTTATGACATCTATAAATGTTAGTTCAATAATACAAAAATGAGATAGTTATTGTCTTATTGATACCGATTGGTAAAGCAATTTGGAACACAGAGACAGATCATATATGCACTGGCAAACAAAATAATAACAAAAATACCAAAATTCAATCAAAAGGGTGTTATTTTGAATATGCTATATATAATTAGAATTTGCTTCTTCAGATCGATTGGCAATCGATCAATTGAAAAATTATTTCCTTTGTATAGTAATATCTAATGACTTATAAACTCATTTTGTTAAAGGAATGAAACATTAAATATCACGATATAATATTATTTTGATACCACATCAAGTAGAAAATAGAATGTCAAAAAATCTGATAAATTAGAAATGGAACACACCTTATAGAATTATATTCTTTGCAAAAAATTATGAGTTACTGAGAAAATATAAAATAAACATGAGAAATTTAAAACAAATCAATTACTAAATAAAAATTAAGATACGATATGATGTTGTTTGGCTAGTCATGTATGTAAAGATGGCAATTGGAACCGGACCCGCCCGACCCGACCCGACCCGATCCGACCCGCAATGGCGCGGGTAATACCTAGACCTAGCGGATCTGGATCTAACCTGCATGGGTCTAGGGCAGGTTCGGGTTCAATTTCTCTACCCACCCTGCCCCACCCTGCCTTGTTCCAGACTAGCATTATTAATTTTTTTTATTAATTTTATTATTAAATCTTACCTTATGTTATTTGAATTTTCTTGTTCTTAAATTCATATTCATAGGTAATAATATATGACAACCATAGTAAGAAAATTCAAACAAAAAGACTTCCACCAATAAAAAATAAGACAATTTAAACTTAGTAATTCAAATCACACCAATGGGTTTGGGGCTGAGTAGACCCACCACACGTGGATCCGGAGCTTATTCTAAATTTTCAAACCCATGAAGATCTGGATCTGGGTTTGGATCCCTAAGTCCAAGATGCGAGGCAGATCTGAGTATATACTACCTAGCTCCGACCCGCAAAATTATCATCCCTACATGAATCATGCATGTGATAGGTATAGATCTTTGGGCTTTGATATGAATGAAATACTCCCTCCGTCCCACCGAACTTTTACACCTTCTTTTCGGCGAGGTAATTTAGAAAGTTGGTGTCGATTGATAAAGATGTGGGACTCGTACATTAGCTAATAATATATAATTAGTTTGTGAGGTAGAGGTGTGATACTAATTTAATTAATTAATATATTTGAGTTGATTTGAGTTGTTACAGGTGTATGACCTACTTCCTTTTTTAGAAATTGGACAAGTTCGGTGGGACAGACCTACAAGGAATATTGGACAAGTTCGGTGGGACGGTGGTAGTACCATGTTTACAAATAAAGACCGAGAACTGGCAGTCTATTGCCTTTCACTTATATGCACATGGTTAGTTGGTTACAAACTTACAATAACTACATTTTTCAATATTGCACCAATTCCTACTCCCCAATAGTTAGGGCTGGCAAAGTAGTGGGTTAGGCCAGCCCAGACCCGCCCCACGGGTTTTCACAACTTTATCGGGCTGGGCCAAAAATTCGGGCTTTTGGGTGGATGGGCTTTGCTCGTGTGATTTATAATTTTTTTTAATTAAGTGAAAAGTTGAGAAAAAAAAAATCAAAGATACTTAAAAGGCGATTAGGATTTGGCTGACTATGAAGAATCCATTAAGATAATTAATAATAATAACCACAAATTCCAATTATTTGTATAAACCATGGATTTCGAAAGAGCCTCCACAGATTTTGATTCAATTTTGAAAAAAAATCGTCAAAGATCTTTCTTCTACATTTATCATGCTTAAATTGGACGTATCTGTTGTGTGTGAAAGAGATGGAAATTCGAGAGGTAATGAGGATTCTGTTTACGGAAACATAATCAATAACATTGGCCGTCATTTAAAATCAAATTCATTTTACAACCCAAAATCAGAAAGAACTCATTAAGATAACATAATTATAATTGATAATAATAATAATAATAATAATAATAATAATAATAATAATAATAATAATAATTTATGATCTAAGTTTATTAATAATAATAATAATAAAATATCGAGTGGGCTTTTTAGGCCTGGCTTCATTTCGAGCCTCTATTTTCGAAGGCCAGCCTAATCCCGGGTACGAGTACCCCGGGCCCATTTTGCAGGCTCTACCAATAATAACTGCAATATTAAAAGGTCTTTTTAATAGCTCTGTGCTGCAGCTTATAGCTGTCAACTGGTGAGTTGGTATTTGGAACACTTAACTTTCAGTTGAAATTATCTACCAAATGGTGTCAAGATAGAGAAACTATTATAACTCATAATGCATGTGAACAGTATCTAATTTATTGGACAAGTTTGTCCTCCAAATATTTTTTTTTTGTCTTAAAGGATTCCGGCACGGAAATTAAAAAAGTGGATAGTTGTATATTAAAGTTGATGGAGATATGTTAAAGTGGTGAGACCCACTATTTAGATTGTGGTCCACATATTACTTTCTTTTTTGGACGAAGACAAGAATAGTAGGACAACTACAAGAAGCGATTAAGACAAGAATAGAGAGTATTTCTTACTAGTTACCAATTTAATTATGATTATTTCTTGATAAATTACTTATTAAATTTATTTATGACTATTTTTTATGCTAATTTAATTATAATCATATATTAGAAATTTATATATTATATAGATTAATATAATATTTTATAATACATAGATCGAAATTATAATACAAAAAATAACTTCACAATTTTATTTATTTTTTTATAAATTATAATTGTTTAGTTACAATATGGGCAAGTAAGACATTTCATTTAAAAAGTGAAAATAATCTATTGCTATCAGCAATATTTTTAAATGTTATTTTCCCACTTTCAACACTTCTTTTCAAATATGTAGATTCTCAAATCAACAACTTTCATCACTTATCAATAAGTTTTAGCTACTTAAACAACTACTAAGTGGTCTTTTATTGCATGATAAAATGTACACGTGTGAAAAAAATCTCAAGGGTGATAATGTCAATTATGTAAGTTTGTTTTTGTACAAACTTTGTTTTTTGTATATTCTTTATTGTTTTCCTTTTTGCATGTTTTATTAATTGTAGATTTGGATAAAATGTATGAAAATATTACTCTGTTCGTCCAACTTCATTAGTCTAGTTTTTATTTTCGAACTGTCTTACTTCATTAGTTCACTTTCTTTTTTTAACTTAAAATAATCTCATACTATAAATATATATTCTTCTGGATCAAACTACTTTATACGATCTTACACACAACAAACGATATTTTTAATTTCAGTGCTGAAAAAAAACTGGATTAATGGAATTTAACATAGAGAGTAATTATTTTCGTTAATTAGTAACTAAAGAAATATTTAAGGGAATATTTAAAGACCCAAGTGAAGTTGAGCTTGAGAAAGAAAAAAAAGTGAGATTGTCTTCACTAGTTATATCTTCAAGTTAGGGTCCATCAAGAAAGATTAAAAAAAAATTAGAAGCATGTGTGAAACTGAAAAATGGGTTCTTAATATAGAAAATCGGCGGCTCGCATTTATATATTATGTTTTGTTTTTACTCTTTATTTGATTGTATAGAAACTGATAAGAAATAAATGGGATAGAGAGAAATATGAGAGAAAATAGAATTTTGGTGCTTGATTGAAAAGATAATAAGGGAAGAGAGAGAAAATAGGGGCGAGGAGAGGGGGCCGACCCACACGAATTTCCTTACTATAAATAACGGTGACCAAGAGGGGGAGTCGACCTCCATGTCATTTACGGAAAAAAAAAATGTAAATCACAACCCCATTTATTTGACTGCCCACGAGCTTCAAGTAACCTACCCCAACCACAACAATTTTTTCTCTCATCTCCCCAACCCACAATATTCACGTAGTTAATGCATTTTTCTTCCTTTATTGTTTTTTCTCAAATTTTCCTTTGGGTACCAACAAATGTAAGTTACTGACAATCCAAATTTCGAATACTCTACAGAATGAATTGCAAATATAACTAGTTATATGACAATTAAAGCAAAACTTCGAAATAAGGATGCTCAATTAAGATGCTCTTAAAAGGGACTTGTGAACATATATGACAAAGATTCCACCTTTGTTTCAAGCACCAGATATTTATTTTCAAGTTTTAATTTCAATTGCTGTAATTTTCTTTTGTTACATTTTTTATGTATTGGTTCTTAAAAGTGACTTGTGAACATATATGACAAAGATTCCACATTTGTTTTAAGCACCAGATATTTATTTTTAAGTTTTAATTTAAAATTTTCATGTATTAGTTTGTAATATTTTAACTTGTATATATTTTCTTGTACTTTAATTTAATTTTATTACAAGTAAGTATATTATAATTAAAAATAATTATAGATAATGTTGTGAACAATAAAAAAAATATTATGATGGGATTGAGGTGGAAATTAGAGATATAAAAGAGAGAGAAAATAATAAAATATTAAAAAGGTCGTTAGTGGCATGTTGGGATGTTTGGTGGTAGAGATAGTCTTAATAGAAAAAAATAGAAAAAAGTGTTGTTGGATGAGTAAATTACAAAAAATAGCCTTAATAATCTATCTCTTCGAGGAATGTATGAATTCAAATCTTATAACCTATATTTATTAACATCTCGTTTAGATCCATTATTTACGACGCGTGGACGAGCCATGGAACATTTACTATGAATTGAAAAGTGATCAGTAGAACACACGTGAGAAAACCTAGCTTTTGCAATTGATCGAATTCAACCACGCTAATAATTAGGATGTAGACCAATCTATTTACAAGATAAAATGAACTTGAAAAAGAATACGACTCAGGAATATTACCCATAAGTATTATTATAATATAGTATGAGAATTGTAGATTTGTTAATGGAATTGCCGAGTTATGCCAATACATTTACTAAGAAAAGCCAACAACATTTACAAAAGAGCCGGCAAATCCACGCGTTTACTTGTGACCAACCATTTGTTCAACTCTCAAGTCTCGTAACTTAGAATTATGAATCGTTTAGAAAATAACTATACTAGTAAATTGCCATATCATATAATTTTGATTTGTTGGTCCCGAGAGCACGTTCAGGTGTAGAGGGGGGGGATGAATACACCTGAAAATCGATTTCTCAACTTAAACACGAACAGTCATTTTTAGGAGGGTGTCGTACTGAACGAGTTCAGCACACCTGATAAGCTGTTCTGAATCGTGTGGCAGAGTGACTGACTCTACTGAGACCTGCTAGCTGACTTAGAGTCAGAATTCAGTATCGTTCAGATAGAGTTCAGTAGTGCGGAAATGTGTAGGCCCAAATTCAGTTGAGTTAGGAAAACGTTTTTATCAAAACAGTTTCAGTAGATTAGTGCAGTCTGTTAAGTTTGCTGAAACTTAGTTGAATGATTTAAAAGATATTTTCAGTATGAACGGTAAATCAATGCAACAGTAAAATAAAGAACACAGAACACAGAGATTTTTAAAGTGGTTCGGATCCAACAATCATACGTCCACTGTCCCGAAAGATCAGGAGGCTATGTATTATACTGAGGTGGTCTCAGTCGGTTTGTACTCTGGACAAACAATGGTCTTGAGATTTATACTGAGCAAGTCTCAGTTTAAAAGGTTATCAAACTAAGTGTTTGAAAAACTCTCCAACAGTGAAGGAGTCCTTTACAATAAGAATCAGTTCAGAAGTGGACTCATTCGTCTAAACTATGGATTTAAATGGTTGAGGTTAGGTTAGAGGGATAGGGAACAAGGAAGTGGCTTCTAGAACGACGAACAGCTAAGTATAAGCCTTGGGTTCGTGTATCGTCGCTTGGATACTAGATGCTGTATGATTCTAATTCAGCTTGGTTCCCTACGAGCAGAAATGTAGTCTTTCCCTGGAGATTGTTTCTTCTAACTTCTTGCGTAAGACTTAAGCTTTTTCGAATTGCTCGTTGAATGCTCTGTGTGTTCTTGTGTATGCGAAGATAGGTTGGTTGAACTTCAATTTGATTTTATCCCTCTATTTATAGAGCAGAGATTAGGATACATCCGTTGGAGACGACGATCCTTTGTCTCTCTCTTTTGGGTAGCTAACGGCTCTTTCGAAGTATGGTAGCAGTGTCATTTTCCTCCATTTCTGGAAAGTTGTTGACTTGCAGCTTTAACAGATATAGGACAGGTGGCTGCTTGTCATTGGTCGAGGTTCAGAAAGTGGTTGAGACAGAACAGACTTCAAGGAGATCTGGAGCTGACATCTCTCTTCCTCGTATTGACTCTGCTGATTTGGCTTTAAAGATCCCGACGGTCGAAACTCGTCTAGCCGTTCTTTGAGTTCGATCTCCGATTCGAGTAGCATGCTCCGCTCGAGTCGGCTCTACCGAAGATCAGCTCCGAGTTCGGTGAACTACTCCCGCCGAGTTCGGCTCTATCGACTCCTTTCGCATATCTCGCTCCTGTTGAGTCCAGTATCACTGAGTCTTCTACTTCTGGTGCTGAGGCAGATAATCTACTGAGTGACTGAACCAGAGCAGTGTGTCTGCTGAGTCTGAAACCTCAGAGATAAAAATAGATTACAACAGAAAGGTTCACCAATCAATATAGGGTTTTGGGATCTTCAAATCTTCAGTAAGTTTTAAGAGCACATGGCTACTGAGTTAATTGTCAACTGAGAAGATTGAATCATCTCCCAATGGTTTGTGCTGTTGCTGGGGACTGAATCATCACCAACATTTTCCCCCTATTTGATGATGCCAAAACCTAACAACCTAATAGCTAATCAACCTAACACGCTGACTTATCAGAAACAGAGCTCCTAACAGATTATTACAATCAGGATCAGTGGAGTTGTTCTTCAAGTCCTAGACTACTGAGGGGATCAGGGCGGAAAATCAGAACTTATACAGAATCTAATCAACATTTTCTTCCTTTCTAACAACATTTTCCCAAACACTAAGTAGTCTATCAGAATCTAGCTAAGCAAAAACTGACAATAAATAACAACAGTGAGTGTGTGAGTCAGTAATCACTTCAGTGATTTTGAGTGTTAAGCATAAACCAACATGGCTATTCAGACAATAAGGAATTGTCAAAGCCAAAAGCAGAGATGTTATATATAAGCAATTCAGTACAAATACATCATCTGCTATACTAAAAGAAAGAGCAAAAGAAAGATACAAGAAGAATACAGAAACAAGAATCATCTGAACTGCTTAATCCTGTCCTTGAACTCTTTAGATTGAGTTTCAGGAAGAGGCAATCCATATATCCGATAAGTGATTTTTCTCAGCTTCAGTATGTCAGCGAAGTCAGCTGGATCTTCTTCATCTAAGAATTTGGCTTCAGCAACGTCCTTCACTTCTTTCTCTATCACTCCATAATGGACAGATCCGTCTAGTCTCAGTGGGGGCGGCAGGATTCTGGGAGCTGGTACTCTGACTTCAACATTGTCCTTAACAGCCTTCTGAAGTCTGGCATACATCTCTAAGTCAGCTCTCATGATCCATTCAGTAAAGGCCACTATTTTGTGCTTTTCAGCCCAGAACCTCCAGAAATAGTTTCTTTTGATGAATTCAGCTTTCAGCGCTTCCCATCTCTGAGTGATTTCCCACGGCATCCACTCATCCACTCTTGGCCATCTGTGAGTCTTGAGATCAGTAAGCTTCCTAAACTTCCTGTATCTGTAGGGAATGTCAGCCTTTTCAAGGATCCTATGAATCGCTTCTTGTTCTGCTTTCAGCCTAAGAGCTTCGATGTCAGCAAGCCTTATCCTCTCTCTGGCTGCTTCTATCTGTCTGGCCTCTTCTCCTCTGTACAAGTACCTCTCCATCTGAGCCCAAATCTCATCCATTTCTTGGTCTTGTGCCTTCGAGACAGTATAGGAGGGCTTGTGAGGCTGCTCTTCTTCTGAGTCAGCAGGTGTGGAGGATTTCTCCTTCGATGTGCCCCTGTTCCCTTGAGGATCATTCTTGCCGCTTGCTCCTTCTCCTTTTCTTTATCAGCTTCATCGCTGAGCTTAAGTGTTCTAGGAGGCAGCCTAGGTCCAGTTTTCTTGCATCCAGCTGGATCTTCTGTTTTGCCTTTAGCAGGCTTCTTCTTTGGCTTGTTCGCAGCTTCAGCTTCGGCTATTTCCCTTGCCAATTTTTCATCGGCAGCTATCTGAGCCTCCTCCTCCGGAGTAATGTACCTCCTGGGTCCTTTCTTCTTGGAGGGAGGGGTTGGAAGCTTCAGTACCTTCTTGCCTTTTCCGGCAACTGGAGGAGGGAGAGGAGCTTCTTCCTCTTCTGACTCCTCGTCGGCATACTCAGCAACCTCTTTTATAATATCAGAGGGTGTCTGGGTTGCGTGAGTCGCGACTTCCTTGGCTCTTGAGCCACATGGGCCAGTCTCAGCAGACACTACAGCTCCTGCTGCTGAGACACCCTGGGCCTCGCCAGTTTGAATCGGTCCAGTGGGGGCAGATGACTGAGTCTGAGTCACCCCTGCCACTGACCTTGCTCTCTTCGGAGCATTCAGCATCAGTTCCTTAGTTTCTTTTTCTAATATACCTTCCCCCTTTTTGGCATCAGCAAATCGGGTAGGGGGCGGAATTGACACTTTGTTGTTCAGGCTTTTGTAAGCTTCAGATAGATCATCCAACGTGTTGTGCAGCTTCCTCAGCTTCTCATGCAGCTCGTTTCTCTCGTTTGTGAGCTGAATGTTGTACTTCTTGTGAGAGAGATCAGCTGCTGCCTGAAATTCCTTCAGTTGTTTCTCCACCTTCTCCTCAATTGCCTTCTGAATGTTTTGCAATCTGAGATCAGCGGCTTGAGAGATGGTGGTGACGGATTCAGTATGAGCAGTCTGTGCGGCCTTGTAGTCTTCGAGCAGTTTAGCTTGGCCTGACTGAATCGTCTTCAGCTGTTCTTCAAAGTCAACCCGCTGGGTGGCTAGCGCGTCAGATAAGATGGTGGAGAAGTCAGGGGCATGCTGATTCTGGATGGTAGTCCTCAGCCCCTGAATTTCTGCGCTATGGGCCTGGGTGGTATGCCTCCATGTTTTGTGGACGGCGCGGGCAAGGAGTCTATTCTGAGTCCCCGGAATCCTTAGTGCCCTTGCCACTGACTTTGAACGTCGGTTTTTCGGGCTGGGTGCTACTTCGAAAGCAGACTCAAGAAGGAGCTGAGAGGGTTCAGCTGCCTTCGAAGTACCAGCCGCCAACTGCCCGGGTCCAAGGATACTGAGCGCCGGTTCAGCAGTTGATGTAGGAGCATCCTTGGCCGGTTGAGATCCCTCATCAGGCTTCTCAGGGCCTGAATCACGGGGTGGGTCCTGACCATCGGGGTCAGACCCATCTAAGGGCGCAGATGCTGAGATAACTTGTCTATCATTCAGCATTGCGAGCATCGCTTCCCTCAGGTCTTCGAGCATTCCGAGGTCAGATGGCTCGGAGTAGCTAATGTTCCCCCTGATCAGCAGCTCCTCTTCGTGAAGCTGTTCGCAGGAGTGGTGGATGATGAGTCTCTTCAGGTTATGCCACTCCTGGAATCTGATGAGCATGTGGAGACTCGCCTGCCTTGCAAGTAATACAAGGTCGTTGTGTCTGGCGATCTCCGGTATGACTTCAGATATCTCTCGGGAGGCTCTAGATTTGAGAGCTGCGGCCTCCATTCCGATCGACTCTAATTCTGAGGCGGTCTCCGAATCCTCTACTTCAATCGGAGACGGCTGTTTCTCAGCAGATGGGATGCTGCTGAGTGGTGGGACGTCCAAGGGGCTCTCTAGAGTCTGAACCTCCTCTGTTTGGACTTCTTCTGCTTGGACCCCTTGGTCCACAGTTTCACCATGTTCAATGGAGACTGCCTTCTCCACTGATGGTGTTTTTCCAGAAGACTCGGGCTCATCCCTCAGCTGCAGAGGAGGCTCAGCAACCACAGCCTCTGGCTCTGCCTCCGACACAACCTCGCTGACTTTCTTCAGCTTCTTGGTTGGCGTCTTAGGAGTTGATTTGGGAGGGGACCTCTTCTTATATGGTGTGGAGGTCTTTTGAGTCCCGGTCTTTGGGTCAGCGGGCCCTGAGCCGATCTGCTGAAGGGCCGCTGCCCTGTTATGGAATCTGACTTTCTTCACATTGAAGTATTGCTTGTCGGCGAAGGTGATGCTGTCAGATTCGCAGAAGTCTTCGATCATAATGGAAAGCTTCAGGCCATAAATAAGATTCCTCTTCACGCTCAGCCTTTTGGATGTTTTGTTGAATTTGGCTGACTGCGTCATGAATTCTCTAATAAAGAATTCCGTCCAGTTGATCTTTGCTCTGTCATGGATGGCCAACATCAGCTGAATTTTCGGCCTAGAGACTTGATCGAAGGAGCCTGCCTGACTCGTCAGCAACTGAGTCACTACCTTTTGCTAGAGCTCGGTATTGTGGGAGCATGGCATTTTTTGGAAACGCAGCTCTGAAAGTTGTCGGCTTCCCACAGAATTCCGTCAGGTATTCGTCCATGAGATCATCCTTGTAAGCAACGGTGGTGAATCCTTCGTTCGGCAAGTTGAAGCTTCTCTGCAGAGCTTCGCGGATGGACATATGTTTGACTTCTATAGCGGTCCGCGAGGGATCGCCATCTAAGTGAACGAAAAATCGGCCTCTGATGTTTCCGTCTACTGAGTTGGAATTCAGGTAGATCTCAGCGACTTGACACGGCAGGAAGAACGTCGGCTTCCTTGTCAAGAATCCTTCAAGCCCTGTCTCCTGGAGGGCGAAGAAAATCTCTTCCATATAGTCCAAATCGCATGCGTCGAACTCCATAACTGGTTCACACCAGACTCGATCCTTTTCAAGGATCTCTTGCATATCAGACGGAGAAAAGACAACGTTTCCTGTCATTTTGTAATATCTGCAAACACAGTATAAGTCAGTATCCAAAGAGATATAAGAAAATTGACTCATACGATACTGAATGATCATTGAAAGTTACCAAAGGATTTTTCTGAGCAGTTTTAAAGGATAGATTGTGTAACGAGGTAGGAGATATCTCAGAAAAAAATCTAGGGTTCTAAAGATATTTGCAGAGTTGAAATGGCGGTTTCAAACGTTTGAATGCATATATATATCTTAAAGAAGATAAATAGTTAAATATCAAGGGTTCAGTTTGAACGCGCTTTTGAGATGGACGGCTAGGATTGAGTTTTATAAAATAGGCAATGATCATATTAGCCGCCTAAGTCAAAATACAGTTGTATATAGCCAAAGAAGTAACTTGATTCGACATGCATTTAATGCGTTGCAGAGTTCAGCATGCTTTTACATAGAATGTCGTGTATTAAATGTAAACCGTTAATATTAAATGACATTTTCTAAGGCATTGAATATGATGCTGAATCTGAGTCATAAATGTACAGAACTGTTCTATTGGCTACTGAGTAGAGATACGCAAACCTGTCAGCTGAACATCGTAGCCAGCTGATACCTCGTGTAGATGGTTGCTGAGCCCTACGTACTGATTTTACTCAGTACTGAGAGTGAACATTCCCCCTTACTGAATGCTCCTCTCCTGAATCCTCTTACTGACTGGAGTCAGTAGGGTCCAACAGACCTAGCTCTACTGAAAGTTCTCTGAATCTGGCTTCAGCTAGAGGCTTGGTCAGTATATCAGCCCTTTGATGGTCAGTATGGATCTTTTCCATCCTGATATCCTTCTTTTCGACATGGTCACGAATGAAGTGGTGTCTTATGTCCACGTGTTTGCATCTCGTATGGAGTACATGATTCTGAGTGATTGCAATGGCACTATTACTGTCGCAGAAAATCGGCACTTCATTCTAAATGACATCATAGTCGCGTAGCTGCTGTCTCAGCCAAAGGATTTGGGCACAGCAACTTCCAGCAGCCATGTATTCAGCTTCAGTAGTGGACGTCGCTACTGAATGTTGTTTCTTTGAAAACCATGAGATCAGCTTACGGCCAAGGAACTGACACGTTCCAGAAGTTGACTTTCGGTCAATTCTACATCCTGCATAGTCAGCATCAGAATAACCAGTTAGTTCAATATTATCATCAGCTGGATACCATAAACCCATGTCAGGTGTTCCTCTGCGATAGCGGAGAATCTTCTTTGCTGAGTCCATGTGACTCTGCTTCGGATTCGCCTGAAATCGAGCGCAAACACCTACAACATAAGTTATGTCAGGACGAGTAGTTGTTAAGTATAATAAAGAACCAATTATAGCACGAAATTCAGTTTGGTCTATTGATACTCCCTCTTTATCAAGATCAATTTTCAGTTCGTGTTCATCGGGATCTTGATTGGTTTGCCGGATGTGCGACCGAATCTCTTGATGAGGTCTCGAGTGTATTTGCCTTGATTGATGAACGTTCCCTTCTTAGATTGTTTGACTTGAAAGCCGAGCAAATAGTTCATCTCTCCCATCGTTGACATCTCGAACTTGTCCTTCATCATTTTCTCAAACTGCTGACACATGATGACGTTCTTCGAGCCGAAGATCATGTCATCTACGTAGATCTGCACAAGTAATATGTCATCTTCCAGTCGAATGCTGAATAATGTGCGGTCTACTATGCCCTTTTGAAAACCTTTCTGAAGAAGAAACTCAGATAGGGTATCGTACCAAGCCCTGGGTGCTTGTTTTAACCCATACAGAGCCTTTCTGAATCTATAAACTTGATGTCCTTGCTGAAAGCCGGGAGGCTGTTCCACATAGACTTCTTCTTTCAGTACGCCGTTCAGGAAAGCAGACTTCACATCCATTTGATAGACTCTGAATCTTTGATGTGTTGCGTAGGCTAGGAATAGTCTGATTGCCTCCAATCTCGCAACCGGAGCGAACGTTTCATCGAAGTCTATTCCTTCAGCTTGACAGTAGCCTTTTGGCACGAGTCTTGCTTTATTCTTTACTATGACGTTATTTTAATCTCGCTTGTTCTTGAAGACCCATTTTGTTCCGATCACATGTTGATGTCGGGGTCTGTCAACAAGCTCCCAAACTTCGTTTCTCGTAAACTGATTTAGCTCCTCCTGCATGGCTATGATCTAATCAGCATCTTTCAGTGCGTCTTCAACTGACTGAGGTTCTTTAGTAGACAAGAAGCAGGAATATAAGGCGCTTTCTCCCTGACAGAATCTGGATCTTGTCTTTACGCTTGCTTAAGGATCTCCAATAATTAAATCAGAAGTGTGAGCGTCCAGCCACGATCTACGATGTTGCAACTCTTCATCTGAAATTTGGTCAACACAGATAGTGGGTGAGTTAGGCATTTCAGTTGTACTATTCAGAGATTGAAGCAATTCAGTTACAAGAGTGTGATCTACTGAGTCACCAGGTTCAGGGGCATTTAGCTCAGGAACATTATTAGTTCCCTCTGAATTATTATTCTCAGTAGAGGTCTCAGTTACCACTGGGGTTTCTTCATCGACCTGAGTTACCTGGGATTGACTCTGTTCAGGGGAGTCAATCTGTTCAGCTACTTCGGCTGCTGGCTGAGATTCAGTAGACTTGCCTTCAGTTTCTTCATCTGAATCATCATCCCAACATAGCTGGATCTTTTTAACTTTATCTTTTAAGCTCAGATCCTGTAGCTGCTTACTGATGTCCTCAGATTCAAGTTTAGAGTTTCTGCTCCTGTCTTTAGTAGCAAACTCATTAAAAACAACATGAGGGCTTTCCTCCACGCAAAGGGTCCGATAGTTAAAGACTCTGAAAGCTTTGCTAACTCGGGAGTATCTTAAGAACACTCCCTGATCTGACTTGCTATCGAAAGTCTTCAGCTGATCTTTCCCATTATTGTGAATAAAGGACGAACACCCAAAAATATGGAAATAAGATAAAGAAGGCTTCCTGCCGTTCCATAGTTCATATGGTGTCTTCTTATGCTGCTTTGTCAGTAAAGATCGGTTCCGAGTATAACATGCAGTATCAGTAGCTTCTGCCCAGAATTTGGTTGGGAGACCTGAGTCTTCGAGCAGGGTTCTTGCTGCTTCTTTGAGTGTTCGATTCTTCCTCTCAGCAACCCCATTTTGTTGAGGCGTGCGCGCGGCTGACGTTTCATGCTCTATGCCTTCTGCTTTGCAGAACTCCTCCACCATGAAATTCAGGAACTCAGTTCCTCTGTCTGAACGTATCTTGACGATCTTGGTGTTCTTCTCGACACTGAGCCTTTTCAGAAGCCTTGGTAACTCTATTTTGACGTCAGACTTGTTGGCAATAAATATGACCCATGTGTAGCGCGAGTAGTCATCAATGACCACTAATGCATACTTCTTGCCTCTGATCGTCATCGGAGAGACTGGACCGAACAAATCCATATGTAGCAGCTGAAGGATTCCATTCGTGGAAGGAGATGGAACAGGTGGATTTTGATTCCTTGTTTGCTTTCCCTTCAGACATGCTTCACACTGAGTGTCTTTGCTGAATACTTCATTCAGCAGTCCTCTTGCTAGAGTGTTTCTAGCTAATTTGTTGAGCGTCTTGAAGTTGAGATGGCTGAGTCTTCTGTGCCAGAGCCATCCCGTTCTGTTGTAATTCTTCGCCAACAAACAAGCTTAAGGTTCAGCTGAGTTCCAGTCAGCTGCATAAATATTCTTTTTGCACGAACCTGATAACACTGTTTTCCCTGTAGATTTATCAATGACATCACAGAAACCAGCGTAAAAAATCACTCTATTCGAGTTATCACAAAATTGACTAACAGAGAGAAGATTATGTTGAAGTCCTTCAACATATGATACTCTTGGAACTGTTGTTGTTCCAATGCTGAGTGTTCCATAGCCTCTGGTATAGCCTTTTGCGTTGTCTTCAAACTCGATTCGGGGTCCTTCTTTAGTAGTATAATTCTTCAGTAGGTCCTTTTGGTATGTCATGTGTCTTGAGCATCCGTTGTCCACATGCCAAGGGTCCTTGTGCACCTGCAAAACAGAATTATATTTAGGTACCCTTTATTTTTGATTTTTGGTCCTTAGATGTTAGTTTTGGAAACCCATATCTGTCTTACGACCCTGGTGGTCTCAGACAGTTTCTTTCCACTTTTGTCAACATATTTGACCACTGGACTGGTCGATGCTGACTTCTGAGGCTTTTCAGGTTCAGGAGTCCTGATCTTCTGAGTGGGTGGACTGCTAACCTTTGCCTTCTGTACGGCTTTCTTCTTCTTCTTCTGACCTTTGGATCCTCTCCTGACTATAGGATCATAGTAATATGACTCATACTGGCTTCTAGAATGACGAACAGCTGAGTATAAGCTTTGGGTTCGTGTATCGTCGCTTGGATACTAGAGGCTGTATGATTCTAATTCAGCTTGGTTCCCTACGAGCAGAAATGTAGTCTTTCGCCGGATATTGTTTCTTCTAACTTCTTGCGAAAGACTTAGGCTTTTTCGAATTGCTCGTTGAATGCTCTGTGTGTTCTTGTGTATGCGAAGATAGGTTGGTTGAACTTCAATTTGATTTTATCCCTCTATTTATAGAGCAGAGATTATGATAGATCCGTTGGAGACGACGATCCTTTATCTCTCTCTTTTGGGTAGCTAACGGCTCTTTCGAAGTATGGTAGCAGTGTCATTTCCCTCCATTTCTGGAAAGTTGTTGACTTGCAGCTTTAACAGATATAGGACAGGTGGCTGCTTGTCATTGGTCGAGGTTTAGAAAGTGGTTGAGACAGAACAGACTTCAAGGAGATCTGAAGCTGATTTCTCTCTTCCTTATATTGACTCTGCTGATTTGACTTTAAAGATCCTGATAGTCAGAAAACTGTCTAGCCGTTGCTGAGTCTGATTTCTGATTCAGTAGCATGCTCATGCTGAGTCGGCTCTACTGAAGATCAGCTCTGAGTTCAGTGAACTACTCCTGCTGAGTTCAGTTCTACTGACTCATTTCGCATATCTTGCTCCCGCCGAGTCCAAGATCACTGAGTTTTCTACTTCTGGTGCTGAGCCGATAATCTACTGAGTGTCTGAACCAGAGCATTGTGTCTGCTGAGTCTGAAACCTCAGAGATAAAAACAGATTACAACAGAAAGGTTCACCAATCAATATAGGGTTTTGGGATCTTCAAATCTTCAGTAAGTTTTCTTAGCACATGGCTACTGAGTTAATTGTCAACTGAGAATATTGAATCATCTCCCAATGGTTTGTGCTGTTGCTGGGGACTGAATCATCACCCAACATGATTTAATTATTCCCTGATTCCAACTCCTCCTAACTACACACACGTACATATGTTGTTGTTGCCTCTATAATTAATTGTGTTTTCATTTACTTTATCCCGAAAAGAAACTGTCAAAATATTAGTATCCCAATTTAGTCAATTATTAGTTCCCTATGTTGTCCCTAAGTAGCCACGGACAAGTTCTCTCCAAGGGAGATATATGCATATATAACTTAAAATAGGACTAGCTGATGCTGTTACACACAACACACATTCCTTCCAAGACTTGGTATTTATTCTGATATTTGATCATGGCCAGTCCTCAAGAAACATACGACAACTACGACGACACGGCGGCTGCCGGCGGATGCGGTTGTTTCCGACGGTTCTGATTGGGGTTGGGCCGGGGAAAATACGATAGCCACATCTATCTTCTTCTTCACAAGGAAGGCGGCGCCCCCCAAAAGGAGCCGTGGTTTGTAGCGAAACTAAAGAAACTTAAGGAGTCATCGGAGATGGTGGCGGGGCCTAAATGGAAGAATATGATCAGAAAGATGGGCAGAATTCGCAATTCAAGGAAACAGAATAAGACCGCCGGGCATTTTCAGTATTCGACGGAAAGCTATGCCCTCAACTTTGCCTACTCCGATCATGAAGACGGCGGCGAGTTGTTGCAAAGTTTTTCCACGAGGTTCGCACCCGGTTTTTTCATCAATGATCAGCAAAAAAGGCCGGTTTTGTGATTGTCGTTAATCATATGCTACTATACCTTTATGGCGATTTTTTAATGTTATTAATGCCTGATATTGTTTTATTGTGAATTCATTAAAATCATCAATAATAGTAATTTGTACGTGATTTCCAATCATAGACCGTTTTACGTTGCATTTAATTAGTACATACTATGTACGTGAATATAGTTTCATATCTATAACATAATACGGATGACATAGTAGTTAAAGTGTTTAGCTTGTATTTGAGGGTTATAAGTTCGAAATCCACCTACACTTTGCACAAGAGCGGGTTACTCAGTAGGGGTGGTTTCAAATTCTTAGAGGCCTAAAGCAAGATATTATAATAAATTCTTAGATTCATAAATATGAAACAGATAGTTTTGGCATGATGGAAAAAATTTGTTATTATTGTTAATTAAGCCGGGTTCTGATCTTGAATTAAGCATAAAATTTATTGTTATTTTTCCATCAAATTGTAGAAGAATTTTGCGTCTTTTAAGGACCTCACTTTTAATGATAGCCTAATAATTAAATAATATTTCTACAACTTAATACAAAATTTGGGGACTTTTTTGAATTTGGCCTAAAGTAACTTTCTCAATTGATATATGATTAAGCCACCCTCTATGATTAAGCGCCTCCAGTAACTTTCTCAATTGATATATGATTAAGCCACCCTCTATGATTAAGCGCCTCTATTACTCAGTGCGTACTTTAGCAGCTACAGTGACTTATATGTTGGTATGTGGTGCTACAAGATGTGAGCTGACTTTCTTTATGTAGATGAAATTGACTGTACAAGAAATTTGCTAGCAACTGTATGGTATATAAAATAAAAGTTGCCATAAGGTATATAAAATAAAAGTTGAAGTTAAGAGTTGACTCTCTTGTAAAACAAAACTATCCATTATATAGTATAAATAATTCAATAGCATTCGCCCCAAGATACAACTTCTATAACTTGAGAAGGTTGCAAAAGTTTCATGGAACTAATCGAGACTCAGGACTTCATAGAATAACAAAGAGTTTAATAGGAATGTGATTCAAATAACCTCTTCATCGTGTCATGCCTAAAAATCAGAATTTTACACAAAAGCCAATATGCAGAACAAATGAAAAATCTCAATATACCATATAACTTTAGCACTATTAATATTGTTAACAGACAAGCTAGAACACACTTCTAAGTTCATATTATCCTTAACTAATTCGACCATATGTGTAGGTTTTGGTAACCGTAAGTTGCTTGAACATCGATATAGGAGATACTACTAGCTTACTTCTTGCGCTTGCTTTTCTGAGAAGACGAAGACGAAGAAGAAGGGTTGCTGTGCCAGTTCCTTTTCCTTTGGTTGATAAACCAATTATTAATCTGTTTGAGCTGCAACCCAGTTTCCTGCACTAGTCTTGCCTTATCTTCCTCCTATAGCAACATATTGCACAACACTCAGAAGAAGAAATTGTTTCATACTTTTATAAGCTTAAGAGTGCTAATCAGTAACCACTTACTGTGGGATAAGGCCACTTGGAATGTGACTGCCACCAAGCTTTCAACATGGAAGTAGTATCACCGGGTAGTTTTCCCGCCCTTCTCTTTCTTAATATTTCTTCTCTGATGTCGAAAATCTTCTCCTTATAGCCCTATAAAGAAGAAGAGAGTTAAGAGAAGAGAAGAAGCCAATGTTGTTGAGGCCAATGAATATCACCTGTTGGAGCTCGTGTTTAAGTTCTTGTTTGACGCGTTGCATTAGGGATCTCTCACTTTCAGTAGGCATGCCAAATCCCATGCTATCTTGTCCATCCATGTTCTCTTCAAACAAGTTCATTTCACTGTCTGCCTGCTCCTCATCATCATCCGACATGGTCGCTCCTGTACCTTCCCCTGGTGCTACCCCTGTTGACCAATTATTCAAAATGAATCATGATATGTATAGAGACTCCAATCTGACATGTATTAACCTGTCAAGCTTTGCAGCGATTGCTCGAGCTCCCAACAAGCCATCACTGCTTCCATTGCATGGACCCGGACATGTTGTTGAAGTTGTTCTTTAAAAGAGGACAGCAACACAACATAATTCGTCTCGACAAAGGAAACAAAAAACAGAGGGAAGAAAAGAGTGAATAGCTTGTCTGTATAAAAGAAACATGTGTCACCAAACACATCAAAAGCTCAACAAAACATAATGTCTATAAGATAATATTTGCTATTCTGAAGCCTACAGATTTAACAAACTGATGTACATAACATCGGTTGTAATCTTTTGAGGCTCTAAGAAGAGCTCATCTTATTCATGCAAATGGGGCTTTGTAATAATGTTTTCAAACACTAAACACCTCTCTAGTTCTACCTATGGAAATAATTTTTGGAATTAAATCCAGACCTAATAGAAATGTCTTTATGAATTAATTTCTAGAACCCAACAACTTATGCTGAAGCTTTAAGTCCAGTTCATATATAGTTGGGAGTTTCTGATACATAGCATTTGAAGAAGAAAGAAACTCAAAAAGCAGGAGACAAGTAGTTGGTGGAGCTACATCAAGAAACAGATTCTCTAAAACACTAAAATATGGAGTTTCAATAATTAGTTGACTGCAGACAAAAGGATTCCTCTTTTGATGCGACAACCAGATATTCCTTGCATTATATAACTGAACAACAACAACCATATTCCTCCAGGTATAACGGCAAGAACCAACCAGCCATGGATGAGTCCTTATCTTCCATCCTCCTCTACCAAGGCTTTTACTCATTTATATTTACATACCTCCCTCTACAGTCAACAATGTCTGAACTTAGAACAATAGCATGCCTAATTGTTCTTCAACATAAGGACGACCTAGTAGTTCTAATGCAATCCAATTTATCAGAATCTTAGCTAATTAATTATTTTCAGCATTTCAAGCAAGATTAAATTGAATCTCATGCCGCTCAGCAATATTTAATAGGGTAAAAATGTTGAAAATCGAAGCATAATAACAACCACACCATCATTGAAAAGAGGAACCACTCCATTCAAACAGAGAAGAGATAACCACTCCATCATTAACAATACAAACTAAGAACAAGACTTCTTCAATTAATAACCGCGTCTCCATTTGCTCCAAGAGTTACTCAATGTATGAAGGTTATAATAAAGATTCAAAGTGGCCGACAAAAAAGTTTCAATTTTTGCAACAGTACGTCATAAATTTCCATGTGAAACCCATAAATTTGTCGTGAAATTTTCATCAAAATTCAAGGAAAAAGTGGTAGAAAATTAGAAATATTCAGAAAAACAATTCCCCCAAATATCCGACGGCCCAGAAAAAAACGAAAGAAAGAAAGAAATACACGATAACCAAGATGAAAAAAAGGACAGAATTTTGAGGAGAGAGGTAAATCAAGGCGCGTACCATGAAGTGGTCGAGGTCTTTGTCATCAAGGGGTTGTTGAACAGAGTACTTGGCCACAACCTGATGCGACTGAGCGAGCTGAGCGTCAATCTTGGGCAGCTGGTCCACCGGCGTAGCGATGCGGAGGCAGGCCACGTGCGCCGACAGAAGCTGCTCGTAGAGTGGGTGGTTGAGGATATCCGCTTTCAAAGACTCCTTGTCATCGGTACTGTTGTTGTCCGGGTGGGAAGGTTGACTTTGGGTGGGGAGCCACTGGTGGTGGAGGGTGGAGGCGTTGAGCCACGTGGTGGAGGGGGGCGGTTTTTCGTCGGGGGAGGCGTGGTGATCGGGGAGGATAGAGCGGAAGACGGAGGAGGAGTGGTGATCGGAGTAGCGGGTGAGGTGGAGGGGAACCTCTTGAGAGAGATCGTCGTGGAAAGCCATGTATCGAATCGGCCGGTAAAATCTATTTGCAGAGCAGCGGCGTTGATATAGGGAGGAGGGTAGGGAAGGTGAGGATTGCCGTGCTCACAACAAGCATGCTCCTTCAGACTAACAACACTTCAGTTTTTTTTTTTTTTTTTTTTTATACGTGAACCCGCAGCTCGCTACCTTCGGTGCCCGGCATGGGTAAACCCCGCTCGTGCAAGTAGCCCGCAAACCACACGAGAGAGTTCAACCACCCTAGGCTATTCAAAGATTTGAACAATGAAAATAGATGGCGAGTCGATCGATTGATCTCCTGCTAACCATAAATGACAGCTCCACAAAGATTCTTTGAGGTGGAACCCAGGACCTATCGGTCCCGGGCCAACCACCTTCACCAACTTTGCCATCCCAAGGGGACTAACAACACTTAAGTTTAATTAAGTGTTTTATAGACAGAGACATATTTACAAAATTCGGACTACGTTATTACTCGTGAAATATATACATAAAAGCTTTATCTTTGATGTATTTATAACTTATAAAAAATTAATTCGTTTAGTAGCATTTGGATATTAAAAAAGATTAATCTCTCCAAAGGATTTCAGTGTCTAGCTTATGAGGAGAAAGTGAAAACTTTGCTTATTTATTTATAAGAGAAGATATTAGGGATAACATTACCAGATTAAAAATTAGGATATAAATCTATAATTTTAAAAGTATAAGTCAAGTGAGTTCGATTGAAATAATTTTTTAATTTTTATGTATGGGAGAAGTAATAGTCTACTACCCTAGTAAACTCTACTTAATACATGGTTTTACTTTTTAGTCATGAATTAATTTTGAAAAATCTAAATTGAACTAAACATAATCACATATGGAGTGCGCAACGACGCCGTTGTGGGGTTGTTTGGGGGGCCGATTGACGGAGAAGCGGAGGGTAATCAAACAAATGCCACGTCGATGGCTGGAAGTTCTCTTTTTTACTTTTCTTTCCAATCCAATTGATGGTGGAATTATGTTATGGAGTTTTTTAATCAAGTACTCCCTCCGTCCCATTAGTAATGTCTCATTTCTCTTTTTTTATTATCCCATTAGAAGTGTTCAATTTCTAAAAAAAGTAAAAAATATGTGGACAAGAATCAACCACTCAAAAGTCAAACAATACACACCACAAAATACCATTTTCTTAATAACCGTACCGAAAAAGAATGAGACACTACTAATGGGACGGAGGGAGTAGTATTTTAATTGCATCGGTGGTATGAGACAAAAATGTGGATGATTGATTTAATAAAATAATTAAATGAAAGGGGGTTATTTAACAATTTATATAGTTGGGTTGGTGGAAAGAAGAAATAATGAGCGCGAAGGAGGGGAAATGACTAGTGATTGACATTGGGGGTATAAGGTTTGATACTATGGCTAAGTATTTGGACTTTTCCCCCATTTTCCGATTGGTGTTACTTTTCTAGTCCAATATTAATGACAAACAGCCCATATTCCACCCTTTTTCAATTAATTTGAAAATTAGGGCTAAAATAAACGACCTCTCTCGTAAGAGAAATAAAACATGATAACAAGCATTGACGGATTCACTCCTAAATCATTAATCAAAACTTTATAGTATGCTTTTTTTTTTTTTTTTTAAAAATATTTTGATTTTCTTTCCTCAAAATTAGAAATTTCGATAATTTATATTCCTAGATCCCTCCTAGTAATAAGGATAATAATAGGGCTGATCCCATCTTGTTCTTCTGCGGGAGAGTTCGAGCTATTATGAATAACTTATTTTTCTTTATTTTTTGAAGATAACTGAACAAAATATTGTCTTGTATGTAGGACTTGGGAATATCTAATGGACATTATATACAAGCTGGCATGAATCTCGGATAAAGATGTAGGATGAAAATTTTTAATTTTAATAGAGAAGTGACAAAATATACTATGGAATGAAAACTTTTAGTTTTAAAAAAAAGGTAAATTTGATTTTTTTAGTCCCCAAATTATGACCTTTTGGCCAATTTGATCCCGTATTTATTTTTTTTAGTTATTTGGTCCCCAAACTATAGAATTTTGGTCAATTTGGTCATTCCGTTAAATTTTCGGTTAGTCAACCGCTAGTCAAATTTTTTAAGAAAAAAAATAAAAAAAATGGCATTTTCGGAATAATTTTAACGAGGACCAAAACTTCCAACTTATCGAACATTGAGGATCAATATGGCCAAAATCTTTTGTTACTTAAAAAAATTTTAATTCTCCAAAAATCAAGGGATATTTTAGTAATTTTATTTTTTAAGAGCCAAATACAACAATGATTATATTTTTTCTCTAACTAATAGTTCATCATGAAAATAAAAATAAAAATAAATAATAGGATACTTAAAACACTAGAATTACGTACAATTTGGGGACAAGCATTAAAATGTAATAATAACAACAATACTTTTACATCCCATTTTAATTTACTCCTATTGAATATCCATTTCTTATACTATATCTTTAATCCATTAGCCAGTTGTTGTTTACTGTTTAGGAAATTTTATACATTTGCATGCCGAGGAAAACATGCTAATTAATAAATTTGAATTCAAATTAGTTTAGATTTTTGTCATCTTAATTTTCACTTCAATTTAATTAAAAAATAATGTCATTAAAGTAGCAGGGCGATTGGGAGGAGAGGAATAGAGCTTCAGACATTTTGATAGGGGTTTATGAGAAGCTAGAGATAGAAGAGAGGGAGACGGACAGAACAGGGAGACATTGACAATATGTCCGTACTACTTCCACGCGTCTCTCTCTGCTTTCATGGACCACAAACAACCCGGGGACCGCATCAAAGCACGCGCCACCCCGAATTGGATAGGTATAGTAACAACAATATCCAACTGCGTTTCTTTCTCTCATCCTCCAATATCTAAACTCTGAGCTCTGTTGCGGCGGAGGCGCCGGCACTGGCCGAGGAATGTCGGGGCCACTCACACTGCGGAGGTGGTGGTGGTGATCGATCATATATCTACTTAGCTTGCTTTGGGTTGATCCCCACTATTAATAATACTAGTAGTAGTTGCGCGGTGCGTTCTGTTTCAAAACTTCTTATAATTCGCACTCGCTTCATCCCATAAAAATTATCTTATTTTCCTTTTTGACCCATTTTATAAAAAATGTCTTATTTCTTAAAATGTCAAATAATATTTGGATCAAAATTAATAAATTAAAAGTCAAACAATATAAGTTACACAATTAAAATTTTTTTAATTTTCGTGCCCCATAAAAATAAGACACTTTCTATTGGACGGAGGAAGTACATTTTATTTGACCATATAAAGGGAAATGAATCTGAACGTAAAAAACAAAAGTAATCGAGTCCCCCCAATTAATTTTGTACAGAAATTGATTTTCTTAAATTTAAATACTATTATATTATATTAGATTACATTATTATAAATATTGTGTATTAAGAAAGATGAAAAAAATGAAGGCAAATAGAACTCAATTCCTTTACATCAGTTCTTAATTTACCCAACAGAATGACCCTTAGTTATATCGCTCGCTACCCCACATCCACGTGTCTTTGTCCAGATTGCAGGGGGACTTGATAAATAAACACTAATTGTGATTAAGAAATTAGACCAAATTGACAATTATTATATATATAAGTTCAAGTGATGAAAGCTAATTAAATGATGTGATTCGAACAATAAAATAAGGTAGCAACATTGCCCCATGTCTCATGCTTTTGGTGAAAAATCTTGGATATAAATATAATCATATAATCATCTTCAATCTTCATGATGATTAAGAAGATAATTCCACCTCAATAAAATAAAATAAATCAGGTTAAAATTGAATCAAAGACGATCGATAATATTAAAGGAGTACCTAACATTGTATGTAGCCTATTAATTATAAATTATACTGTAATTATTGAATTGTTGTAGCTTGTAGAAAATTGTAAAATCTAGAAAGTTCAAATCCTTGCCGGCAGTGGCAGCCCCAAATTGTAGTCCAATGAGCAGAATAAATGTAGTATGCCTGATGGTATATGCAGTTGATCCAAAAGTTAAACGAACCCACATAACTGGAGGCTACCCAAATTGAGTAAAACAATTCGTAAATTAATAATCTTGGATCATGAGTAATATAATATATCGATAATTTTAGATAAATTTAATGTGTTTGAGAAATTGTACTAAAAATTAAAAATTAATAATACGATTACGCCCATCACACTATTCATTAAAGAATTTGTTCTGGTAAGAGAGATGACTGTTGCTTGATTGTACAATGATATATACCCCTTCCTTATTCTCATCCGGATTTATCCATACATTATCAAGTCTACGAGTTTACTTTAGGAACTTGATAACTTCCGAAGAATTTCAAACTTTCAAATATTCAATTCTCAATATAATGTAATATTAAGAATTATACTAAAATGTTCTGATGACATAATGATTAAAGTATTTAACATATGATTGGAGGTCATTAATTAAAATCTCTTAAGGTTGCTATGTGTAAATTTATCATCCGCATACCAAAATAGTTTTTGTTGGTTACTCATAAAAAAAAAAACTATATAACTATCGAATATTTTTTTTAATGCATACATCTTATATTTTTTACATTTTTACCCTTATGCATAAAATATATAAGGAATATGCAAAAGGAATATTCCAAAACATATTCAATCTAAACCATCAAAAAATGAAATCAAGGGTGCAGATTCCTTCTTATTTCTTATTTTAAGAAGGCTTTTCATATGATCCATTCCATATATATATATATATATATATATATATATATATATATATATTAAAATAATTAGTTGAAATATATTCTCAATTGCTATCGAATGTTCAGTTTGTAGGAAATAAATAAAATAGCGATACAAAATATTCCCAACATGCAATTTCGTCATTTATATTTCTAAGTCAAGTTCCTTGTTTTGTTACGCGTAATAGTTCAGAATAATATTAATGAATCTCATGTCCCAATCTTTTAGTATAACCTTCGAGTATCAACCAACAATAGACATATCGTAGTACGATTTGCCGTGGGCTTTACGACGTGTCTTTCACGCGCTACAACCATCACGGAACTAAAGCGGACATCATCACCTCTACATCACTTTGAAAAGGCCAATATTCCATCTCTCTCTCTTTCAATAGGTCAATGATATATGTTTATAGGAAACCTAGAGAGGAATTCTCGTAATATATGATAAACTCAAAGGGGCTCAACTCACATAAGTGCGTCCGCACCAATCTTTTCCTGTACTTTCCTTTCACCCCAAGAAACAACAGCAACTCACTTTCATTCTCTTCTATATAATAACTTCCAACTGTCTCCTCCATTAACACTTGGTTTCGTCTTCCTTTTTCTAGTACGTAAAAATGGAAGCAGCGTGTTCTTCTTCAGGTGTTTATAATGAAGAACAATACGAGTACGCCTCATCCTCAGTTGTTGATCAGATGCCTCCCGGGTTCAGATTTCATCCCGCCGATTGGGAGATCATAATTTACTATCTCCTCAACAAGGTGATGGATAGATTGTTTCGAGCTGTGGCTATTGGGGAGAAAGATCTCAACAAGTGCGAACCTTGGGATTTACTACCTCGTAATTTTTCTCTTCATCATTCTTATATATAGTTTTTCATTCTTGAATTGTGGTTAATTTGTTTGAATTGATGATGCAGAGAAGGCGAAGATGGGGGAAAAGGAATGGTTCTTCTTTTTCGAGAAGGAAAGCAAGTACCCATCAGGCTTGAGAACAAATAGAGCTACACCATTGGGATACTGGAAGGCAACTGGGAAAGACAAGGAGATATACAAGGACAAGAAGCGCCTCGTAGGAATGAAGAAGACTCTAGTTTTCTACAAAGGAAGAGCCCCTAAGGGAGAGAAGACTAATTGGGTTATACATGAATATAGACTCCAAGGGGAATTTCCTGGTTACAATCTCCCCGCTGATGCAAAGGTATATACACTACTTTATGAATATCAATTGTATTCATTCTTGTTCTTACCATACCAACCAGAATCTCGGTTTGTTTATTAATCCAGGAAAAATGGGTTGTCTGCAAAGTCTTCCACAAGAAAAATGAAGTGATGAAAACAAGTCCTAATGTGGAACTTTCTAGAATCGACTCTTTTAATGTGGATCCTTATCTATTGGATAGTCCTACACCACTGATAGACTATTCGGCTTGCAATGAAAAACCTAATGTGATGGAGATGAATTCAAACCTGCTATTTACCCAACAAGAAAGATAAACAAGTCTCAAGAACTGCAGCAGTATGGCCAAAACAATCTCAATCCAGTAGCGTTTTCATCCCTAACTTGCCAGCATCTAGATGGGCTAATGAACTTCCCCATCCAAGGAGCTGACAATTATCCAAATTCAAGAATTGTAGTACCTCATTTTTATATAGGTGAGAAGGAGCCAATTTCTTTGAACAACTCAGCAATATGCAATGAGATAAATGGTGGGAAAGAGAGTGAAGGCAAGAAGGCATGTGATGAGGGTCAATGTTTCAGCCCCGGTATATCAGACTTGAATTCCTTATGGAGCTACTGAATTGTAGAATTAATAAGACAGACGATGCATATGTATGGTTAACAAGGGCCAATGTGCTTAGTTGTTTGTACAGTTAATTTTACAAGAGAAGTGTGTGCAATTCTCTTGATGTTAATTAGGTTGTATATAGATGACTGTGATTTGGTGGTTTAATTTACAACATGGTAAGTTGGATTCTTTTTCATTTGCTATGCCTAGTGATCCATTTAGTTCTGTTGAGAAAAAAATGTTTTTGGTCGCGTAATGTGGTCATTTTTCGTTTTTGATCCCGTATTGTGACTTTCTCCGTTTTTGATCCCGTAACTTGGTAAAAGTACTGATTTTGGTCCCATTGCCGGAAGGTGTATTACACTCATTCTGTTAACTCGCGCTCTTGACAATCTAGATTAAATAAAGAAAAATAAATAAATATACAAAATAAAAGGAATTAAATATAAAATAAAATAAAAAAACTTAATCAAAACAAACTAAGGGGCTGTTTGGTTTGAATTCGGGAATGGCAATGACAATGGGTATGATAGTAGGGTGATTGGGTATGGGTATGACAAATTCCTTTAATGGTGTTTGATACTTATTCGGGAATGAGTATGATAACCAAATTTGATGTTTGGTTATTTTAGCCTCAATGGGAATGAAAATTTTGATATTAGTAATTCATATATAAAATTCAAATGAGTAACTATAGCGAACTAGGAACGAAACATAGTTCATCAAAACTATAGCGAACTAGGAACGAAACATTTATAAAAGTTTCAAGTCAAATATTCATCAAAAACCATAGTTCATTGTTCAAATCATCTATTCATCAAAAAAATCCATAATAAAAAACCATAGTTCATTTGTTTTTAGTTACAGACGAACTTAGTGAACAAATCGTGTCAAATTACAATTGACAATGAGTTAAAAGAACCTCATTCAATAAAGTGGCATCCCTCAACAGCCATAACAGGATCATAAAATGTCAAATTCCGGAAGACAATTTTCAGTGAAAAAGTAGAATTTTTTGTTCTGAGCAACAATAACTACTAAATAGAGGCACTGGTTATGCAAAAATTGGTATGTAAAAACTATAGAAAAGGCAACAAAACTCCATCCCTGCAGGAACTCTACATAAAATACACTCAGCACATAAACAAATCTAGGAGTAGAGGAACAAACTCAAAACAAAAGAATTATGTAGAACATAAATCTCAAATAACAATACTCTTCTCCTACAACAAATGAAGGAAGCAGACATTAAGCAAAGCCAGATGACAGAGAGAAGAAATTGTCATTTGTATTCGGTCTCTCCTTTACAAGCAACAACACAAATTTCACAAGAAACACTACAACAATTCAAAGCTAGATTCTTACAAGTTCAAAGAAGGAAACAGACAGTAAGCAAAGAATCCTAAATGATGAACTCAAAAACGAAAAGGAGAGACCGAACTCGCTGAGAGAAGAAATTGCTCACGCAAAATCAAAACATTCCTTTTTCCCCAAATCACGCAAATCTCGCTGAGAGAAGAAATTGCTCAAAACATTCCTTTTTCCCCAACGTAAATGATGAACTCAGAGAGAAGAAATTTCTCATTAATCCGAAATTCGAGAAGAAATTCGAGAAGAGAGAAGAAGAAATTCGCTGCAGAAGAAGAGAGAAGAAGAAATTCAATGAAAGAAAAACAAACCTGAAGAAATTCGCTACAAAAGAAGAGAGAAGAAGAAGGTTTCGAACGGCGCCAAGCAAGCAGTTGATTCCCGGATGGGTTTCAGAAATGAAACCCTACTTCTACTTGGGTTTCAAAAAAATCATACCCATATAGGTTTGATACCCATAGTAGGGTATCGATACCCACGTACCAAACACGATATATGGGTATCAAACCCGGGTGATACCCATAGTAGGGTAGGATACCCATGAACCAAACACCCCCTAAATGAAAAACTAGAGAAGCCCACCGCTAGTTTCTTCCGCTCTTCCCCACATCTTCTCCTCCAAACGGCGCCAAGCACATCCCTCCTCCACCTGCCCCCTCTTTGTCAATGTATGAGATTTCATTTACATATTTAGTATATAATGAAGTAAGTCTAATCTCGACCTCAACTCTTCAACTCTTGTTTTATAATCTAGGGTTTAGATTATTGTGCAATCTAATTAGAATTTGTCTGTTATCTATATTACTGCAATTCTATTAATCATCTCAATCTCAATCTCAATCTCTCTCTCCGTGTGTGTGTGTGGTGTGATATTATTATTATGGACAGGAGCTTAGAGAGTATGTGATAATATTTATTCTTGACCATGTGATTTATGTTTTGGTAATTTAGTATTGTTTATTTGATTACTATTCAATGATGAAGTAGAATTGTTGGTAGTAATATAGTGTTTTTATGTGAGTACTTAGTCGACATTCATGGATAGAGATTTTCAACCAGAGTCTCAATTCATAAATGGAAATGTGTTATAACCTGGAACTTATTCTCAATATCATTTCAATGGTTTGGATGATGACCTTGATGGAATTGAGATTGATGTTGAGAATTTGGAGGGAGGAGAAGGTGACAACGAAGGTTTTGAGTATTATGTTAGTGGATATGAGTTTGTGAATGATGATAACAATTCATAGGTTAGTAAAAGTGGCAATGATGAAGACGATGAAAGAGCTAGTAGTGACCAAAGTAAGAATGACTTTTGTTCCTCTGATGCGGATTTTAGTGATGCAATGGTATGGGATAGTGATGCCTATTTTAGTAGTGAAAATTTGTTGGGAGATGATTCAACAGAGAATGTTTAGAAGATTTGGGTTATCCCAAAATCCTAATTTGATTGGTGATCCATTCCTTTGTATTTGTAACGCCTTGGTCTTTGAGAGTTTCAGACTCAGTAGACTTGCCTTCAGTATGGTGCCAGGCTCAGAAGTTCTGTCTGATGAACGTCAGTACACTATCCGCCTCAGTACCATGGAGTGAAGATTCAGTAGTCTTTGGACTCGTAGGAGAAAGATACATCGAAAGGTGTTCGATTCGGTAGTCTTTGGACTCAGTAGGAGCAAGCATCCGAAAGGTGTTCGTGAGTCGGCAGAACCGGACTCAGCGAGAGCGATTTCGGAACTCGAGTCGACCTTCATTAGAGTTGAACTCAGCAGGAGTATACTACTGAACCCTTGGTCAGACTCAGCAACGACCTGACAGTTTCCTTAACTGTCATTGGTCTTTAAAGTATAAATCAGTAGAGTTATCCGAGGTCGTACACATCAGAGAAGTCAGCTTCAGTACCTGCCTTGAAGTTTGAATGTCTCAACAACTTTCTACACCTCAACCAATGATAAGCTGCCAGCTGTCAAAGTAACTGGTAAAAGCTGCAAGTCAACCACTTTCCTGAAAAAGATAGTGGACTCTGCACGATTTAAAAAGAGCCGTTAGCTACCCAAATAGTGTGACACGTGGACTGTTCGTCTCCAATAGATCTATCCATAGCTCACCTCTATAAATAGAGGAAAAATCAAATCGTTGAAGATATCAACAAGACACACGACATACGAGCATCGAACAAACAAGAACACAAGCTTTCCGCGAAGAACTGCAGAGAAAAACAACCAACCGCGAAAAGCACTCTTACAGCTCTAGGGAACCCAAGCTATCATAGAATCAAAGCCTCTAGCATCCAAGTGAAAGAACATGAACCCGAAGAGATTATTCCTCACTGTTCTTCACTATAGAAGCCCTTTCTTGTTCCCTTTCCCTCTAACCTAAGCTCAACTGAACTTATCTATAGCTTAGAACCGAAGGAGTTCATCTCTTGAACTGTTCTTATTGTTAAGAACTCCTTCATTGTTGGAGAATCGTTCAAACATATTTTGTTTGACTTTGTAAACTGAGACTTGCTCAGTATAATCACAAGGCTGTGTTTGTCCTGTGTACAAACCGACTGAGACTAACTCAGTATAATAAAATAGCCTCCTGCCTTGTTCATGACAGTGGACGTAAGATTTTGGATATCTGAAGCACTTTAAAAGTCGCTGTGTCATTTACTGTTGCATTAATTTACTGTTCTTTTAGAAAACCATTTACAAAATCATTCAACAGAGTTTCAGTAAAAAGTTTAACTGAGTGCACTAATCTACTGAAACAGTTTTAATTAATAACATTTTCAAACCAAACTGAATCGGGCCTACACATTTCCGCACGCTACTGAACTTCTATTGAACAGTATTGAATTTTGACATCAGTCAGCTAGCAGACTTAGTATACTCAGTCAATTTGTCCACGCGATCTAGAACAGCTTGTCTGGTCTACTGAATCCATTCAGTAGACAATCTCCGTAATCGGACTGTTCGCGTTCAAGTTTGAGAAAAAGGTTTTCAGGTGTATTCACCCCCCCCCCTCTACACCTAAACGTTTAACTCGGGAACAACAATTGGTATAAGAGAGGTTGTTCTTTAGAACCTTCATTATCTGAAACTGGTCTACTCGAACGGATCCTTGAAAACGTTTTTCACTGCATATCATTCTTCATTCATATCATTATCTAACATGTCTGATATGTCAGGAATCAAACTAGTACCCATGTTCTCAGTAGAGAACTACGGTGTATGGCGGGTCAGAATGGAAGCACATATGACCTCCATCCACGATAGCATGACAGAGGTCTTGGAAGATGGACCTATCGTACCTATGGTCGATAGTGTTGACATACAGGAACCAGCTCAAGGAGGAGCGGTAACCGGGAAGAAGGTGCCAAAAGACAAAAGCCTCTTCACTCCAGAAGAAAAGAAGCTTCATAACCTTGATCGGGTAGCCAGAAACGCCATTTTAACCACGCTGAGTGACTCGTATCTCGGCAGAGTTCAGGACTGCAACTCAGCGAAAGAACTTTTGGATGCTCTAGCACTACTGAGTCAAGGGACTCAGAAGATCAAAGCCAACAAGCTGGCACTGGAACTCCAGAAGCTGGAGAGGACAACTCATGCCCGGCGACACGATTTAAGATCTCAATGTTAGATTTACGGATCTGATGAACACAATCAATGGGCTGGGAAAGACGTTCTCCAACCGAGAGATGAATCTCAAAATATTAAGAGCCCTGCTAGACGGACCATGGACTCCATTCGCTACACTTCTTAGACATTCCGATCTTGATATTGTTTCTCCTGATCACATATTTTCATAATTAAAAGCTGAAGAGTTCGAGTTTGGTCTGCCGCAGAGGAAGCAGAGAGCTGAAGTTGACACTCAAATAGACCATGCCTTTAAAGCATCACTCAGCACAACGGCTCCAACTTCTAGCAAAGCTGAACCTTCATCAAGTGAATTACAAGAAGGGAGCCTAGCTAAAAGATACGCATTGCTTGCGATCAAGTATCAGAAGGAGAAGGAGCGGCGCAGAAAACTGTCTAGAGTCGTCAGAGACTCAAAGAGTAAGTCTGACTTCTCACCAAACTTCTGAATGCAAGAAACATGAGGATTCTGCAGAGTCGAAAGACAGTGAGAGTAGAGAAAGCAGAGTCACCTCCTGCTACAACTGTAAGAAGCCAGGACACTATCAGTACGATTGTCCTGAGCTCAGTACAGTTGAAAGAGCTACAGGAAAAGCTCGAAGGGAGAAGTTCATCAATAAGCGACAAGCCTATATTGCTGTGACCTCAGACGACTAATAAGAAGTCGACACCTTCATAGATTCATCTGATGATGAAGCCGTCTTAATGGCTAGAGAGCTTGAAGACGATACTAAAAAGTGTCTGATAGCAGGAGAAGAGGATGAGGTAAAATCTCCAGAACCATTTAAGTCTTCTTCACACTGCACACAAGACACTATTTCAAGTGCAGATGGGAATCTGGATGTCGCGATCACCTATGAAGAATTACTAGACGAACAGATTCAGATGAGTCTGCAGCTCAGCAAGACTCTTCAGGATGATCGCGAAAGGGCTTGCTGTCGGGCTCTATCAAAATAGAATGCTCGCATACGTCGGGACTTATGCCGGTAATGTCAGCTAAAGTCCATCCGATAGCCTTCTTATGCTTCCTCAAAACTTCAAGCAATCTCGTTTCTTGATTGTCATCAAGCTCCTTGTTGATGATGACGGGTAGCGTCTCATTTTCTCCCAGATATGCATACTTCAGATGTGTAGGTAGTTGTTTTAGTTCCAGCTTCGGAGCTTTGACGATTGACGACACCAGTTGTTCAGAGGTGTCTCGGTTGGGCAACTAAGACACATTGCTGACAGTTTCTAGTTTTGGGGCTGCATACAAAGCTAGGATGCTTTCTCTGATCTCCTCATCCCTCATATCTTCGACATCTTCCTCGGTCAACCCTTGAGTCAAGGTAACTTCCATTTTATCCTGCATCACATACGTCTCAAGATATTCTTAGACAATAGCATCAATGGAGTCAGTAGAAAAAGCATTCTCATTCACATGATCATAGGGTTTCTTAAGTGCTTCAGATATGCGATGAACATAAGTTTCATTATGGTATGTACACTTATCGAACCCTCATCCACATTAATTATTGCCTTTACAGTCTTTAAAAATGGTCTATCCAATAACACTCCCGCAGTTCCTTCAACTACGTAAAAATCAGCCGGATAGACAAAATTGTTGATTCTGACTAAAATGTTCTCCAATAAGCCAATCGGAGCAATGCATGACCTATCCGCTAATTGAATAATCACCTTAGTGGATATTAACTCATCTCCTACCAATTGATTATATACAGATAAAGGCATAACATTTATGGATGCACCTAGATCACACATGGCTTGCTTAATCATAACATCACCCATCAGACAGGGTAGTGTAAACATACCTGGGTTGGCACATTTAGCAGGAAGCATCTTTTGTATGATTGCCGATACTGTGTGATCGAACAAAACTTTCCCGGACTTGGAAACTTTTCCGGCAATAAAATCCTTCACAAATTTCCCGAACTTAGGAATCTTTACGGCTTCAAGGAAAGGGATATTAATCTCCAATTTCTCGAACAACTTCAAGTAATCCATGCTTTCCTTGTTCGGCGTTCTCTTCCTTTCCAAAGCTTCCGAAAATGGTTGACGTAGTATCGGTTCTAACTCCGATTGGCTAGTCAGAGCAGTCTCCTCTTCCTGTTCTGGTTCAGCATCTTCAGCATGTTGTTCTTCTGGGTGGTAGGGTCGTGCAGGCTGTTCTACGGCCTTCTTCTTCTCTGCCAGTTTTTCTGGGTGTCTCGCTTGCACAATCGGGCCAGACAGTTCTTTTCCTCCACGCAGCGTAATCTGATTGCAGTTATGGGCATTTGGATTTTGCTGGGGTTGAGCTGGAAGTTGCCCTTATGAGTTCTTAATTTCCTTCATGGTGGAATTCAACTTACTCATCTGCTTGGCTAACTGATCCATCGTAGCTTGCTGATCCTTCTTTGTCTGATTGATCTCCCGCTGCATTTGTTGTTGAAATGTAGTGGTGTCCTTCTGCGAAGAAACTATTTCAGCAAAAGCTTTTCCAATAGATTCTGGTGTTCCGGTTGGGCAAGCGGAGCATTCTGCTGCTGAAACTACCTTTGATGCGGAGGCCTATACGCCTGCTGATAGCTATTCTGATTAGGAGCCTGATATGGCTGCTGATAACTCTGTTGCTGCTGGTATGGTTGCTGAAATTGTGGTTGAGGTGGATTTCTTGTTTGAAATTGCTCTTCCGGTTACCTCCATCGAAGGTTCGAATGAACCCCTTACTGTCCGCTCCAATTTCCAGCTGCGTTTACTTCTTCTCCCGGACATTGTAGTGACGTATGTCCTTTTTCTCCACATGCTCCACATGTGTAATCGATATTCGATCGGCTTGAAGCAGGAGCGTTCTGCTTAAGTATTAAGTCGAGCTTGTCTTGCAAAAGGCTGAATTCTGCCTCCACCTTAGTATCGATCTCATCCATGTAGTTGGAATGAGACCAATTTATAGCTCTGCTTGTTGGTCTCGGCCCTTTTTCGATTATATTTCTTGCATCTTCGTAGAGGCTTGTATGGAAATTCCCTCTCAGACCGATATCAACCATGGCTTTTGCTTCGTCTGTCATCCCTTGATAGAAAATTTGTAGAAGCTCCACATCCGAGTAGCCATGGTTCGGACAACTATCGACAAGTCATCCTAATCTCTACCAGTATGCGCCGAAGGTCTCGTCGATTTCTTGAGCGATCCCAAAAATCTGCTTCTTAAGTGCATTTGTCTTTAACTGCGGGAAATACTTCTTCAAGAAGACCGTACGCATCTGGTCCCACGTGGTGATCGTGTTTGGCTTTAGACTTGAGAACCACGCTTGTTCTCCGTCTTGAAGAGTGAATGGAAAAGCCTTGAGCTTGAACGCGTCCAGGTTGCCCTACCGGTGCAGGTTACAGACTTGGTTGAACGACGCCAAAAAGGAATTTGGACTCTCGTTCGTCCTTCCATAAAACTTCGGCATGGCAGCGACCATGTTCAGCTTGACATCGATTTGTTCAGTAGTTGTGATTTGGATTGGACCGGGTAGGTCCGCTCCCATGTCAAGCGATCCGGCATTCATTGTCAAAGGTTGTGGATCGTGCACTTCTTCCATCTCTTCCTCCTCTGATTCTTACCTTGTTACTGGAGTATTTTGCCTTGTTCTATCGAACAAAACAGTCTCTGGTTCTGAGTCGCTGGTCTGATCACCGGCGTCTGTTCTGTCTCCTGGTTGGGCAGTTGAGACATCTGCTGCCTTGGACAGATTCTGTTGCTTTGCATCTTTGTCTCCTTCCTATTCCTCTTTGTTATTTTCTCGATCTCAGGATCAAATATCAGATTAACCTGCTCATGCAACATTTAAAAGCACAAAAAGATTAGTAGAAAAAAATAAAGAAAACTAGTTAACACCATTCCCCGGCAACGGCGCCAATTTGGTGATCATTGTATTGCACAAAATAATCCTACAAAACTCGAGAATTATATTAGTATATTTTACAGGGTATCGAACACAGGGAATTGACGACTGGATGCATTATTTTTCTATTTATCTATGGTTTTGGTTAGCAACCACGCAAGTTTAATTTTTACTAAACTAAGAAATCTTAAAAACTGAACTGAATTGAAAACTTTATAAACTGGGCAACTGAAAGACAGGTCCAGCAGAATATTCACACACACGTAATTCCAATCCTCGGCACTTAATATGAATTAATCTCAAGAATCTACTAGTTATAGATTGCCGTAATTAAACTGACACAACCCTCACTACAATTTACTTAGTCGGTAACCGCCATGTTGGGCATCGAAACGACTACTTCCCTAACCTTGCTACAACCTACGTTGTTGGGCAATCAATAGATTTAATAGCTAGACAACTTTATCGAACTAAGGGAGTCTAGTATAGGAGCCTACTCGTATGTTGGACATCTAATAGTCTCCTATCGGTTTAATCCAATTATTCTAATGAATTATTTTGCTACTTACCTTGCCTTGTTCCACGAGAAACGATGGAAGTACTAAGTTAGCTACAGACTGTGCAACCTAGGGTGATTAAGCCTAAATTACTAGCCAGATTAATTAATTCAGAACTATCCCGAAACCCTCTTGATTAATTATTCGAACCTAAGCCTCATGTACTGTTCACGTGTGCATTTACATTCTGTCGGACCCTAAAAGATTTAGCTACTCATGCAGACACTTCGGTTGGGCAACTGAGATGGTTTACAGAACATAATCTTAGACATGAATAACCCTAGATCTAGCATGGACGAAATTTAAATCAACTAAGGCACGAAATAACAAAATATTTAAACCTACGAAATGAAACTAAAACTTGAATTAAAATAGCAATGGAGTTCAAATATAAATTCGATATTCCTACTTAAACGATTAACTACGAAATGGAAATTAAAACAAGAATTCAACTACGAAATTAAAAGCATCAAACAACAGAAATTAAATGAGTGTTTCTGCTTCAACTTATAACTATGGAAATCGGGAATGGATCGGTTATCTTCGGTGGCGGTCGGTCGGCAGAAATGATTCGGCGATCGGCGGTCGGATTTCTCGGAAATGGAAGGGAGTAATGGCAAGAATGTGTGGCTCAGATTGAATGTGTGCATGTGTATCGTGGTGTTGGGGGCGTGTGATTTTCATGCTCGTTCAACTCTTACATACTCCTCTTTTTCTTCCTCTCCAAGCTAGGTCAAATCCTTCTTTGATAAGGAAAAGGATTTGGATAGATAAGGAAATAATATCTTTCCTTATCTACCACAAAATATCTTCAAGATCCTTTCCTTCTCAACAATACGCGTCCACGTATTCAATTCCATGCCTTTTCATTATCAACTCGCCAAATACTATCCTCATCATCATGCCACATCAGCACCTAAAACCTGCATTTTTCACCACTGCGAGTGCGCCGGTTGGCCAATTGAAGCACTTTTCGGCCAGAAATTACTAAGTACGAAAATGACTCATCACTCTCATATCTCGTTTCCATATTCTTGGGTGCTCGTGCTTTATCCACAATAATGGAAATGACCAGTTAACGACTTTTGATAGCAAGTCAGACCAGGGAGTTTTCTTAGGATACTCCTAGGTCAGCAAAGCCTTCAGAGTTTTTAACTACCGGACCCTTTGCGTGGAGGAAAGCCCTCATGTTGTTTTTAATGAGTTTGCTACTAAGAAAAGGAGTAGAAACTCAAATTCAGAATCTGAGGACATCAGTAAGCTGCTATGGGATCTGAACTTAAAAGAAAATATTGAAAAGATCCAACTTTGTTGGGACGATGATTCAGAAGAGGATAACGAAGTCAAGATTACTGAATCACAGCCAGCAACAAATGTAGCTGGACCGATAGATTCTTCCGAACATAATCAATCTCAGGTAACTCAGGTCGATGAAGAAAGCAACATGATAACTGAGACCTCTACTGAGAATAACAACTCAAGGGGAACAAATAATGTTCCTTAGCTGAATGCCCCTGAACCTTGTGACTCAGTAGACCCAACTCTTGTCACCGAATTGCTTCAATCTCAGAATAGTACAACTGAAATGTCTAATTCTCCTACTCTCTGTGTTGAACAAATTTAAGATGAAGAGACAAGACATCGTCGATCGTGGCTGGATGCTCACTCTTCAGATCTTATTATTGGAGATCCGTCAGCAAGTGTTAAGACAAGATCCAGGTTTTTTCAGGGTGAAAGCACCTTATGTTCCTACTTCTTGTCTACTGAAGAACCTCAGTCAATTGAGGATGCGCTGAATGATGTTGACTGGATCACTACCATGCAAGAGGAGCTGAATCAGTTCACTCGAAACGACGTTTGGGAGCTTGTTGACAGACCCCGACATCAACACGTAATTGGAACCAAATGGGTCTTCAAGAACAAGCGCGATGAAAACAACGTTATAGTAAGGAACAAAGCTAGACTCGTGGCAAAAGGCTACTGTCAAGTTGAAGGAATAGATTTCGACAAAACGTTCGCTCCAGTTGCAAGATTGGAGTCAATCAGGCTATTCCTTGCCTACGCAACACATCAGTGCTTCAGGGTATATAAAATGGATGTAAAGTCAGCGTTCCTGAACGGCGTTCTGAAAGAAGAAGTCTATGTAGAATAGCCTCCCGGCTTTTAGCAGGGAAATAAGGTGTGTAGACTCAGAAAGGCTCTGTACGGGTTAAAACAAGAACCCAGGGCTTGGTACGATACCCTGTCTGAGTTTCTTCTTCATAAAGGTTTTTAGAAGGGCACAGTGGATTACACTCTATTCACCATTCGTCTAGGCGATGACATTTTACTTGTGCAGATCTACGTAGATGACATTATCTTCGGTTCAAAGAATGTCATCATGTATTAGCAGTTCGAGAAAATGATGAAGGATAAATTCGAGATGTCAATGATGAGAGAGATGAACTATTTTCTTGGATTTCAAGTCAAACAATCAGAAAAGGGAACGTTCATCAATCAAGGTAAATACACTCGAGACCTCATAAAAAAGTTAGGTTGTACATCCGGCACACCGGTCAAGATCCTGATGAACACGAATATGAAAATAAATTTTGACAAAGAGGGAGTATCAGTAGACCATACTGAATTTCGGGCAATTATTGGTTCTCTATTATATCTTACTGCTACTAGACCTGATATAACTTATGTCGTGGGTGTCTGTGCTCGATTTCAGGCGAATCCTAAGCAGATCCATATGGACTCAGCAAAGAAGATTATCTGCTATCTCAGAGGAACACCTGACATGGGTTTATGGTATCCAGCAGATGATAATATTGAACTAACTAGTTATTCTGATGCTGACTACACAGGTTGCAAGATTGACCGAAAATCAACAACAGGACCTTGTCAGTTCCTCGACAGTAAGCTCATTTTATGGTTCTCCAAGAAACAACATTCAGTAGCAACATCAACTACTGAAGATGAATACATGGCTGCCGACAGTTGCTACGCCCAAATCCTTTGGCTGAGACAACAGCTAAGAGACTTGTTGGGATTTTGTATACTGGAAGCAAATTTTGTGTTTGTATACAATGTATTTTGTCCTTACCACTATTTTATTCTCATATCTAATAAATATATATATATTTGCACATGTAATCCTTTATCTTGTATAAAAGTTAAATTTGTGTAGTGTGTCAGGTATCACAGAAGACTACACAAATTGGTTGAATGCAAGATATAAAAAAAATTATCACAAATGAGACAATTTGAGGATAAGTTGTCGGTTTAAGTTGCAGTTTAGATAAGAAGTGGCTTGTCTTGGCTGCTTGTCTTTACTGGTACACTTAAGGTGGTGTATTGATGGATCACAGTGAGATGTGTTCTCCTGACTGACCTTAGTGGAAAACCAAGATCTCGGTGGCTTAGCTAGTCTTAAGCTTGGTAATACTTCAGCTGAGTGCATTTGACTATCTATCACTTTGACCTACTATGGTGAACGTTATCGCGACCGGATCTACGTATCTTAGGTGTTAGTAGTTATTTGTGGCTCAGGTTGGTCATCTGTATCTTACAACCGTATCCTAGTAAAATGGGTTGATAATATCCCCTGAGGAACTCGTAAGGATTAGCACACTAAATTCGGTCGGTTGATTAAGTTCAGGTGTGCTAATAAGGTCGAGTGGTACTACTCATGAATTTAATAAGATGTTGACTAATTTAAGCTGTCAGTGTGCTAATTAATTAACATATATTTCTATCTTAAATACGGAGATCAATTAAGTCTAAAATACAAGTCCAGACTCAACATTTAGGAATAAAGGGGTAAGTCAGCATAGATTCTCTAGTGGAATGAATTCATGTTTGTGAATTAATAATACTCAGGGCTGAGTATGAAAAATTATTTCACTTGAGGCCCTGCTTTATTTCTTGTATTAGGTCCCTGGTCTGGCCCAGTTGTATTTGGCAATTTTCTCACAGACTCACTAGGCTACTTAATTACCTGGAATTGTTCGATTCATTAACGGATTAAAACAATTGGTAATGGAGTATGTTGGGCTTGGGAATAGTAGGTCAAACACTATTTGGGCCCATTAAGGCCTAACCCTATTTGAACACTTTTCTATTAATAATAGGCTAGGGCTTCACAATTTCATACCAAGTTTCCGAGATTCCCAGCAAAGTTTCGTCGAGGCATTCCTTGAATGAAATATTGCTTGGAGACTTAGAACTGGTGAGTAGTGAGTTTTTGGTCAAGGGCTCTCTAGCATCTTCGTCCATCCGGAGTTGAGAGCTCGGGCACAGGAACAGTCCAGAAGACCTTTTCTGGACCGAGTCAAAAAGATCTGATTAGTGTTGAGAGATGATTCAACAGTAGATTATTTAGAAGATTTGGCTGATTCCAAAACCCTAATTTGATTGATGAACCATTCCTTTGTATTTGTAATGCCTTGGTCTCAGAGAGTTTCAGACTCAGTAGACTTGCCTTCAGCATGGTCCAGGCTCAGAAGTTATGTCTGCTGAACCTCAGTAGACTATCCACCTCAGTACCATGGAGTGAAGACTCAGTAGTGCAGGACTCGGCAGGAGCAGCACACTGAGAGGGGTTTAGATTCAGTAGTGTTGGACTCAGCAGGAGCAGCATACTGAAAGAGTCAGTAGAACTGGACTCAGCAGGAGCAGTTTACTCTACTCAGAGTCGACCTTTAGTAGAGTTGAACTCAGCAGGAGTATACTACTGAACCCCTGGTCAGACTCAGCAACGGCCTGACAGTTTCCTTAACTGTCAGTGGTTTTCATAGTTAAATCAGTAGAGTTGTCCGAGGTTGTACACATCAGAGAAGTCAGCTTCAGTATCTGCCTTGAAGTTTGAATGTCACAACAACTTTCTACACTTCGACCAATGACAAGCAGCCAGCTGTCAAAGTACTGGTAAAAAGCTGCAAGTCAACCACTTTCCTGAAAAAGAGAGTGTTCTCTGCACGATTTCAAAAGAGTCGTTAGCTACCCAAAGAGAGTGACACGTGGACAGTTCATCTCCAATGGATCTATCCATTGCTCACCTCTATAAATAGAGGGAAAATCAAATCGAAGAATATACGAAAACTTACGAGCATTGAACGAACAAGAACACAAGCTTTTCGTGAAGAACTTCAGAGAAAACACCCAACACGAAAGGTACTGATACTGCTCTAGGGAACCAAGCTTCATAGAATTAAAGCCTCTAGCATCCAAGTGAAAGAACACGAACCCAGAGAGATTACTTCTCAATGTTCTTCACTCTAGAAGCCCTTTCTTGTTCCCTTTCCCTCTAACCTAAGCTCCACTGAAAATATCTGTAGCTTAGAATCCATGGAGTTCATTTCTTGAATTGTTCTTACTATAAAGAACTCCTTCACTGTTGGAGAATCGTTCAAACATTTTTGTTTGATCTTTGTAAAGTGGGACTTGCTCAGTATAATCCTCAAGGCCGTATTTATCCAGTGTACAAACCAACTGAGACTAACTCAGTATAATAAAATAGCCTCTTGATCTGTTCAGGACAGTGGACGTAGGATTTTGGATATCCGAACCACTTTAAAGTAGTTGTGTCTTGTACTGTTGCGTTGATTTACTGTTCATTCTGAAAACCATTTGCAAAATCATGCAACAGAGGTTTCAGTAAAAAGCTTAACTGAGTGCACTAATATACTGAAAAGTTTTCATTAATAACTTTTTTCAAACTCAACTGAATCGGGCCTACACTTTTCCACACACTACTGAACTCTTACTGAACGGTACTGATTTCTGACATTAGTCAGCTAGCAGACCTCAGTATAGTGAGTCACTCTATCCACGCGATCCAGAACAGCTTGTCTGGTCTACTGAATTCATTCAGCACACAATCTCCGTAATCAGACTGTTCGCGTTCAAGTTTGAGAAAAAGTTTTTAGGTGTATTCACCCCCCCCGTCTACACCTGAACATTTGACTCGGGACAGACAATTGGTATCAGAGCAGGAGTTCTTTAAAACTCTTGTTATCTGAAACTAGTCTACTTGAACAGATCCTGAAAATGTTTTCACTGCATATCATTCTTCATTCAAATTATTACCAAACATGTCTGATATGTCAAGAATCAGAATGGTACCCATGTTCTCAGTAGAGAACTACGGGGTATGGCGAGTCAGAATGGAAGCACATCTGACTTCCCTCCACGATAGCATGATAGAGGTCTTGGAAGATGGACCTATCGTACATATGGTCGATAGTGGTGACTTTTAGGAACCAGCTCAAGGAGGAGGAGCGGTGACCAGGAAGAAGGTGCCAAAAGACATAAGCCTCTTCACTCTAGAAGAGAAGAAGCTTCACAATCTTGACCGGGTAGCCAGAAACGCCATTTTAACCACGCTGAGCCACTCGTATCTCAGCAGAGTTCAGGACTGCAAGTCAGCAAAGGAACTCTAGGATGCTCTAGCGCTACTGAGTCGGGGGACTCAAAAGATCATAGCCAACAAGTTAGCGCTGGAACTGCAGAACCTGGAGAGACTCTCACTCATGCCCGATGACACGATTGAAGATCTCAATGTCAGATTTACGGATCTGATGAACACATTCAATGGGCTAGGAAAGACATTCTCCAACCGAGAGATGAATCTCAAGATATTGAGAGCACTGCCAGATGGATATTGGACTCCATTCGCTACATTGCTTAGACATTCTGATCTTGATGTTGTTTCTCCTGATCATATATTTTTAGAATTAAAAGCTGAGGAGTTCGAGTTTGGTCTGCCGCAGAGGAAGCAACGAGCTGAAGCTGACAATTAGATCGACCATGCTTTTAAAGCATCAGTTAGCACAACAGCTCCAACGTTCAACAAGTGATTTACATGAAGGAAGCCTAGCTAAACGATATGCACTGCTTGCAATCAAGTATCAGAAGGAGAAGGAGCGGCGCAGAAAATTGTCCAGAGTCTTAAGAGACTCAAAGAGTAAGTCTGACTTCTCACCAAAACGCATTCCTGACTCACAAACTTCTGAATGGAGGAAACATGAGGATTCTGCACAGTCGAAAGACAGTTAGAGTAGAGAAGGCAGAGTCACCTCCTGCTACAACTGCAAGAAGCCAGGATACTATTAGTACGACTGTCCTGAGATCAGTACAACTGAAAGAGCTGCAAGAAAAGCTTGCAGGGAGAAGTTCATCAAGAAGCGACAAGCCTATATTGCCGGTGAACTCTCAGACGACTCAGAAGAAGTCGACTCCTTTATGGATTCATCAAATGATGAAGCTGCCTTCATGGCCCAAGAGCTTGAAGAAGATACTGAAAAGTGTTTGATGGCAGGAGAAGAGGATGAGATAAACTCTCCAAAACCATTTAACTCTTCTTCACACTGCACACAAGACACTATTTCAGGTGCAGATGAGAATCTGGACGTCATGATCACCTACGAAGAACTACTCGATGAGTAGATTCAGATGAGTCTGCAGCTCAGCAAGACTCTTCAGGAGTTGGATGCCCTGAAAGTGGAAAATCGGAGACTTTCTCAGGAGAGCCAGGTTGCTACTAAGTCAAAAGGACTTGTTATGAGACTCAGGGAGGAGATTAACTCTCTGATGGCCAAGTCTCAACAACAAGAAGATCTGATCTCAGTACTGACCAAAGACTTAACTCAGAAAGGTACTGAATTGAGTCTGCCGAAGCAGAAGTTCTCAGGACTTCAGACCGAGCACGAAACTCTGAAAAACAGTGATGATGTCTGGAGAAACTTGATGAATGAGCGTTACATGGAAGGTGAGAAAAAGCTTAAGGCAACGCTAGCCAACAACAAGCCTAAGCACTGCAGGGAGGGACTCGGGTTCAGACACGAAGCCTCCACATCTGCCTCCACACGCTTAGAGAATCGACTAACTGATAGATTTGTTCCCGGGGAGACGATCAATGCAGAACCACTGAAGCCCCTAGAAAAGAGCAAACAAAAGATGAAAGCACCTCATCCTATCCATCAGAAGTCTGACCTTAAGTTCAGCTCAAAATCACCCCAGCACAGTCAAGGGGGAACCAACAGAGTAAAGTGGGCTGATTAGTATGGACCACCACAGCTGACATATCCAGCTCAGTATGAGTCATATTACTATGATCCTATTGACAGAAGGGGTTCTAAGAGTCAGAAGAAGAAAAAGTCCATTCAGAAGGCTAAGGTCAGAAGTCGACCGACTTAGAAGATCAGGACTCCTAAACCAATAAAGCATCAGAAGTCAACTTCACCCAGCCCAACGGTGAAATATGTTGACAAAAGTGGAAAGAGAATGTCTGAGACCTTTAGGGTCGTAAGACAGATTTGGGTTTCCAAAACTAACGCTTAAGGACCCAAAATCAAAAATAAAGGGTACCTAAATATAATTCTGTTTTGCAGGTGTACAGGGACCCATGGTATATGGATAGCAGATGCTCTAGACACATGGCGTACCAGAGGAGTCTACTGAAGGATTATATCACAGAAGGACCCCGAATCGAGTTTGGAGATAACGCAAAAGGCTATACCAGAGGTTACGGAACACTCAGCATTGGAACCCCCATAGTTCCAAGAGTATCATATGTTGAAGGACTTCAACATAATCTTGTCTCTGATAGTCAATTTTGTGATAACTCGAATAGAGTGATTTTTTACACTGATTTTTGTGATGTTATTGACAAATCTACAGGGAAAATAGTGTTTTCAGGTTCACGCAGAAAGAATACATACTTAGCTGACTGGAAATCAGCAGAACCTGAAGCATGCTTGCTTGGTAAGAATGACAACAGAACGGGGTGGCTATAGCACAGAAGACTCAACCATCTCAACTTAAAGACGCTCAATAAGCTTGCTAGAAACGCTCTAGTGAGAGGACTACCGAATGAAGTGTTCAGCAAGGACACTCAGTGCGAGGCATGCCTGAAAGGAAAGAAAACAAAGAAACAAAATCCACCAGTTCCATCACCTTCCACGGATGGAATCCTTCAGCTCTTGCATATGAATTTGTTCGGTCTAGTCTCTCCTGTGACGATCAGAGGCAAAAAGTATGCATTAGTGGTCATTGATGACTACTCGCACTACACATGGGTCATATTCATTGCCAATAAGTCTGACATCAAAACAGTGTTACCTACGCTTCTGAAAAGGCTTAGTGTCGAGAAGAACACCGAAATCAGAAAGATTCGTTCAGACAGAGGAACAGAGTTCCTGAATGCAATGGTTAAAGAGTTCTGCGATATTGAAGGAATAGAGCACGAGATGTCTGCTGCACGCACGCCTCAACAAAATGGGATTACTGAAAGGAAGAATAGAACACTCAAAGAAGCAGCAAGAACCCTACTCGCAGACTCAGGACTCCCATCAAAATTCTGGGCAGAAGCTACTGATACTGCATGTTATACTCAGAACAGATCTCTACTAACAAAGCAACATCAGAAGACACCATATGAAGTATGGAACTGCAGGAAGCCTCTCCTATGTCATTTCCATATTTTTGGGTGCTCGTGCTTTATCCACAATAATGGAAAGGACCAGTTAAAGACTTTTGATAGCAAGTCAGACCAGAGAGTTTTCTTAGGATACTCCCGGGTCAGCAAAGCCTTCAGAGTTTTTAACTACCGGACCCTTTGCGTGGAAGAAAGCTCTCATGGTGTCTTTAATGAGTTTGCTAGAGAACAGGAGAAGAAACTCAAATTCATAATCTGAGGACATCAATAAGCAGCTACGGGATCTAAGCTTAAAAGATAAAGTTGAAAAGATCCAGCTTTGTTGGGATGATGATTCAGAAGAGGATAACGAAGTCAATACCACTGAATCACAGCCAACAGCGAACGTAGCTGAACAGATTGATTCTACTGAACAGAATAAATCCCAGGTAACTTAGGTCGATGAAGAAACCCAAGTGGTAACTGAGACCTCTACTGAGAATAACAACTCAGGGGGAACAAATAACGTTCCTGAGCCTAATGCCCTTGAACCTAGTGATTCAGTAGACCCAACTCTTGTCACTAAATTGCTTCAATCTCAGAATAGTACAATTGAAATGCCTAACTCTCCTACTATCTGTGTTGAACAAATTTTAGATCAAGAGACAAGACATCGTCGATCGTGGCTGGATGCTTACTCTTCAGATCTTATTATTGGAGATCCGTCAGCAAGTGTTAAGATAAGATCCATATTCTGTCAGGGAGAAAGCGCTCTATATTCCTGCTTCTTTTCTACTAAAGAACCTCAGTCAATTGAGGACGCGCTAAAAGATGCTGACTGGATCACTGTTATGCAAGATGAGCTAAATTAGTTCACGAGGAACGAAGTATGGGAGCTTGTTGACAGACCCCGACATCAACCTGTGATCGGAACTAAATGGGTCTTCAAGAACAAGCGCGATGAAAACAACGTCATAGTAAGGAACAAAGCTAGACTTGTGGCAAAAGGCTACTGTCAAGCCAAAGGGATAGATTTCGACGAAACGTTCACTCCAGTTACAAGATTGGAGGTAATCAGACTATTTGTTGCCTACGCAACACATCAACGCTTCAGAGTATATCAAATGGATGTCAGCATTCCTGAACGGCGTACTGAAAGAAGAAGTCTATGTGGAACAGCCTCCCGGCTTTCAGCATGGACATCAAGTGTATAGACTCAGAAAGGCTCTGTACGGGTTAAAACAAGCACCTAGGGCTGGTACGATACCCTTTCTTAGTTTCTTCATTAGAAAGGTTTTCATAAGGCCACAATGGATTGCACTCTATTCAACATTTGTCTAGGAGACGATATCTTACTTGTGCAGATCTACGTAGATGACATTATATTCGGTTCAAAGAATTTCATCATGTGTCAGCAGTTCGAGAAAATGATGAAGGACAAATTCGAGATGTCAACGATGGGAGAGATGAATTATTTCCTTAGATTTCAAGTCAAACAATCAAAAAAAGGAACTTTCATCAATCAAGGCAAATATACTCGAGACCTCATCAAAAAGTTCGGTTGCACATCCGACAAACCAATCAAGATCCCGATGAACACGAACATGAAAATAGATCTTGACAAAGAGGGAGTATCAGTAGACCATACTGAATTTCGTGCAATTATTGGTTCTCTATTATATCTAACTGCTACTAGACCTGACATAACTTATGTTGTAGGAGTCTGCACTCGATTTCAAGCGAATCCTGAGCAGAGCCATATGGACTCAGCAAAGAAGATTCTCTGCTATCTCAGAGGAACACCTGACATGGGTTTATGGTATCTAGCAGATGATAATATTGAACTAACTAGTTATTCTGATGCTGACTACGCAGGTTGCAGGATTGACCAAAAATCAACTTTAGGAACTTGTCAGTTCCTCGGCGGTAAGCTCATTTCATGGTTCTCCAAGAAACAACATTCAGTAGCGACGTCAACTACTGAAGCTGAATATATGGCTGCCGAAAGTTGCTGTGCCCAAATCCTTTGGCTGAGACAGCATCTATGCGATTATGACTTTATTCAGAATGAAGTGTCGATCTTTTGCGATAGCTCCAGTGCCATTACAATCACTCAGAACCCTGTTCTCCATACTAGATGAAAGCACGTGGACATCAGACACCACTTAATTCGTAACCATGTCGAAAAGAAGGATATCAGGATGGAGAAGATCCATACTGACCATCAAAGGGCCGATATATTGACCAAACCTCTAGCTGAAGCCAAATTCAGAGAACTTTCAGTAGAGCTAGGTCTACTGGACCCTAATAACTCAAGTCAGTAAGTAGATTCAGGAGAGAAGCATTCAGCAAGGGGGAATGCCTACTCTCAGTACTAGACTCGTTCAGTACACAGAGATTCAGAAACCAACCACACGTTGTATCACCTCACTACAATGTTCACCTCACAGGTTCGCTTATCTTTTTCAATAGGCAACCCAGTAATTAATATTGTTATGATATCTATTCAGCATCGTATTCAATGCCTTAGATAATGTCATTTATTATAAACAGTTTCATTAAATACATGACATTCTATGCTATGTTTGCTAAACTCTGCTTTGCATTAAATGCATGTCATATCAACTTATTCCTATATGCTATTAACAACTGGACTTGACTTAGGCGGCTTATTTACTCATTGCTTATTATAATATTAAATACTGACCGTCCACCAATTAAAGCGGGATTAAAATTGAACCGTCGATCTTCAAACGTTCCATCTTCAAATCATATATATCGACATATCTATCCTTAAACCGCCATTTTCGCTATGCATAAGACCTTAAACTTCTCTGAAAACCCTAAGCTTTCAACCTTTGCTTCAGCATTTGCATATTTTCAGAGATTTATATGGTAAATTTTACATTCATTAGTACTCATATTGATTTATTTTCCTTTCAAGTACTAATACGTGATTCTGCAGACTAAGTCATGGCAACCAGTGGTATCAGTGTGATCTTACCCATGAACATGATAGAGATCCTAGAGAAGGATCGAGTTTGGTGCGAACCCATCATGGAGTTCGACTCCAGTGGTCTGGAAATGCTGGATGATGTTTTTGATGCTCTCAGAGCATTGGGGCTGGAGAAGTTCTTGTCGAGGAAGTCCGCTTACTTCCTTCCACGACAGATAGTTGAGTTCTACCTCTACTTGGAGGAGGTAGATGGAGATTTTCTAGGATCCTTCACAGTTCATCGTGTTGCTGACCCCTCAAAAGCCGATGCTGAAGTCCGACAGATGTCTGTAAGGCAAGCCCTACAGAGAAGTTTTCAGCTGCCTAACAGTGGCATGAGCGTAGCAGGATACAAGGATGATTTACTTGACGAGTATCTTGAAATATTTTGTGGGGAACCAACCACCTTCCGAGCTGTGTTTCCAAAAAACTGCATGCTCCCGCAGTACAGGGCATTAGCTTATGTAGTTACGCAGATTTTGACGAGCCAAGCCGGCTCATTTGATCAAGTGTCCAGGCCAAAGCCTCAGATGGTGATGGCCATCTATGATCGTGCCAAGATCAATTTGACTGAATTCTTCCTAAAAGAATTCCAGACGCAGTCAGCAAAGTTCGATAAATCTACTTGGCGTCTGATCGCCAAAGGGAAGCTTCGTTATAGGATAAAGTTGTCAGTACTGATAGAAGACTTCTGTGGCAATGATAATGTCACGTATGCTGACAAGGGATACTTCAACACGAAGAAGATTCGGTTTCATAGTCGCGCCAGTGCGCTGCAGCAGATAGGCGCTAGTGCTACTAAGGAGGGGAAGGGGAAGAGGAAGGCCCATACTCCAGTAAAGAAGGGTGCTACCCCTCAGAAGAAGCAGAAGAAGGCTTCTGAGACGGCTGTGGTAGTAGCACCTTTCAGACTGAGGGATGATTCAGACTCTGATGAGAAAACCGTCTCAATAGGAAAGGGTGCATCTGAAGAGAAGGTAGCCTCCTCAGCTGACAAAGAGGCTTCAGCAGAACAGGGGGCTGCTCCTGAGATTACAACTCCAACATCCAGGTCTCCACTGGATGTACCTCCGATCAGCAGTCTTCCCTCTGCTGAGAAGACAGAGTCTCCAATAGACGTAGATGAGATGGAGACAAGCACTGAAGTAGAGACTCTTGGGTATGAGGTTGACACGCTTCAGGATAGAGCAACCTGAGAGATCTCTTAGGCCATTCCAGAAATCACAAGTCACTCTGACTTGGTGAATATAGCCTTCAAGGCCAGACTTCAGATGTTGTTCAGGTTCCAAGATTGGATCACTCTTGAACGCCTTATCAGATTCAAGTCCTGCGAACTCCTAAACTCTGAGGAGCTCAAGATCTGCCAGCAGATAGGCTACTCCGAGCCTGCTGACATATGCTTACTCGAGGATTTAAGGGTGGCTATGTTAGCACTGCTTGAGGACAGGAACCCCTCAGCAACTATCCCTTCAGAGGGTTTTGATCCCGATGATCAGGACCAACCCAGTGATGCAGGTCCTAAGAAGCTTGCTGAGGGTACTCAACAGAAGGAGGGAGCTCAACCTTCAGCTAATCTACCTATCAGCTTCCTCCCTCCTGGTTCGGCGGCAGAAGAAACCTCCCACGACTCAGACCAGGGACAGTTGTTGCTACGGTCTACGTATGAGGTTTCCCCAATTGCCAAACACCGAAAATCCAAATCAGTAGCCAAAGCGCTCTGAACACAAGGGACACAGAACCACCTACTGGCGAGAAACGTCCATAAGATATGGAAGAAGGCTACGACAGCTCAGTGCGAGGAAATCAGGGCACTGAAGATTACACTTCTGAATACGCCCGTCCCTGATTTCTTTGCTATTCTCAAGGATGCCCTTACCGCACAAAGAGTTGTGTTTGAAGTTCAACAAACATCAATGACTGCTGCCCAGACTTGACTTCTGGAATCATTCAAGGCAGCTCAGTCAGATCACATGACTAGACTCCCTGCACTCACTCAGGCTCATGAGCTCAGAATCTCATCTATTCAAAAGGTGTGAGGAGAAGTTTGATGCAAAGCTGAAATAATACAGGACCTTGTCGATTCCTCTCACCGCAAATATGGTGAAGATCTCATAACTGAGAGGAACGACTTACATGAGAAATTCAAAGGTCTGCAGAAGACCTTAGATAGGCTATCGACTGCTTACTCAACATTGAACTCCAAGGTTGTCTTACTTCCCACCCCTAGCGTATTCGATGATGCCAAAAAGGGGGAAAGGATAGCTAAAGGGAAGAAGTCAGTACTGGGGACTCAAGTCAGATCTGCTCCCACTGACCTAACTCCTACTAAGGGGGAAGAGACTAAGACAAAGGGTATGGCCCAGGGTGTCTCCGGCGCAGGTGATGTAGGCGTTGAGACTGACCCAAGTGGCTCAGGGCCTAAGGAGACAGGAACATGCACTTCTGCTGATTCTCAGAAACACATTAAGGAAGTTGCTGAATTCCTGGAAGAGGACTCAGAAGATGAGGAAGAGCCTCCTCTGCCTCCACAAGTATTGGGAAAGGGAAAGATACCACTGAAGGTTCCTACACCACTGAAGAAATCCCTGAAATGATACATCGGCCCAACCGAACAAGCTCAGATAGAAGCTGACGAAAAACTGGCAAGAGAGCTAGCTGAGGCTGAGGCAGCAAACAAGCCGAAGAAGGCTTCGGTAAAGGCCAGGACTAAGGTTCCGGCAAGGGAACCAGCAAAGAGGCCTCCTGTCAGAAAACTCATCCCCAGAGATGAAGCTGACAAATAAAAGGAGAAAGAGAAGGAAGCTGAGAAGACATCTAGTGAATCTCAGCAGCAGCAAGGTCAGAAGAAGAGAGCTGAGCCGACAATTGACGAGATGATAAACTTCAGCATAATCGCATTGGATAAAAGAGTAGAATACTATCAGCTGGAGGAATAGACGGCAAGAAGCTCTAGCAAAAGAGAAAGTTGCTGAAGAAGCTAGAGAAGCAGACAGACTGAAGCCAAGACCTCCTTCGCCGAAGGATATGGAAATTCCATATAAGTACAGAAGAGGCCGCGGACCCAATGATCAGAAGATGCACAGGTGGCCTCGGGTCGACAAATGGATGCCCTGGGAGAAGACTCAGCATTGGGAGACTCTTAAGGCTGAATTCATCAAGCACTTCTATTTCTAGCAATTTTGGCCAGAATCTCATAAGGATGATGCCTTTACTGGGTGGATTTTCAAGTGTGATCCAGAGATCTACAATATGGTCGAGAAAGCCATTGAAGATAAAGAAGATGTTTAGACTCCGGCTTTCAGACCACTGCCTCCACCTTAGAAGCTTGACGAATCTCTCTACACTGGTGTGATTGAAGGAGAAGTCAGAAAAGCAGTCTTAGCTTTGGATCTTCATCCAAATGATTCTGTAGACAATTAGAATATTCAGAAGCTCAGGAGAGACACCTTCAAGATGTATGGACTCCCTCTGCCCGAAGAGAAATCAAAAGACTTTAAGGCAAGGATTCAACGATTCAGGAGATAGTCTTGTTAGGTCCTCTCTGTTTTTGTTTTTGATAGTGTAGCAAGAGATATATCTGTCTAAACTCTTCATATATATATATATACATCTTTGCTGCTTGGCCTGACAACATCTCATTGTCTCAATGGCCTATTTTGTTTATTGTAACACTCAGAATCACCTAAGTAATTACTGACTCACACACTCACTGCTTATCTGTGTTTGTCTGTTGTTGTTGGGTTTGATTATTGTCTTGGAGGAATTGTGTTGGGAGAATTTGTTTTAATGAGATATTCTGTTAACTCCTAACGGTCCTCAGTAGATTAGAAACTAAACGTACAACTCCACTGATTCTTCTTGTAATATTTGTAAGAAGTTTGTACTTGATAGTTTGTAGTGTTAGGTTTTGGCAGCAGTAGATTGTTTAGAAGATTTGGCTGATCCCAAAACCCTAATTTGATTGATGAACCATTCCTTTGTATTTGTAACGCATTGGTCTCTGAGAGTTTCAGATTCAGTAGACTTGCCTTCAGCATGGTACAGGCTCAGAAGTTCTGTCTTCTGAACCTCAGTAGACTATCCGCCTCAGTACCATGGAGTGAAGACTCAGTAGTGCAGGACTCAGCAGGAGCAGCATATTGAGAGGTGTTCAGATTCAGTAGTGTTGGACTCAGCAGGACCAGCATACTGAAATAGTCAGTAGAACTGGACTCAACAGGAGCAGTTAACCGTACTCAGAGTCGACCTTCAGTAGAGTTGAACTCAACAGGAGTATACTACTGAACCCCTGGTCAGACTCAACAACGGCCTGACAGTTTCCTTAACTGTCAGTGGTTTTCATAGTTAAATCAGTAGAGTCGTCCGAGGTCGTACACATCAGAGAAGTCAGCTTCAGTATCTGCCTTGAAGTTTGAATGTCTCAACAACTTTCTACATCTCGACCAATGACAAGAAGCAAGTTGTCAAAGTACTGATAAAAAGCTGCAAGTCAACCACTTTCCTGAAAAAGAGAGTGTTCTCTACACGATTTGAGAAGAGCCGTTAGTGACACGTGGACAGTTCATCTCCAACGGATCTGTCCATAGCTTACCTCTATAAATAGAGGGAAAATCAAATCGAAGAATATACAAAAATTTACGAGCATTGAACGAACAAGAACACAAGCTTTTCGCGAAGAACTTCAGAGAAAACACCCAACGCGAGAGGCACTGATACTGCTCTAGGGAACGAAGCTTCGTAGAATTAAAGCCTCTAGCATCCAAGTGAAAGAACACGAATCCAGAGAGATTACTTCTCATTGTTCTTCACTCTAGAAGCCCTTTCTTGTTCCCTTTCCCTTTAACCTAAGCTCCACTGAAAATATCTATAGCTTAAAATCGAAGGAGTTCATTTCTTGAACTGTGCTTACTATAAAGAACTCCTTCACTGTTGGAGAATTGTTCAAACATTTTTGTTTGATCTTTGTAAACTGGGACTTGCTCAGTATAATCTTCAAGGCCGTATTTGTCCAGTGTACAAACCAACTGAGACTAACTCAGTATAATAAAATAGCCTCCTGATCTGTTCAGGACAGTGGACGTAGTATTTTGGATATCCGAACCACTTTAAAAGTCATTGTGTCTTTTACTGTTGCATTGATTTACTGTTCATTCTGAAAACCATTTGCAAAATCATACAACAGAGGTTTCAGTAAAAAGCTTAACTGAGTGCACTAATCTACTGAAACAGTTTTCATTAATAACGTTATCAAACTCAACTGAATTGAGCATACACTATTCCGCACACTACTGAACACTTACTGAACGGTACTGAATTCTGACATCAGTCAGCTAGCAGACCTCAGTATAGTCAGTCACTCTGTCCACGCGATCCAGAACAGCTTGCCTGGTCTACTGAATTCATTGAGCAGACAATCTGCGTAATCGGACTGTTCGCGTTCAAGTTTGAGAAAAAGTTTTCATGTGTATTCACCCCCCCCCCCTACACCTGAACGTTTGACTCGGGACCAACAACTAGCTAAAAGGGTCAACAATGGGAAGAAAAAAATACAGTAGGGAAATATTCTATGTTTTTGTGTGGAATCATGTACTATACTTGTTTTGATCAACTGTTTTGTGTAGCTTTTGTCTAGATTCAACTATAGTTTAAGTGAAGTTTTTTTCCGAATTTCATATTGACTTTAAATGTTTCTCTTTTATAAGTTGCTTTAATTTTTTTTTTGTAATGAATACCTCATAGTCGCATCTCCATTGCATCAAGGTAGTGTCCCCCAAAGTCGGAAACAAAACCTGCTGTAATTCCCCACACATAGTCGCGTCGGGGTTATGCATGTTTGAAACCAAACTTGTTGTGATGCCCCGGACGCAGCAGGATTGCGTCTGTGAATGTTTGAAAGAAAGCTTGTTGTGATGCTCCGAACGAAGTCGCGTTGGGGTCGCGTTTGTGAATGTTTGAAAGAAAACTTGTTGTGATGCCCCAAACGCAGTCGCATCGGGGTCGTGTGTTTGAATGTTTGAAACAAAACTTGTGATTTCCCAAATGGGGTCGCGTCAGGATCGCGTCTGAGAATGTTTGAAAGAAAACTTGTTGATACGCCCCGAACACAGTCGCATCGGGGTCGCATCTGTGAATGTTTGAAACAAAACTTACTGTGACGCCCCGAATGCAGTCGCATTGGGATCGCGTCTCACCTGATCTCTTATAAATCCGTTCTTCTTATTTGTATAAGTTAGTGCAATAGAGTATAATTTCTACAATTATGAGTACGTATATGTTAAATTCAAAAATAATGAAATTTAAAACTCGAAAAATAATTTTATTTATTAACCTATTGAGACGGATGAAAAAAAAAGTGATTTAAAATTGTATGACCAAAATTGAACATGTTGCAAAATTATAGACCAAAATTGATCTTGTTGATAAATTACATGGCAAAAAATCGATTTCATTCGAATTCGCAAAATAGCCGGAAATATGTCTGGCGGCGAGTGTAACACACTTTCTGGCAATGGGACCAAAATCGGTAGATTTGCCAAGTTACGGGACAAAAAAGGAAGAAGCCACAATACGAGACCAAAAAAGGAAAGTGGTCACATTACGGGACCACAAACGATTTTTTCTCTAGTTATGTTCTTATCAACTAATTTGAATTGGTAACTGCATAAATTCTACTTAGCATTGGTACATACGAGTCAATTGTAATGTTACTTGTATATCACAATTATGCCAACTATAATCATATACATGTGCTAATTAAATCAAGTTAGCGGTATCAACTATAAAGTTCCAGCCACCTTTAATATCTAATCTCATTGTTCAAATATAATTGAACTTAATGAATTCAAATTAATATTTTAATATATGTTTTGAGAAGAAATTTAACTTCAAATTAATTTCAAGAAAAGAATCAAAATTGACATTTTACTCTACTTTTAGTTTTTAACGTTCCAGTATATTGACTTGATAGATGCATATGTTAAAGATCCAGGTTAGCTACTCATCAAATCATGCATGCGTTTAGAATACGAATTTAGCGCAGTTTCTAGAATTTATTTTTTAACACTTAGAATAATTATTAAATAATGCTAGATGTATTTCTTGACCTAACATTGTAGGATAGCAGTTTTGGATAATGTATTTTAATACCCCGAACGCAATTTCTCACCAGTTAACAACAATCTAATGAAGAAATACAAGTAAGAAAAATTGTCACTCATATGATAATGTAGAGTTTGGTGGGCGACTCGTTGCAACAGCAAACAAGTACAGCTAGTATACGAAATAAGAGAAAATAAGTGGAAGGGAGGGCATTAGGAAGTTGAACTAACTCAATCTTCTTCCCAACCACCACAGAAAGCTAGTGTCTACATAAACCCCAAAATCGATCCATGCATCATCCAACAAAGTGAAGATCCTATCAATTCAACAAGAGTCTTCTTGATTCAGCTGCTATTTCCACCTCAAAGAATGGCATTTGATAGCCACCATTCCTTCTTCTTCTTGTTGCTCATTACTCTCTCATCATTAACATGCAATACGGCGCGCCACCTCCTTGAGACGCCTGTGCCTGAGGTTCCCAAGTCCGAAGTTCCAACACTACCAAAGCCTGAGATCCCGACTTTGCCTAAGCCCGAGAATCCATCATTACCAAAGCCTGAGATTCCCAAACCAGAAATTCCATCATTGCCTAAGCCTGAGGTCCCCACTTTGCCGAAGCCCGAGCTTCCAACATTTCCAAAGCCTGAGGTCCCGACTTTGCCGAAGCTTGAGGTTCCTACATTACCAAAGCCTGAGGTTCCCAAACCCGAAATTCCATCATTGCCTAAGCCTGAGCTCCCAACTTTGGCTAAGCTTGAGGCTCCAATAGTGCCAAAGCCCGAAATCCCGACCTTGCCTAAGCCTGAGATTCCAGAATTGCCAAAGCCCGAGATTCCAAAACCTGAAATTCCATCCTTGCCTAAGCTTGAGGTCCCGACTTTGCCTAAGCCCGAGGTTCCTACACTACCAAAGCCTGAGCTCCCGACTGTGCCTAAGCCCGAGGTTCCTACACTACCAAAGCCTGAGATCCCGACTGTGCCTAAACCGGAGCTTCCAACATTGCCAAAAGCAGAGGTCCCATCTTTGACTAAGCCAACACTAGAAAAGGCTGAGCAGCCACCACTACCAAAGCCTGAGATAGCGGAATTGCCAAAACCAGAGCTGCCAAGGCTTGAGATACCGGAATTACCAAAACCAGAGCTGCCAAAGGTTGAGATACCAGAATTGCCAAAACCACAGCTCCCAGAGCTGCCAAAACCCGAGATGCCAGAATTGCCGAAACCCGAGTTGCCAACTCTGCCGAAGTTCCCGGAGCTGCCTAAACCCACTTTGCCAGAAGGGCCGAAATCCCCTTGAATCAGGTTTTGGAGATTGAATATGCAGAGGATGATGATTCTGCAGTGCCTTGCTCTTGAGTGATTGATTTATATGCTTTTCTTACTGTTATCAGCTATTTTGATTGAGATTGTATTTCCATAGTGTTTGTATTACCTTATTATTGTGTCATTTAATGCAAATCATCCATAGTTGTTTGAGACGTGCACAATCAAAATAGTTGGTTGTTTCAGATATAATCTACTCCACTTCCCAGTTTTCTATCAGCTACTTTAAATTGAAAGCAATGAAATTCTCTAACACCAATGATATGTAAGTAAAACATACAAATAAACATTAATTAGTAGATTAAAAAGAGATTTAACTTTAATAATCAACTCTAAATTAGGATATGTTTCATAGTTTACGTTGATGATGAATATAAAATTTTCAAAATGTAAAGCTAACTGAAAGCAATTTGCACTCCATTCAGAAACTGAAGTACATTGCACACAATATACAATTAGAAGCAGAGAGAGAGAGAGAGAGAGAGAAAGAGCGAGAAGTGGGTCAGGGAAGAGTTGGGGAGAGGGTAGGGTTTGCAAGTTTGATGATTCCACAATCACTTATATAGAGCGTCTTAAGAGGCCTGTTCCATATTGCACGAGCTGTTTTGGCTCTTCCATCTCCTATAAACTCTGCAAAATCGTTGTACTGTCTGATTCTTTCCCCTGGTTTATAAGTCGGTATCGAAGCTATACTTGTTACGACATCCAATCCTGCAAACATCATTTCAACAACATTACCAAATCCAATTCAACTACGATAACATCATGAGAATAGATCCATGATTAGAATATGTTTATTTACTTAAGAACTGGGACACACTCGCTTAAAAGGCTTGTAAGATGAGGCGTTGAGACTGCAGGAGGATCATCAAATTAATTCCAATCACTCGATTTTACAACTTAAGCTACAATTCCTACTTGTCTGTCATGAAATATCTCCAATCCAAAGACATTAACAAGGGACTCATATATCTAACCACAATTGCAATTTTTTAGAGAACTCACCTTCAAGCACCGATCCGAACACAATATTCTTGCTATCAAGCTGCGGACAAGGGCCCGGCCCGGTAGTGATCAAGAATTCAACGTTATGGTAATTGGGGCTGAACTTCAGATCGTCATCATCATCGTTTTCTGACAAGCATAACGAAATCAAACCGGGCCTAGAATGCTCCAACAAGAAGGCCTTCGATTCCACAGTCTCGGTGTTTCTAATCAGCTCCACCGGCGGCTTAACCTCCCCTTTGTCGCGGCGGCCCTGCCGGCCCGCCATGAAGAACTGCCCCGGGAATATTTTCTGGATCAAAGTGCCTTTGTATGTTGAGCCCGAAGAGCCATTGCAAACGGATTTGAAATTGGCCACGGTGATTGGGACGGTGTTGCCGTAGAGGCCGAGTACGACTCGGCCGAGTGGTTCGGACTCGGCGCAGAGGGAGAGGTCGTTCTCGCCGAGGGTGCGGCTTTGGAAGTAAGAGGGGCAGAAGCTTAAATCAAGGAATACTCTGTCGGTGATGGTTGTGTCCGGCGCGGCGGCGGAGGAGGAGGAGGTGAGGGGGAGGGGGAGGGTGGTGGAGAGAAAGAGGAGGGAGCGGCGGTTCAGGGGAATGCTGTTGTGGCGGCGATGGTGGGGAGTTGTGATGGGGTTGGGAGGGAGACAGAAAGTGGAGGAGCAGCCCATGGCGAGAGGTGTCGCATGGCGGGGACGGCGGAGTTGGAGGTGAAGAAAATGGTTTGCTTATGAGTTATGTGGGATGTTTGGATGCCACACCACACAAATTAGATTGATTGTGGGGTAGACGTAATTTTGGTGATCTATTTTGTAGATAATTAGATTGTACATATTAAAAATTAAAAAAAACTCATTAAAATGTTACATTATTATTTTTATTTATGTTGTTGTTATTATTATTATTACTAAGGAAAACGGGAAAAAAGGTAAAAAAAATACTCCCTCCGTCCCGCTATTTGTGGCTCACTTTTCCGAAAGGGGTGTCCCATTATTTGTGCCCACTTTCCTAATTTGGTAAAAAATTACTCCTCCTCTATCATCTTCTCTATCCTACTTTATTACATTTTCTCTCCTACTTTATCATCTTTCTCTCATACTCTCTCATTATCTTACTCATCTTCTCTCTCATACTTTATCATCTACTCTCTCTCATACTTTATCATCTACTCTCTTAATTCCCGTGCCGAAACCAATCGAGTCACAAATAACGGGACGGAGGGAGTACTTGTGTTTATTTTTCTTTCAAAGTATATGAAATTGCTTGTGTTGGTATTTTTGCATTCTTGAATTACATGAACATCCATTGATCTATTCTACCTATACTCAACACTTGATTTCTTTGAAAGAGAGCAGAATATTCCACTGTTAAGGAACACTTGTACCACGGCTTATTCACCATTGCGACTTTCCTATGATGAAAACATGCGGCGGCGCCACCACTTCCCGGTTTGTGAAGCGCACAGCTGCAGTTTCTGTGATACGGCCTTCGCTCTTTTTCGGCTTCGTAAGACGAAATGGCGCTCCCTTGGAAGGATCGGAGAAAAACATCCTCGGCAATGCTGTTCATCTCCTTCTCTCTCTCTTAGCTGTCTTTCCGATGTTGAAATGTGACATGAAGTAACATATACATATATATTAAATGGAAGAAAAGAATTCAAGGTCAACTTTATTCTAGTTCCGACGAATAGACCAATTTTAAACTGGAAGCTTCCAGAATTATATTCAGAGTATGTTATTGTTGGGTATGATTTCTGACAAAGTAGAAGCCGAATTGGTTTAGTGGTCATGACTTCAATCACGGCCTTGAAAAGATCGTTGACTCTCTGGCCTCTTCAACTATAATTAATAATTAATTCTTACAGTTATTTCCAAAAAGAATCAATTAATCGGCATCTGACGGAGTGGAGTGAAGGCTAGACCACGACATCTGGGTCTGGTTTAAATTCCACTTGAACTTGCTATGTTTTGTCAGTTCTTTATGGTTAATCTAAGATGGTTGAATTCTATTATGTGGTTTATAAGCTATTATATAGGAGCGGAATTTATTTAGTGCGCACTCCGATAACGGCTGCGGGTTATCCTATGTGCCCAATTATTCGATAGCGACTGCGGGTTACCTTCGACATTAAAAAAAAAAGAAGGTGCATCATCCCATGTGGCCAATTATTCTAATAAGTTTTTTTTTGTTTTGTTTAGTATAAGTGTAACGCCTCAATTTTCATAACTTAATTAGAGATGTTATATTATGATTAATTTTATTTGAACACTTAATTTGAAAAATAAACTGAATAAATCTTTTTCATAAAAAAAAAGTTCATTATGAAATCATAAACAGCCGAAGTCTTAAAATAATTACTAATGCGACTAATAGTTTTGGAAAAAAAATGTAACTGAAATGCATAATTCATGATAAAATTAGCTTAATGTAATTATGAGTTTCATAAATCATTCCTCGTGTGACCATCACCACCAACACCTCTACGCATCGGCCGTATCATTTCCTTAAAAATGTTATAATAATAGGGATGAGTACGACTACTCAATATACGCGCTTGTCCTAAACATGGAAGTTTATCTTAATGACTTGTACATGGAATGTATGCATGCATGAACAATTCAAATAATTCATAAATAGACATAAATCAGAATAATCAGAAAATGTATATTATACATAATCTATTTATTAACATGCAATTTCAACGGTTTCACATGGTAATAAACTTAAGTATATTAAACATAATCTTACTTCGATTGACAATTCATTCGTGCATTGAGTAATTCGACAATTCATGAAATAAATGAATGAACTCATAAAAGTTTTTTTCGTAAAAAATAAGATCTCTAACATTAACAACATATTACATATTCCATCACAATAAAACTTATCATGATCAAGAATTTATTTAATAATAACATGCATGTTGACAAAAGAATTTGGCACATCAATAAACAAATTAACAAATAAATAGTAAACGTATCCTAAAAGTTCTATATTTTTAACATGAATGACCTAACATATAGTATATCCCATTAAAATTCAGCATGGTCAAAAAAAACATACAGAAAATATGAAAAATAATTTTCCTATCAAGCTCATGGACATGTTGTCAAAAACTGGAAGGTTATGAATAAAATTTTTACAAAAATACTTATCATGCTTATAAAATTCTAAAAATATAATATAGTATACTAGACATATCTAGGAATATTCTCCTAAATTTTTAGGACAATATAATGACGGAAAGATGTGTAAATAATTCTTGAAACAACTCTAGATATGCTGGCAGATTTCCAAAAAATTTTATGTGATTCTATATTATGATCGACGGGTATTCATAGGCCTAAAATAAAATTTCTAAAGATCCTATCATGAAAGGTATCAAATATATTTTATCCATAATTATTTTTGAACTTATATTATTTAGATATAATTTAATCTATCACTTACATATAAGAGATTCAATCATAGATATGATATAAATAAACACAATTAGATTTGATCACACCAAATATCTATTTCAATCATAAAACATAATCTAAATTTATCTCTTAATAATTTGACACAAAATTAAAATATTCTTTCCTTTGATGAATCCTACCAAAATTCAAAATAAATTAATAATATTCTTGCAATCTAACATGATTTTTATCTCAACGATTTACAGAACTTAATGCGTAAATAAATATCAGTGCATACAGTATGTATAGTTGAGATTTGTAATTCGTAATGAATGTCCCGAGGAATTGCTTCAGGTATAATCTAATTAGTGAATATCAAAGTTATGACTAATGTAAATGCAAACATACCCTACTGCAGTCTACCACCTATTCTATTATATTTGTACAGTACATGAAATTATTTATAATTGCGGATATATAAATAATACATATGCATGCATTTCCTCATTTTTCGAACCATTTTCCATCAATTACGGAAGTTTTAACTTTTCTGCAGTCAAATATTTAATAGGCAACTTTTGGTTAAATGCATAGTTAACGATTATTTGAGAAAATAATAAAGTGTCAAATTTTTGCAAAAGTGAAGTGATGTCATAAAATGGCGCTGGCAATAGCTATCAATATCGTGCGCGTCGACATTCGACACGACTTTACAGACGGAAAATCCCAATTACTGATCTGTATTAATTAGTTAGGTTCATAGCTGCAAAAATGTGAAGATTATAAATCAATTAATTACAAATCAGAACATTTCACCTTTTTTTTTTCTTTTTCTTTGAAGCTTCTAAAATTATGCCAATTTAATCACGTAAAATTGAACTGAATAATTATTATCCGGTATTATTAAAGTATTAGAAAAATACAGGAGATCAAGAACTAATTTGTCAGGAGCTTAGAGCAATAACCAAAACCCAAATCAAACAATTCAATTTAATTCATAAAAATCAATGAATTCCTCCTCCTAAATAAACACAATCGGACCAATTTCCCCAATGAAGTCACCAAAAATGTAGAAAAAGAAGAATAGATTCGAATTCAAGACAAACTGAAACCTAAATCGACCTCTTCACCATCCTCCTTCCATAGTACCAAGTGCGTATTCGTTCTCTTGATGGATCCCTGTCCAGCCGCCGCGTCGAATGTGGGGGAGGATTGACACGGCGTGGTGGCGCCGGAGGTAGTGGATGACAAAGAGCTCTCGCTCCACGTCCTCCGAATCGGATACGAGACCTTGTTGTATCGAGAGGAGTGGGTGCAATCGCCGCGCTCCTTGTGGAGAGCGCACTTGCAATTCTTATGATAGGGCCGCCGCCGGATGCTCATGTCCTTCCCGGAGATGCAGCATTGAAATATGCCCAGACCATCACCGGCTGCACCCGTCGACATATCGAGCGTTCGATCGATCGATCGCTCGTCTTCTGTAACGAACAGTGGAGGATGTTGTGATCTGAAGATGAAGCGGCGCGTTTTGTGTGAAAGAGATGCCGTGGGTTGAATGAAAACTATTTGTCGATTTATTATAACAAATAAATAAATAAATATATAATGTGGTAGGTTCTGTTTATAAATAATTAAAGTATTAGAAGAACAGTAATTAGGCGTCGTAGTTGTTAGGCCCCGTTTGGTTGAGATGGGGGAATGGAATCAGGAATCATTTTAAAGGAATAATTACATTCCCCATGTTTGGTAAATAAAAATACATACAGGTATCATTCCTCATACCCCCTCCAACCCTCCCAAATTATACTTTCTCATACCTTCACATTTGGGCACTTTCATTTCTCATTCCCTTACCTTTTTTTTCCCTCTCTCGGTCACTCATCTCTCTCTCACTCTCATTTTTTGTCTCTCTTGGCAAAACACAAGAAACAACTCACCGCCGTGATTGTTCCTCATACCCCCCCTCCACACCACCGTCTTCGCCGCCGCCTTCTCGCCGCCTACGACGCCGCCGCCGCCTTTTCTCTCTGAGGTATGAGCTTCCTTCTCTGTTGGGGCTTGAGAGAGAGCTCCCTTTGGTTATTCTCGATTTGGTGCCAGATTTGGGAGAGAGAGAGAGAGAGAGAATCTGTTTGCTGCTGATTTCTCGATTATTTTTGTTTGCTGCTGATTTCTCAATTTGCTGCTGATTTCTCGATTATTCTCAATTCTCGATTATTGATTATGTTTCTTTCTTTCTGTTTGGTTGAGAGAGAGAGAGAATCGTGTTTCTTTCGTTTCTTTCTCGATTTTCAATTCCCCATAAGAGAGATAAAGCGGAGTGGGGGAATTTAAAAGTGGTGTCGTTTCATTCTCAATTTCTTTCTTGTGAGGGGAATTTAAAAGTAAAAAGAGTCATGTTTGTGGTACAGAACATTCAAATTCTCATTATCACCGACTTGAGAGTGGTGTCTGTAGCTTCATCCTAATGGAATTTTAGTGAACATGTTGAGTCAGAACATGTTGAGTCAGAATGGTTTTAACTTCAATGAGTCATGTTTTAACTTCAATGAATCTTTCCTTTTTCTACAGATATGGATACTTTTAGATTGAAAATGATGAGTAGAAGGAGGGCTAGACAAATGGAAATGATCCAAACTATAATGACTATTATTAATGTGATGATTATGATGTATTTATTTATGAGAAGAATTAGTTATGATAGTAGAATAAATAGAATAACATATACACAAAGAGATAGGAAACGACAACGGTTAGCAAACTTAAACAAATTGATTTATGAAAATGACATTACTTGTAAAAATGAGCTTCGCATGAATATGAGAACTTTCTTTACCTTATGTGAGATGGTTAGGGATGTGGGAGGTTTGAATGGAAGTAACAATATGTGAGATGGTTAGGGATGGTTAGGGATGTGGGAGACGCAAGGTCGTATAGTCTCATGTTGTGCTCTTCTACATAACCTGATTCGGGAATATATGCCCACTGATAATCATAATGAATATGGAGGTGACGAAGAAGAGGACGACACTCGTAGCGGTTGTACTCCAACTGAATACATCAATCACATTGAACCTTCAAATGCTTGGACTATTTTTAGAAACACTTTAGCTCAAGATTTATTTAATGAATGGAGAGGTAGTAGTTGATTTAGTTTTATTCATGTTTGATAACTATCTATGTTTGATTTATGGATTGCAATATTGTACGAAACTAATTTTTAATATTTATGTAACTCCATTTTAATATTTAAATGTTAAACTAATATGAAGTTAAATAAAAAGTTAATTAATTAAAAAAATAGTTGATTCCATTCCTTCAGTCAAACCAAACAGGTTTTGGAATCAAGTTCATTCCTGCTGCAACCAAACAACTGTTTTCAGGAATCATTCCTTCATTCCATACCTCCAGGAATGATTCCTGATTCCGATTCCATTCCTTTCTGTCAACCAAACGGGGCCTTAACATGTTCGTACAGCTGCTGGTTTGTGTTTGTGGGGCCTATTTCCATCAAACTGGACTTTCCAACTATCTTACAGTTAACAGATAACTTACAATAAAGATTGAGAACAGTATATTTTTGTAAAAACTATATGTATACCCTACTTGTTTACTCCTAAAAAACTAATTTCATTTATAATATAATCAAAATTCAACCTCAAATATATTACTCCATCCATCCCATTATCTATGTCCTATAAGAACTGAGCATAGAGTTTAAAGAAAGTTGTTATTGAATAGGGAAAAAGTGTTAATAAAGTAGATTAGTTGGTAATCTCATTATCTTTTTCTCTCTCCTTTCCTACTCATTTTTTTATTTGAATTTTTTTCAATATTAATCTACTTTTTGATTGAATCTCAGTTGCCCAATTCATTTCCTTCCTCAAATTCATTTGGCGATTCCAAGTGAGAGTTAATAAAATTGTGGCAGCAAACAAATCTCAGATCCAACCAAAAATTTTCAAAATTCAGTTAAATTCAAATTAAAGCAAAATTATTTCTTATCAGATAACAACATATATATACATCTCCATTCATAATCTATTTCAGAAACTTAAATTCTTCTCCACACTAGAGTTCAGCAGTCCAAAAAAATAAAAAAATAAATAAATAAAATAAAAAAGTGCTCTTAATACAGTCCAACAAATGGCAAGAAGAAGAAAAGACTAACTACACAGGAGAGGAACCAAAGCGTATAATTCTTGCTCAGCAATTTGAAGGATGGAAATCCGGTTAAAGGCAAGATCATAGAAGCTGCTAATCAGTGGGGTTGCTATCGGAAGACCGTTGGCCGTCTTTGGGCTACAACCAAAAAACAGAGAGATAATGGTGAAGCCATCCATTTAAGAGTACTAAAACAAACAGACCAAAAAGCAAAAGAGTTATTCTAAATGTGGTATTAATTTAAAGCTTGGAGTTAGTGAAGAGATCCACAATTAGAAGACTAGCAAGCGGGATAAGCGCAAGTAAGAGCACTGTCGGGAGATGGGCTAAAGCAGGTTTAATCAAATCTCATACAAGTGCTATTAAATCGAGCCTCGCTGCCCCAAACAAATTGATGCGGTTGAAGTTTTCTCTTGATGCTTTGAGTTTGATAGGATTCTAAACACTCCAAGGTTCAAAATTATGAACAACACAATACACATTGACGAGAAGTGGTTCTATATCACTAGGGCAACACACAGATTCTACTTAACACCAGGTGAAGTGGAGCCATTGTTGGTCCAGAGACGGGTATCAGGTGTAGAAGGGGGGGGGGGATGAATACACCTGATTACACGTTTTGCCTCAAACGCGAAGGTCAGCTGAGCTGAGAAATGCGTCTGAATGAACAGTGCCAAATAAGAACCTTCTGATCGCGGGTTCGAGTGTATCAACTACTGAGTCTGTTTTACTGACTTTTGTCAGCATATAGAGTTCAATTGATGAATTTCAGTGCGGATAAGTGTGGGGCTCGTAGGACTTCGTCTCTTTTGAAAACGTGTTTTCGCAAACCAAAGTTGTTTTGGCTGGTGCACTTTTTAATACGCTTTATGCAAAGTATGAGTTTGTAAAATGGTTTGAGCACAATGCAACAAAACAGTAAATAACACAAGAAATTTTTAACGTGGTTCGGATACGCAAGATCCTACGTCCACGGTCCTGCAGAACAGGAGTTCTTGTTGATTAATCTGAGCAAGCCTCAACAAGGAATCTGTACGCTGGACAGACCCTTCTAAGTTATAGTCCTTAGCGACTTTACAAATCATACCGAAGTTTGAAGGGGAGGGGATTTTCTCCAACAAAGAAGAAGTTCTTCAATAAGAACAATTCACAAAAAAGTGAACTCCTTCGAAGGTTCTAAGCTATAGATATAACAATGGAGCTTAGATAGAGAAGAGGGAACTAAAGAATCTCTAAAGAGAAGAACTAAGGATATTCAACTAAACAAGTTCTTCGCTGGATCGACTTTAATATGCTAGAGAGTTGTATGCAATGAGCTTGTATTCCCTTGATGTCCCGTACGTTGAGCTTGGAGACTCTTCTCTATTTATAGTCGTGACCCAGGTATGTATTCATTGGAGAGGACGATGCCACGTGTCACAAACTTCCAAGGAAAACGACCATATGATTTCGAAGACGCGCCGCAGAGTGGTTGGCTTTTATACATGAGAGCAGCTTTATTGTCAGAGCAGGTAAGACTTTGGTTGCTTCTCATTGGCCAAGGTTTGTGGTAGGCGAGACTTGCCAGACATCAGTCTTCATTTGAGTTGACTCTCTCTGAACCTCGTATTTAATAAACACTGCTGACATTCGAATGATAATAGTCGGGCAGTTGTTTCCTTGTCGGATCTACAACTGAGTTGCATGTGTTCAGTAGATCTGGACCGATCAGACTGATTTCTTCATCTAAGTCTGCTGATAAGGATCTTCTATTGAGGATAGACAGTTTGTGACTCTAAAGATGCCGAGCTCTTCATAAATTCAGTAGATAAATAATCGTACCGAGTCTTCAATTGAGGTCCGCTGAAGGAATTCTTCTACTGAGAACAGACAGCGGGAGGACCTGAAGACACGAGCTCTACAAACTTATGACTTGGGGTTCTGGAATTTAACTTCTCTACTGAAGTTCAGACCAACAACACCCCTTACAGGACTTAGACAAAAATAATCAATAATGATAAGAACAATTCTAGCCTATTACATCATCATCATTCAAACACACATCGGGTTCAAGACATGTTTTGGGATCTTCAATTCTATAGCGATGAAATTCACTACAATATCCCCCCAAAACTAATATTACAATATGTCTTAAGTACATGAACTACTAACGTCAGTTCTAAGTACCCCCTAGAAATGATCTAAACGACCACTGACTCATAGTCAAGTGTGTCCTGCAGCTGCTGAGCCACTCATTTGTTATGCTCTTCCTGCTCTTCTCTGGTTTTGAACTTAGGCGACAGAGACGGAGGAGGGGTGATCTTAGTAGCAATTTCCTTTCCGGGCCTTTTGGGTGGCAGGGGCTCCTCATCCTCTTCGGAGCCTTCAACAAACTGGGCAACATCTTCTATATGTGCCTGAGCTGAGGATCCTTCTCCTGATCCTCCAGCCTGCACAGTCTGCTGCTGAGGCTCTGATGGCCCTGCTGCTGGAGCTACGGGCTGAGCCTCTCCTTGGACAGAGGGTAGGGGGAGAGAACTGGTTCCAACCTGTACTGAACCTTCCCCCTTGATCTGTACCCACTCTGCTGACTCCTTCAGCACTTCCTTCCCCCTTTTTGGCATCATCTGCCAAGGTTATGAAAGCTTTAATTGCTTCTACTTCCTCCTGGAGGGTGTAGACAAACATCTTGATTTGAGTGGAATTTATGTTTAAGCACCCGACCGCATTGCAGTAATGTACCCAGTCATCCTCTTGATCCTTCCTGATCTGTCGAATTTGGGCATCTGTCTGATTTCGCTGCTGCAAGAGAGATGCGTCAATGGAGTCTTTCATCTCCTTCTGAATGAGCTTCAGGAATGCCGCCTGAGTTTCAAGTGCGAAGGAGACACTTGAACTGGCAAACCTGTTCCTCTCATCCATCTCAGTCTGGACGTTGGCCAGTGCTTCAGACAGTTGCTCTGAGAAAATTTTCTGCTGAGCTTCCAACAACTGCTGACATTGAGCGGCTAGGTCCGCCTTCTGAGCTGCTAGCGCAGTCTCGATGATCTCTTGGAAATTCGGAGGAGTAGCATCCGAGATCTTCTTGACTTCGTCAGTAAGGGTGTCAACCCGCTCTGTCTGAGCCTTCGTGTACTGTGCCCATTTCAGCGGCATATCCTTAGCCAAGAGACGATTCTTATCTCCTTGCTTCCTGATAGCTCGGTTGACAGACTTTGAGGATACGGTACCTATCGGTTTCATCTGATAGGACGAGGTACCAATCCTCTGCTCAGAGGTAACGAGCTGTTGTTGTGTTGAAGATGACGCAATAGGGGCAGCACCGGATTTCGGAGGAGGAGGTGGTGAGTCGCCCTTCTCGCTGGGAGTCTTGCCCTCAGTAGAGTCTCCCTTCTCTGCATCCTTGGGAATGGAATCATCATCATCACCATCTTGGTGATCTGGCGGCGAAGGTCCTCTGGCAGGAGAGGAGGAGGACCTGAGCTCTAGGAGATAGAGCATGGCTGATCTCAGGTCCTCAAAGGAAGCAATATCAGCGGGTTCCCCAAACCCGATCGCAGTCTGAATATGTTGCTCCTCTGCTATGAGGGAATCTATAGCATGATGTTAAACGAGGTCAGTGAGGATATCCCAGTTTAGAAACCTCAGCAGCATCTGTGTCCTTGCATGAACGACCACGTCTACCAGATCCTGATGCTGAAGGATCTCTGGAATCTATTCAGAGACCTCTCATGCTGCTCGGAGTCAGGTCAGCTGAACTGTAGACGATTGTTCAGAAGAAACTTCAGCTGCTGGCTTATCTTCTTCTCCCAACTGAGTTTCCTCAGTACTTATGCGCTGACTTTGTCTTTTAGTGTGGCACCTTTAATGCCTGTGTCCGCGTCCTGTAACTCTTCCACCTGAGGGGGCGGTGGGGAGACAACCTTAGAAGCTTCTGTTTTGGTTAGCTTCTTCTTCTTGGGTTGTTCGGTGCGTGGAGGCAGATCAGTAGACGATTTTTTCAGCTCGGCTCCACGCCGGATGGACTTCTCAGCTGCTGATTTTGTCTTGAATTTAATCAGCTTCTTATAGAAGTACTTCATGTCGCCAAAAGACGCATGACTCGTCACTGAGTCCTCTATCAGCACTGAGACCTTTGTCCCATAGAAAAGCTTGCCCACACTAATCAGTCTTCTCTCTCCTGCTTCGGTGGCAACAAACTTCTGAGCTTGAGCTTTCAGCTCAGACATGAAGAACTGAGCCCAATTAACCCTGACTCCATCCATTATAGCCATCATGACTTGGAGTCTTGGTTTATAAAGCTGGTTGAATGAACCAGCAACGTTCGTGAGAATGTGGATCACGATGTATGCTAAGCATCTGTACTCCGGCAGAAGCTGGTTCTTGGGGAATGCGGCTTTGAAGGAGATGTCGTTCCTTCCGCAGAATCGATGGATGTAATCGTTGAGTTCTGCCTCCTTATAGCCGATGGGGGAGATGTCGCTGTAGGGAGTTCGAATATAGACTTCTGCCTTTCCAGGACGCTGATGTTGGCATGGCTCTCCTCCCATTTCTGAGGGGAAACCTCCCTCATATACCGAATGACGGTCACCTACGCGTCCATGTCCTCAACGGGAAGCATGTTAAAGAAGAACTCCACCACCTGACGAGGCAGGCACGCCTTGAGATGCTTCGTGAGAAGCGTCTTCAGTCTAGAGGCTTCGAGAGCGGAGAAGATAGGCTCCATATAAGGCAGCCCGCAAGGTGGAACTCCATGGTGGGTTCGAACTGAACCCTATTCTGGATGATTTCTTCGATGTTGGCAGGGGTTGGAACGATAGACACCATTTTAATCATAAATCTGCAAGAAAAATGTCAACACTCGAAAATAGAGTAAGTTAGATACAGATTTAAGAGGAAAATAAGTTATCGAGATTAAGAGAGCTTGAGGAGAAATAGCAGTTCAGACGTAAATCACGAAGTTCTCTTAAGCGGTAATGGCGTAAAGTACGTTTAGAGTGAAAAAGGAAGAGATTTTATAAGATTTGAATATCAAAGTTTTAAATCTGACGATCAGGATAAAATCTCGCTTTTTCTAGACGGTTAGGATTTAATATTATAAAAGGAATGATGACTAAGCCGTCTCTAAACTAGACCCACGTAAGGTTTGCACAGATAGAGTAAGGTGAGAAGACATGCATTAAATGCGCTGTAGGCGAACTAGGATAATGCATTTTAAATGAAACCGGTTTCTGCTGAATATATCCTTAAGAATTTCTGGCGGGAAATAAATGCGGTTCATGCCACTAAATGCAAGCTACTGAGAATAAGTGCAAGCATGCTTCTGAATGAAATACAGAACATAATATGCAAACCTCTTCAGCTAAACCTAGTGGTCAACTGTTTACCATATCAAAACAGGAGAATCTTCCTGATACTGAAGTTATCACATTCCCCCTTACTTTGTACTGTATGATTCACCCTACTGAATCAAGTACTGAATTTTGACTTTTTGACTTGTCGTACTTAATTTTCTTACTGATTCGAGTTAGTAGGATCCAGTAGACCTAGCTCGACTGTGAGTTCTCTGAACCTGTTCCTCGCCAGCGGCTTGGTCAGTATGTCTGTCCTTTGCTTACCAGTATGGATTTTCTCCATATTGATATCATCTTTTCGACATAGTCTCGGATGAAGTGGTGTCGGATGTCCACGTGCTTGTATCTCGTATGAAGAATTGGGTTTTGAGTTATTGTAATTTCACTAGTGGAGTCACAGTAGATGGGCACTTCATCTTGAGTGATACCATAATCACGCAGTTGTTGTCGAAGCCAAAGGATTTGGGCACATCAACTTCCAGCAGCCATGTACTCAGCTTCAGTAGTGGACGTTGCTACTGAATGTTGTTTCTTTGAAAACCATGATATCAGCTTACTGCCTAGGAACTGACACTTTCCTGAAGTTGAGTTTCAATCTATCTTGCATCATGCATAATCAGCATCAGAATATCCAGCTAGAACAAGATTATCATCAGCAGGATACCATGAACCAGCATCAAGTGTTCCCTTCAGGTATCGCAGAATCTTCTTTGCTGAGTCTAGATGACTTCGCTTGGGATTCGCTGAAATCTTGAACATACACCTACAACATAAGTTATGTCAAGTCTGCTTGCTGTTAAGTATAATAAAGAACCAATAATAGCTCTATAATCAGTAGGGTTAACGGAAGCTCCCTCTTTGTCTAGATTGATTTTAAAATTCATATTCATGGGGATCTTGACTGGCTTGCTTGAGTCGCAACCAAATCTCTTCAGGAGATCTCGAGTGTACTTGGCTTGGTTGATGAATATTCCTTCAGGTTATTGTTTTACTTGAAAACCGAGGAAGTAATTCATCTCTCCCATCATGGATATCTCTAACTTCTCCTTTATCATTTTCTCGAAATATTGACATATAGTCACATTCCTGCAACCGAAAATAATGTCATCCACGTAGATCTGCACTAGTAGAATGTCATCGCCTGACTTAATCTTTGAGCGAATGAATGCGTTCTACTGTCCCCTTCTGAAAATCTTTCTGAAGAAGAAAGTCTGATAGGGTATCATACCAAGCCCTGGGTGCTTGTTTTAACCCATACAGAGCTTTCCGGAGTCTATAAACCTATGTCCCTATTGAAAGTCGGTTGGTTGTTCCACATAGACTTCTTCCTTCAGTACATCGTTCAGAAACGCTGACTTAACATCCATCTGATATACTTTGAATCTTTGGTGTGTTGCCTAGGCCAGGAATAGACGAGTGGCTTCCAATCTGGCGACTTGAGCAAACGTTTCATCAAAATCTATTCCCTCTACTTGACAGTATCCCTTGGAAACAAGTCGAGCTTTGTTTCTTACTATGACGTTGTTTTCATCTCGCTTCTTTTTGAAGACCCACTTGGTACCTATTACGTGTTGGTGTCTAGGTCTGTCAACAAGCTCCCAAACTTCGTTTTTGACAAACTAGTTCAGCTCCTCTTGCATGGCAATAATCCAGTCAGCATCGTTGAGTGCGTCCTCTATTGACTGAGGTTCTTCAGTGGACAAGAAGCAGGAGTATAGTGCACTTTCTCCTTCACTTAATCTGGATCTTGTCCTTACTGTAGCTGATGGGTCTCCAATTATGAGATCAGAAGAGTGAGCGTCTAGCCATGAACGTCTGCGTTTGGTTTCTTCTTCTGAGATTACTTCTGTACAGTCAACAAGAGTGTTAGGCATTTCAGTAGTGCTATTCTGTGACTGGAGATCCCGCCCAGATATGTTTGTAGGCGAGATAATTATCTTTTCACCACAGCCGCATCTCTTTTCGGAGGACAGTCGAGTCTTCCCGTTTTTTGTTCCATTCTCAAGTCCCTAAACTTATGAAGTCTCGTTTCTGTAGTTTGTTAACATCCCACCGATCCATTTTTATTGGAAGAATGTTGTTTGTGGATTTCTAACAAAGGAAATCCCCAACTTATGCCATTTGATTGAAACAAGTTATGTGCAGCTCACCACTCCTTGAGGCCAAGGACGGGGTCGAACCGTCATTCCAGGATTTGCAGTCCGATACATTTCCATTATGTTACCTAGCCAAACCCCAAACTGCTATATGTTTTTGAATTTGGCCCAAAAGGCGAATAAAATAAAGAAAGCTAACAATGGAAAATGGAAGATAAAATAAAGTAGACAAAGAGAGAAGATTACTTTAACTCTTACTGAAATTGGATTTCCTTTTCGTGCCATATGCACTTTGCCTGTACTCTAGGATGAACTGAGCCATAGCTTCTAGGGCATCCCCAATCTCCTTGTGATTAGATCTACTCGACATGCAAGTAGTCTATGCCTGTTCTGACACTATTAAGCCAGACAGTAAACTAACCTCCTAAACTATTCCAGACCAATCCCTAGAGATTAGCTTGGTACTTTCGCATGATTGGTACAAGCATCCGGTAGAGTTAGAGAGGAAGACCTATCCGATAAAGTAAAGTGCAGTTGGTTTCGCTTTATCCAAATAGTTTGGGCCTAAAATCACGTCATCTAACTGATCAAATTCAAAGTCAATGAGGCTTGACAAGCCAAAAACACGCTTAATTCAGTAAGAATGTTAGGGTCTACTGAGTTTCCAGGTTCAGGGGCATTTCGTTCAGGAACATCATTCGTTCCCCCTGAGTTAATATTCTTAGTAGAGGTCTCAGTTACCACTGGAGCTTCCTCATCGACCATTGTTACCTGATGTTGATTCTGTTCAGTAGAATCAACCAAGTCAGCTACATTGCTTGCGGGATGGGTCTGAGTTTCTTCTTCGTTTGACTCATCATCCCAACAATGCGAGATCTTTTCAGTTTTGTCATTCAGTGTGAGATCTTGTAGCTTGCTGCTGACATCTTCAGTATTTGTCTGTTTAGGTTTCTTGTCTTCAGTAACAAACTCATCAAAAATAACATGAGGGCTTTCTTCCACGCAAAGGGTCCGGTAGTTAAAGACCCTGAAGGCTTTACTGACTCGAGAGTATCCTAAGAACATTCCTTAATCAGATTTGCTATCAAATACCTTTAACTGACCCTTTCCGTTATTGTGGATAAAGCAAGGACAATCAAAAATATGAAAATGAGAAATAGAAGGAATTCTCCCTTTCCATAGTTCGTATGGTGTCTTCATGTGTTGCTTTGTAAGTAGTGAGTGGTTCTGAGTGTAACAGACGGTGTCAATAGCATCAGCCCAGAACTTTGAGGGTAGTCCAAAGTCTGCTAGGAGCGTTCTTGTTGCTTCTTTTAATGTTATGTTCTTCCGTTCAGCAAGACCGTTCTGCTGGGGAGTGCGAGCTGCTGAAGTCTTGTGCTGAATCCCCTCGGTGTCGCAGTACTCCTTTATGACTGAGTTTAGGAATTCAATTCATCTGTCTAAGCGAATTCTCTGAATCTTGATGTCCTTTTCCACACTGAGTTTCTTTAGCAGTATCGGCAACTCAGTCTTGACATCAGATTTGTTGGCTATGATGATAACCCTTGTATATCTTGAATAATCGTCAATAACGACGAGGGCATACTTCTTGCCTCTTATAGTCACTGGAGAGACTGACCCAAACAAGTCTATGTGGAGCAGTTGAAGGATTCCATCAGTGGAAGGCGAAGGAATTGGTGGATTGCTTTTCTTAGTCTGCTTTCCCTTCAAGCATGCCTCACAATTTTTGTCTTTGATGAAGGCTTCATTGGGCAGTCCTCTGACTCTTGAGTCCCTAGCTGGCTTGTTCATTGCCTTGAAGTTCAGGTGACTGAGCCTCTTATGCCACAACCATCCTGTTTTATCACTTGAGTTCGTCTGGGCAAGCAAGCAAGCCTCGGGTTCGGCGGTGTTCCAGTTTACAATGTAGATCTTCTTCCGCAAACCTGATAACAATATTTTCCTTGTAGATTTATCAATAACATCACAAAAACCAGCGTTAAAGGTAACTCTGTTAAGATTATCATAGAATTGACTGATAGAAAGGATATTGCGTTGAAGTCCTTCAACATATGTTACTCTTGGAACTGAAGCAGTCCCAATGTTCAGTGTTCCATATCCCCTTGTATAGCCTTTCGAGTTGTCACCAAACTTAATTCTGGGACCATCTTATTGTACGTAATTGGTCAGCAAGCTCTTTTGAAAGGTCATCTGTCTCGAGCAGCCGTTGTCCATGATCCAAGGGTCCTTATGCACCTGCACAATAGAAACAATTTTTAGTCGATGGTTTCGCGTCCCAAATCTATCTGGCGACCTTGGGAGTCTCAGACACTTTCTTCTTCTAAACCTTGTCAGTTTTCTTCTCCACTGAACTCAGAGATATTGACTTTCTAGCAGCTTTGGGTTCAGGAGCTTTCTTCTTCTGAGGTTTTGTGCTCTTCCTGACCCTGGGCTCATATTAGTACGAATCGTTTTGTGCTGGATGCTCATACAGTGGCTCGCCATACTGCTCTGCCCATCTAACCTTCTTAGTTCCCCCTGAATTTGATTGTGGTGTTCTGGGGCTCGAACTCTTGGTCAGTTGCTTATTGCTCGGCTGAGGTGCAATAATCTTTTGTTTGTTTTTCTCCTGAGTTAGGGGTTCAGTGATTTGAACTTTTCCTCTGACGAACCTATCAACCAACATTTCTGAGCCTTTTGAGGTAGAGGTTGAAGCTTCGTGAGTATAGCCAAGTCCTTCCTTCATGACGACTGGCCTTTGTGCTCTAAGCATGCTTTCCACCTTCTCCTTGGCTCTCAGGTATTGTTCAGTCATTAGTCCTCGCCAAACTTCATCCCTTTTCCTCAGTGATTCATTGTCCTTTTCAACTTCTGTGAGCTCTTGACTGAGCCAGGCTATCTTAGTATCATTCTCAGAACTGTCCTTAGTCAGAACTGATATCTGAGTTTCTTGAAGCTGAGACTTAGTCATAAGAGATTTAATCTCTTCCTTCAGTCTCGCAGCAAGATTTTCTGAATCGATAGAGACCTGACAATTAGAAGAAAGTCTCTGATTTTCAGCTTTACATGTTCCAGCTATTTTACTGAACTCTCTACTCAACTGAATCTGCTCCTCTAGTAGGTCATCATATGGTTGAATGATGTCTAGAGGTTCACCTGTAGCTGAGAAACTGTCGTGTGTGCTCTGTGAAGAGGAGGTTATAATTAGTTTAGAATTTACCTCAGCCTCTTCTCCAGCCATCAGGCAGTGTTCAGTTGATGTCTCAGGATCTAATTCTCCGACCTCAACAGCAACAAATGCAGCTTCATCTTCAGAAGAATACATAAAAGTATCTTCCACTATTGAGTTGTCGGATAGCTCTCCGGCAATGCAGGCCTGCCTCCTTCGGGAATATTTTTCTCTTCTGGCCTGCCGTTCAGCTCACTAGGCAACTGAGAGCTCAGGACATTCATACTGGAAATGTCCTTCCCTTTTACAGTTATAGCATATAGTAACTCTGCTACTTTTTCCAGTTGAGCTGTTGGATGGACTAGCAGCAGGTTCTGTGTTCCTACAATCAGGAGAAGGTTTAGATTCTTCCCTTTTATGATTATCTTTCTTACCTGAGGGAGAATCTCTATGATATTTCTTTAGCTTTCTGACTCTCTCTTTAGCTCTGAAAAGATAACATCAGGAGTTAAAACATAAAGATCAGAACGTCGTAAATAAGTAGCAAAAGGAAGCCACTTCAGTCGAGGTAACGCTCTTAAGATCGTGGTGTTCATCTCCTTGTTGGTGAACGTTCTCCTCAGGCCATTGATTACATTGATCTGGTTGGTGAATCTGACGCTAAGCTCGTCAATGGTTTCATTGGGATCCATAGCAAAGTTATCGAACTTTTGAAGCTCTAGCTCGTGCTTATTTTCCTTGATCTGCAGGGTTCCTTGGCTCAGTACAGCCAGGGCGTCCAAAAGTTCCTTTGTTGTCTTGCAATCTTGCACTCTCCCGAGGTGAGAATCACTGAGCGTTGTCAGGATTGCGTTATGCGCTACTCGGTCAAGATCGTGCAGTTTCTTCTCTTCCGGCGTGAAGGCAGATTTGTCTTTAGGAACCTTTGCACCAGTTTGAGCTCCTACACCTCCCACATCGGCATATTGTACACTGTTAATCATGGGAATGATAGGTCCTATCTCAAGGATGTATGTCATGCTGTTGTGCAGCGATGTAAGTTGCGCCTCCATTCTCATGCGCCATACAATATAGTTCTCCACCGAGAACATAGCTACCATCTGAATACCTAACATATCAGACTTTTGGGTAAGAGTATAAGGATGTATGAAGAGATGCTTGTGCAGTGAAAACATTTTCAGGATCTATTCGAGTAGACCAGTAGATTTTTAAAAAACGATGATCAGGAGAACCTCGCTCTGATACCAATTGTTGGTCCGAAGATGAGTATCAGGTGTAGGGGGGGGGGTGAATACACCTGATTACAAGTTTTGCCTCAAACGCGAAGGTCAGCTGAACTGAGAAATGCGACTGAATGAACAGTGCCAAATAAGAACCTTCTGATCGCGGGTCAGAGTGTATCAACTACTGAGTCTGTTCTACTGACTTTTGTCAGTATATAGAGTTCAATTGATGAATTTAAGTGCGGATAAGAGTGGGGCCCGTAGGACTTCATCTCTTTTGAAAACGTGTTTTCGCAAACCAAAGTTGTTCTGGCTGGTGCACTTTTTAATACGCTTTATGCAAAGTATGAGTTTGTAAAATGGTTTGAGCACAATGCAATAAAACAGTAAATAACACAAGTAATTTTTGTACATGAGAGCAGCTTTAATGTTGGAGATGACGATGCCACGTGTCACAAACTTCCAAGGAAAATGACCTTATGATTTTGAAGATGCGCCTCAGAGTGGTTGGCTTTTGTACATGAGAGCAGCTTTAATGTCAGAGTAGGTAAGGTTTTGGTTGGTTCTCATTGGCTGAGGTTTGTGGTAGGTGAGACTTGTCAGACACCAGTCTTCATCTGAGTTGACTCTCTCTGAACCTCGTATTGAATAAACTCTGCTGACATTCGAATGATAATAGTCGGGCAAATATTTCCTTGTCGGATCTGCAACTGAGTTCCATGCGTTCAGTAGATCTGGACCGATCATACTGATTTCTTCATCTAAGTCTGCTGATAAGGATCTTCTACATAGGATAGACAGCTGGTGACTCTGAAGATGCTGAGCTCTTCATAAATTCAGTGGATAAATAATCGTACTGAGTTTTCAATTGAGGTCTGCTGAAGGAATTCTTCTACTGAGAACAGACAGCGGGAGGACCTGAAGACACGAGCTCTACAAACTGATGACTTGGGGTTCTGGAATTTAACTTCTCTACTGAAGTTCAGACCAACAACACCCCTTACAGGACTTAGACAAAAATAATCAATAATGATAAGAACGAGTCTAGCCTATTACATCATCATCATCATTCAAACACACATCGAGTTCAGCACAGGTTTTGGGACCATCAATTCTATAGCGATGAAATTCACTACAATATCCCCCAAAAACTAATATTATACTATGTCTTAAGTACATGAACTACTGACGGCAGTTCTAAGTACCCCTAGCAATGATCTAAACGACCACTGACTCATATCCCTACAACCACAAAAATCATGCCAAAACAAAAGGTTCATCCAGAAAGTAATGTTTCTGTGTGTCGTATGTCGCCCACTATTTGGGGAAGATGACAGTGTTATATTTGATGGTAAGATATGCATCTTTCCATTCACAAGGCAAGAGGCGGCTATAATGACCTCAAAGAACAGAGTAACAGGGACATTAGAAACAAATGTAATACAGTCCATCACCAAGGAGGGGATCAAGGACTGCTTGATCACCAAGGTATGGTCTTCTACTTTTTCTTGTCAATATTTTGACAGTCACTTATTAGGAGTAGAATTGATAATTTCAAATTAGTAAAACAATGTAATTATTCTAGATTCTTGCTTTCATCACAAGAATACAATATTTCAGTTTAAACTAAATTAACAGATTGTAGTTTATATTACAATCTGATGTATTAGGGTTGATTATTGGAATCTTAGCTTCTACAAACTAAATTCGGTATCTAAGCTTCTACAAACTAAATTAGCATCTTATGGTGCAATCATACAACTTCCACAATTTGCTTATGCATAGTTGGAATACATGACACATTTAAGGAGGTAAAGTGTACATCAAAACACATAACATTCTCAATTTAGAGACAACACATAAAAGATTTAAGGAGGGATTTGCTAAATTTGCAAATAATTCCTGCCATTAAAGAAAAGTGGCCTACCTTTGCACCTAAACTAATTTTCATCCAACAAGACAAGACAATGCCTCACATTAAAGATATAGATCTAGATTTTAGAGTTGCTGCAAGCTCGGATGGTTTTGAGATCCGAATAATTAAACAACCACCAAATTCCCCGGCTTGTAATGTGAATTATCTTGGATGGTTTAGAGCTATTCAAAGCATCCAAGTTGAATCAAACAATTATAATGTTGATCAATTGGTGGGTGTAGTGTAAGGTTCTTTTCAAGACTTGTCCCCTATAACACTAAACAAGGTCATTCTATCTTTACAAGGCTGCATGGTTGAGATCATGAAGAATAGGGCTCACAACACCTATAAGATTCCCCATATGAAAAAGAATCAGCTTCTCTCTCAAGAGGCACTGTCAGTAGATCTACATGTTCCAATGAATTTAGTTGTGGAGTATGTTGGTCCAGAGATGAGTCTTCAGGTGTAGAGGGGGGCGGGCAAGGGGTGGGGGGTGGGGGTGGGGGGGGGTGGGGGGTGAATACATCTGAGTCCAAGTTTTAACTCAAACGCGAAAGTCAGTCTTTAGCTGTTTGTGCTACTGAGCGAGTCAGCAAGCTAGATAAACTTTCAGATCACGTGGGCAGAGTGATTCGAAATACCAAACACTGTCTATTGACTTCAGTCAGTCTACACTAAACTCAGTAGATAAATAAGTGCGGAATGTGTAGGCCCGATTTTATAATGTCTCTTGTTGAAAAAACTTTATTAATGAAAACCGTTCAAATCATGCTTGTGAGTGGATTTAGTTTTACTGAGAATCTGACTTATGAGTTTTAGAAAATCATTTTTATGCAATGTGAATAGTAAACCAATGAAACAGTACGTGCACATGCAGTTTTCTAAAGTGGTTCTGATACACAAGATCCTTCGTCCACTGTCCTGAACAAGGCACGAGTTCTTGAATTTATTATAGTGAACAAGTCTCAGTCTATCTAGTTGCAGGAAAGATACTCTAGTTATAGTCTTAGCGACTTTACATAGTTTCAAACACAGGCTTTGAGTTATCTCCAACTAGGAAGGAGTTCTTACAATAAAAACAATTCAATTAATATGAACTCCTTCAGTTTCTAAGTTTATGATCTAAGAATGGTGGCTTAGAATAGAGAATGGGAACAGTGTATCTCTTGATAAAAGAACTATAATAGATGTTCTATGAAGTAAGTGTAGGGTTTCTATACTGAAAGCAGTCTACGTACTTGCTTGTATACAATGTTTCCTGTTACCACTAATATTATAATCCTATCTGATTATTATAATTGCGAAATTTAGTCATTTATCTCACATGAGTTAGATCATACAGTGTGTTGTAGATCACAGAAGACTGTAGTGATTGGTTGAACTAGTGAGATATAAACAGTTATCACAGTCGAGTCAACTTTAGGACAAGTTACCGGTTTAGGCTGCAATGTAGATAAGAAGTAACTTGTCTTGGTCACTTGTCTATGTTGATACATTTTATGTATTGATTGATCGAGGTGAGACGTGTTCTTCTATCTGACCCGTGTGAAGAACTAAGGTCTCGGAGACTCAGCCGATCTTAAGCTTGATGAGATTTTAGCTGAGTGCACGCGACTAGCTATCACTTTGACTTACTTTGGGTGAGGGTCATTGCGACCGTATATCTCTGTATCTTGGGTGAGTGCTGTTGCGTGTAGCTCAGGATGGTTATCTGCATTATACATCTGTATCCCATTATAAGGTTGATGATATACCCTTGAGGAACTCGAAAGGTTTATCATGCTAAACCCTGCAGGTTGATTAAGTTCAAGTATCTTAATAAGGTCGAGTGGTACTACTCAATGATAATATATTAATTGTAAAAAGTAGTCACTAAACTTAATCAATTAATGGAAATTCGATATCTTAAATACGGGGATTAACTGAAGTTAAAAAAACAAGCCCTGACTCAACTTTTGGGATAAGGGGTAAGTCAACATAGATTCTTTAGTGGAATGAATCTATGTTTGTGAATTAATAATACCCTATGCTGAGTATGGAAAATTAATTCACTTGAGACCCGACTTTATTTCTTGTATTAGGTCCCTGGTCTGGCCCGAACATATGCACAGTCGTATGCGACATCTTCTCTCAGACTCACTAGGTCACCTAATAACCTGGAATTGTTTGGTCCTTTAATGGACCAAAACAATTGGTAATGGTATAGTGACCCCTTCACTATTGGATGGGCTTGAGGGTCAAAGGCTCATTAGGGTTTTGACCAAGCCCTTATAAATAGTGGGCAAAGGGTCATTTTCCTCATAACTTGTCTTTCGTTGTGTGTGCCGAAAAATTGTGAGTCCGAGTGATCTTGTCGTGAGCTTTCTTGCGTCTCCGTCCATCCGGAGTTGGAAGCTTGGGCACGGGAACAGTCCAGAAGACCTTTTCTGGATCGAGTTAAAAAAATTGTATTCTAGGACGATCGCTCAGGTATGGGACCCTTTTCCCTACAACTGGTAATAGAGCTAGATTCCCAGCTCTGCGTTCTTTTCGATTGTATGGAAGATTTATTTTCTTGTTCGTCGTCGTCGGGTTTGTATTTATGGGACGACTTGTGTGCCATTTGTTTTGATCCCGGATATGTAATCTCGTGAGATAAATCCACTAGTAGACTATGGCCAATGTGAATATTATGTATCTGCTTCGTTTATGTAATTGGTTTTGCGGATTGGTTTGCTGTTGGCGACGAGAACACGAAGATTTGGGATCGGTCAAAAACCCTAGTTTTTTGGGTTTGATCGGTCAAATTGAGCTCGACCGGAGCTACCAATCAGAATCGGACAGCGGCTGGAGGGAGGCGGAGGCGAGCCGCAGCTCCTGCCGGTGACCTAGGCGGCAGTCGGCGGCTGGCGGCGGCGCGAGCGCTGCCCGCAGCGGCGCGCACAGATCTGCTCAGATCTTGCGCGGTCCGTGCGTCCGCCGGCCTGGGCAGTTTCGGCATCATCTGGGCGAACTATGACGGTGTCGGGTCGCGACTGGAGCTGCAGATCTGGTTCGCGGTGGCGCCGGTCTTCAGCCGCGTTTTCTGCGCGCAGCGGCGAATCCATCTGGCGGCGGTGAACTCTGCGGCTGGGGGCCACAGTCGTGGCGGTGACGGGGGTGGCGGCAGCGGTCCGCGCCAGGCGGTGGTTTGCCGGCGGCGGCGCTGCCCGCCGCGTGCTGTCTCTTTCTCCCGTTGAAGAAGGTGCTGACATGGCTGCCAAGTGCTGATGTGGCGCTGCTGACGTGGCAGACGCTGCTGACATCAACCCTAGGTGGGACATCCTTGGGCAGCAAGTTTCGTCCATTTCATCTCGATTCTTCTTCTCCGGGCTCCATTTTTTGAAGACATGTATTTGTTCGGGCAATGTAATAGATATATATTTTTTTTATGTGTTTGGGCCCAACGACGACATTTATTACTCGCTTTATATATGTCGTGGATGATTAATTTCATGTGTTAGCATGATTAATTATTTTATTAATTGTGCTTAGAAATCATGAAATTAGGGCTTTAATTCGTATTATAAAGCATGAGTTAATTTTCTGCGAGCATGTATTATTAAATGTGCTTAGAATATTTATGTTTTAGGAGTTACGTGTTTTTGCGAGCCCGTTTCGACAAACCTTTTGAAGTAAAAGACTAAGCAAATATAATTTTGATAGTTTTAAGGTTAATTAAATTATCGAAATAGACCTCCACCAATTGGACCTTAGACAAAGTGATGGGGATTGTGGGTAAACGTCCACCCACGTAGCTTGTCTACCTTCTTTATTCATAAGTTTGTCAGATAGGTTTTCTACAAAAATATTCCAATACTATTGAGTAGTGGGAGTTAGGCCGTAAATGTCCACCCACGTGGCTTGCGTGCTTGATTTTTGATAAGTACTCTGGAAGATAGAATTGGGATAAGATGGCTATAGAAATCGAATTGAAAGCGGTATGTTCTTCGTGAGGTACTAATTTCGAGAATTTGATTGTCTTGTGTCAAATTGAGTGGTCAATGCTTAGATGTCACCGGGGGTACAATTCACTTCTCTGAAGTCCCTTCCTCATGTTTAATAGTGACATGGTCTAGTAATATCGGACTATTAATTCTATTTGTCATAAGGATATAAATTTGACATGGAATAGAATTAAAGTGCTAGGTGAATAGCATGGTCAGGGGTTGCACGGGTAAACGTCCACCCACGTGGCTTGCACGTGTGATCTTTGGGTTGTTCGAGGTTTCAAATCAATATTGTTTAATCAAAGGTTACAATATTGTTTTGTTACGAAATTCTTGTGCGATTGTTTTCTTACATGCGTTTTATTTATCTATTTTTCAGATATATCTCTTAACCCCATCATTCACACTCTCACTAAGAATCCCTTAACTAGGAATAATAATTATGTTGAGTGGAAAATAAATTTGGAGTATGTTCTCATCGCTGAGGAACATATGTTTGTCCTTACTGAGGACAAACCTGCCGATCTCATTGATCAGTCAACTGATGCTGAGCGGGATGCAATGAAGGCATGGGAACGGTCAAATAATATGGCTAAGACCATGATTACGTTGCTCATGTCGCCTGCATTGCAGCTGCAGCATCGGTCTTTCGCCACTACACGTGATATTTGGGCAAATCTCGAGGAAGTGTATGGCGAGACTGATAGAACTGCTAGGTTCAACATCATGCGGGACATCATGAGATGTCGCATCGATGAGGGAAGTTCTGTTCACGATCACGTCATGCACATTATTAATCTCATGGACAGGCCTGACTTGCTCGGAGGAGGTATCGAGGCTGAGGTCAAGTGCGATATCATCCTAAATACTTTGCCCAAGTCCTTTGAGAACTTTCGCCTCAGCGCTGTGATGTCAAAGAGGGATTATACTTGTTGGTCCCGAGATTACGTTCAGGTGTAGAGGGGGGGTGAATACACCTGAAAACCGATTTCTCAACTTAAACACGAACAGTCCTTTTCAGGATGGTGTCGTACTGAACAAGTTCAGCAGACCAAACAAGCTGTTCTGAATCGTGTGGCGAGTGGACCGACTCTGCGAGACTCGCTAGGCGACACGGAGTCGAATTCAGTATCTTCCATATAGAGTTCAGTAGTGCGGAATAGTGTAAGCCCAAATTCAGTTGAGTTAGGAAAACGTTTTTATCAAAACAGTTTCAGTTGATTAGTGCAGTCAGTTAAGTTTGCTGAAACTCAGTTGAATGATTTAAAGAATATTTTCAGTATGAACAGTAAATCAATGCAACAGTTAAAAGCAGAGCACAAGACACAGAGATTTTTAAAGTGGTTCGGACACAAATCCTACGTCCACTGTCCCGAAAGATCAGGAAGCTATTTATTATACTGAGATAGTCTCAGTCGGTTTGTACGCAGGACAAACACTGGTCTTGAGATTTATACTGAGCAAGTCTCAGTTTACACGGTTATCAAACTAAGTGTTTGAAAAACTCTCCAACAGTGAAGGAGTCCTTTCCAATAAGGATTGGTTCAGAAGTGAACTCCTTCGTCTAAGCTATGAATATATTCTATTGAGCTTAGGTTAGAGGGATAGGGAACAAGGATGTGGCTTCTAGAACGACGAACAGCTGAGTGTTAGCTTTGGGTTCGTGTATCGTCATTTGGATACTAGAGGCTGTATTAAGCAGTTCAGCTTGGTTCCCTAAGAGCAGAAATGTAGTCTTTCACCGGAGATAGATTCTTCGAACTTCTTACGGAAGACTTAGGCTTTTTCGAGTTTGCTCGTTTGAATGCTTTGTGTGTTCTCTCGTGTGTTCGTGAGTTCTTGGTGAGGTTCGTGAGCTTCAATTCGGCAGTCCTCTTACTTCACACTGAGTGTCTTTGCTAAATACTTCATTCGGCAATCCTCTTGCTAGAGTGTTTCTAGCCAATTTGTTGAGCGTTATGAAGTTGAGATGGCTGAGTCTTCTTTGTCTAAGCCACCCCGTTCTGTTGTCATTCTTCGCCAACAAACAAGCTTCAGGTTCAGCTGAGTTCCAGTCAGCTACATAGATATTCTTCTTACACGAACGTGATAACACTGTTTTCCCTGTGGATTTATCAATAACATCACAGAAACCAGCGTCAAAAATCACCCTATTCGAGTTATCACAAAATTGACTAACAGAGAGAAGGTTATGCTGAAGTCCTTCAACATATGATACTCTTGGAACTGTTGCTATTCTAATGCTAAGTGTTCCATAGCCTCTGGTGTAGCCTTTTGTGTTGTCTCCAAACTCGATTCGGGGTCCTTCTTCAGTAGTATAATTTTTCAGCAAGTCCTTCTGGTATGTCATATGTCTTGAGCATCCGCTGTCCACATACCAAGGGTCCTTGTGCAGCTGCAAAACAGAATTATATTTAGGTACCCTTTATTTTTTATTTTGGGTCCTTAGATGTTAGTTTTGGTAACCCATATCTGTCTTACGACCCTGGTGGTCTCAGACAGTTTCTTTCTACTTTTGTCAACATATTTGACCACTGGACTGGTCGCTGCTGACTTCTGAGGCTTTTCAGGTTTAGAAGTCCTAATCTTCTTAGCGGGTGGACTGCTGACCTTTCCCTTGTGCATGGCTTTCTTCTTCTTTTTCTGACTAGTGGATCCTCTCCTGACTATTGGATCATAATAATATGACCCATACTGAGCTGGATGAGTTAGTTGTGGAGGTCCATACTGATCAGCCCATTTTTCTTTGCTGGTTCCCCCTTGACTGAACTGGGTGATCTTGTGCTGATCTTCTTGTCAGAGTGCTGATAACTAGGATGAGGTGCCTTCATCTTCTGCATTGATGGTCTCCCCTTGAACAAACCTATCAGCAAGCCAGTTTTCTGAGCGTACGGGGACAGATGAGGAGGCTCCCTGGCTGAATCCAAGTCCCTCCTTGCAATGCTTGGGCTTGTTGGTTGCCAACATAGCCTCTAGCTTCTTTTCAGCGCCCATGTATCGCTCTGTCATCAGGTTCCTCCAGACATCATCACTTTTCTTCAGCATTTCATACTCGGTCTGAAGTCCTGAAAACTCTTGCTTCAGTAGACTCAGTTCAGTATCTTTCTGAGTCAAGTCTTTGGTCAAAACTGAGATATGATCTTCTTGATGCTGAGACTTGGTCATCAGAGAGTTTATCTCTTCCCTGAGTCTCAACACAAGTCCTTCTGACTCAGTAGCGACCTGACTCTCCTAAGAAAGTCTCTGATTCTCCACTTTCAGGGTATCCAATTCCTGAAGAGTCTTACTGAGCTGTAGACTCATCTGAATCTGCTCGTCGAGTAGTTCTTCGTATGCGATCGCGACTTCTAGATTCTCGTCTGCACCTGAAAGAGTGTCGTGTGTGCAGTGTGAAGAGTAATTAAATGGTTCGTGTGAGTTTACCTCATCCTCTTCTCCTGCCATGAGACACTTTTCAGCATCTTCTTCAGCTTCAAGCTCTATGGCCATGAAAGCTGCTTCATCTTCAGATGAATCCATGAAGGAATCGAATTCATCTGAGTCGTCTGAGAGTTCACCAGCAATGTATGCTTGTCTCTTCTTGATGAACTTATCCCTTCTTGCTTTATATGCTGCTCTTTCAGCAATGTTGAGCTCAGGACAGTCATACTGATAATGTCCTGGCTTCTTGCAATTGTAGCAGGTTGTGACTTTTTCCTCTTTGCTCTCGCTGTCTTTCGATTGAGTTGAGTCGTCTTGTTTCCTGCATTCAGAAGTATGCGAGTTAGGAGTGCGCTTATTCAGACTTACCCTTGGATTCTCTGAGGGCTTTAGTCACTTTTATGCGCCTCTCCTTCTCTTTCTGGTACTTCACGGCAAGCAGTGCGTACTTCTTGGCTAGATTTCCTTCTTGTATGTCACTGATTAAAGGCTCAGCCTTGCTAGACGCTGGAGCTGCTATACTGACTGACGCTTTAAAGGCATGGTCGATTTGAGTGTCAGCTTCAGCTCGCTGCTTCCTTTGAGGTAAGACGAACTCGAACTCCTCTGCTTTAAGTTCTGAAAAGATATGGTCATGAGTAACAATATCTAAATCAGAATGGCGTAATAGAGTAGCAAAAGGGGTCCAGTTTCCATCTGGTAGTGCCCTCAAAATCTTCAGATTCATCTCTCGGTTGGAGAATGTCTTTCCCACCCCGTTGATAATGTTCATCAGATTCATAAATCTGACGTTGAGATCTTCAATGGTGTCACCAGGCATGAGGGACAGTCTCTCCAGTTTCTGAAGTTCCAGCGCAAGTTTATTTGCTTTGATCTTCCGAGTCCCCCGACTCAGTAGCGCTAGAGCATCCCAGAGTTCCTTTGCGGAATTACAGTCCTGAACTCTTCCGAGATAGGAATCACTCAGGGTGGTCAGTATGGCGTTTCTGGCGACACGGTCTAAGTTGTGACGCTTCTTGTCCTCAGGGGTGAAGAGACTTCTATCCTTGGGGATCTTCTTCCCGGTCACCATTCCTCCTCCATCTGCTGGATCCTGAACTACGACGCTATCGATCATAGGAATGATAGGTCCGTCCTCCAGAACCTCTGTCATGCTGTCGTGGAGGGAGGTCAGATGTGTCTCCATTCTGACCCACCATACGCCATAGTTCTCTACTGAGAACATGGGTACCATCCTTATCACTGACATATCAGACATGATGAATAATGATATGAATGAAGAATGATATGCAGTGAAAATGTTTTCCCGATCCGTTCAAGTAGACCAGTTTCAGAATAACAAGAGTCTTATGGAACTCCTGCTCTGATACCAATTATTGGTCCCGAGATTACGTTCAGGTGTAGAGGGGGGGGGGGTGAATACACCTGAAAACTGATTTCTCAACTTAAACACGAACAATACTTTTCAGGATGATGTCGTACAGAACAAGTTCAGCAGACCAAACAAGTTGTTCTGAATCGTGTGGCAGAGTGACTGACTCTACTGAGACTTGCTAGCTGACCTGGAGTCATAATTCAGTATCTTCCAGATAGAGTTCAGTAGTGCGGAATAGTGTAGGCCCAAATTCAGTTGAGTTAGGAATATGTTTTTATCAAAACAGTTTCAGTTGATTAGTACAGTCAGTTAAGTTTGCTGAAACTCAGTTGAATGATTTAAAGAATATTTTCAGTACGAACAGTAAATCAAGCACAAGACACAGAGATTTTGAAAGTGGTTCGGACACAAAAATCCTACGTCCACTGTCCCGAAAGATCAGGAAGCTATTTATTATACTGAGATAGTCTCAGTCAGTTTGTACGCAGGACAAACACTGGTCTTGAGATTTATACTGAGCAAGTCTCAGTTTACACGGTTATTAAACTAAGTGTTTGAAAAACTCTCCAATAGTGAAGGAGTCCTTTACAATAAGGATTGGTTCAGAAGTGAACTCCGTCGTCTAAGCTATGGATATATTCAATTGAGCTTAGGTTAGAGGGATAGGGAACAAGGATGTGGCTTCTAGAACGACGAACAACTGAGTGTTAGCTATGGGTTTGTGTATCGTCGTTTGGATACTAGAGGTTGTATTAAGCAATTCAGCTTGGATCCCTAAGAGCCGAAATGTAGTCTTTCACCGGAGATAGATTCTTCGAACTTCTTGCGGAAGACTTAGGCTTTTTCGAGTTTGCTCGTTTGAATGCTCTGTGTGTTCTCTCGTGTGTTCGTGAGTTCTTGGTGAGGTTCGTGAGCTTCTATTCGGCAGTCCTCTTGCTTCACACTGAGTGTCTTTGCTGAATACTTCATTCGGCAGTCCTCTTGCTAGAGTGTTTCTAGCCAATTTGTTGAGCGTTTTGAAGTTGAGATGGCTGAGTCTTCGCCAACAAACAAGCTTCAGGTTCAGCTGAGTTCCAGTCAGCTACGTAGATATCCCTCTATTTATTGAGAAGAGATTAGGATAGATCCGTTGGAGACGACGATCCTTTGTCTCTCTCTTTTGGGTAGCTAACGGCTCTTTTGAAGTATGGTGGCAGTGTCATTTCCCTCCATTTCTGGAAAGTTTTTGACTTGCAGCTTTAGTAGATATAGGGTACGTGGCTGCTTGTCATTGGCCGAGGTTCAGAAAGTGGTTGAGACAGAACAGACTTCAAGGAGATCTGAAGCTAACTTCTCTCTTCCTCGTATTGACTCTGCTGACTTGACTTTTAAAGATCCTGACAGTCAGAAGACTATCTGGTCGTTGCTGAGTCTGATCTCTGATTCAGTGGCATGCTCCTGCTGAGTCGGCTCTACTAAAGATCAGCTCTGAGTTCAGTGAACTACTCATGCTGAGTTCAGTTCCACTGACTCCTTTCAGTATACTGCTCCTGCTGAGTCCAGTATAACTGAGTCTTCTACTTCTGGTGCTGAGGCAGATAATCCACTGAGTGCCTGAGCCAGAGCAGAGTGTCTGCTGAGTTTGAAACCTCAGAGACAAAAATAGATTACAACGTAATGGTTCACCAATCAATATAGGGTTTTGGGATCTTCAAATCTTCACATACTCTTTCAGAGCACAGGTCTACTGAGTGAGTATCAACACAGAAGACTGAGGCATTTCCCACTGTTTACCAACATTGCTGAGGATAGAATCATCACCCAACAATACTCTTAATGAGTTACTCAATGACTTGGTCGCAACAGAGGGAGTTATGGGCAAGGGTGCACATGTCTTGAACACTTCAAGCTCTAGGGGCCCAAAGTCTCCTCCGAAAGGTGGAAATAAGAAAAGGGCAACAAGGGTGGAGTGTCCAAATCAAACAGTGGGAGCATTCATGTGTGTCCTTCCGGAGGCGTGACTAAGCCTAAAGGGAAGGGCGCGACTAAGCCTAAGGGGAAGTGCAAATGCTTCAAGTGCGGCAAGGATGGGCATTGGAAGGTTGATTGCCCTATGCTCAAGGCAAAGAACAAAGGTACTCGAATCGCTCTGGTAACTGAGACTGTGTTGGTTTCCTCTTCTACCCATGAATGGGTAATGAATTGGGGGGCAACTGATCATTTCTGTTACTCCCTACAGGGGTTTCTGTGGACAAGGGATTTGAGTGATGGCGAGGAGGTGGTCTCCATAGGTGATGGATCCAGAGTTCCTGTACTCGCCATTGGAGATTTATCTTTGTGTTTTCTAGATAAAGTACTAGTATTAAGAAACGTTTTGTATGTGCCAGACTTTAGGCGAAATATTATTTCTATCAGTAAACTGTTTAAGCAGGATGGGTATAGATCTATTTTTGATGATAGTGTTTCTATCATGCGAAATGATGATTTCATCTGCGGTGGCACATTAAACGGAGATCTTTATACTATATCTAGCGAACCTTTACCTTATTCTTATGTTACAACTACATCATAACCCCCTAAGAAGAGGAAACAGTCTTCTAGGGAGAATCAAACATATCTTTGGCATCTTAGACTAGGTCACATTAGTGTAAATAAGATCCAAAGGTTGGTGAAAGATGGATCATTGGAGTCTCTCCAGGTTGAACCATTTCCAACCTGAGAATCCTGCTTGGAGGGGAATATGGTGACCAGGCCTTTTAAGGCAAATGGTTATAGAGCCAAAGATGTGTTGGGATTGATTCATTCTGACTTGTGTGGACCTATATCCACACAAGCTCGTGGAGGTTATGAGTACTTCGTCACGTTTATTGATGATTACTCAAGATTTAGGTACATTTATCTTCTTCGCCATAAGTCTGAATGTTTTGAGAAATTCAAGGAATATAAGGCGGAAGTGGAGAAGAAGTTAGATGCCAGTATCAAGTCACTACGATAGGATCGTGGTGGCAAGTACCTCAGCCACGAGTTCAAGAGTTACTTTAAAGAATGTGGGATTACATCCCAACCGACAGCACCAGTTACACCTCAGCAGAATGGTGTGTCATAAAGAAGGAACCGAACCTTATTGGTTATGGTTCGATCGATGATGAGTTATGCAACCATTCCTATTTCATTCTCGGGATATGCCTTGGACACAGCAGCATATTTGCTAAATCTGGTGCCATCCAAGTCGGTGTCTCAGACCCCTTTCGAGTTATGGTTTGGGCATAAGCCCAGTTTCAACAACATAAGGATTTGGGGTAGTCCAGCAGATGTGCTGAACAAGCAACCCGACAAGTTGGATGCTAGATCTGAGGCTATGCTCTTTGTAGGCTATCCTAAGGGAACGAAAGGTGGTTACTTTTATAGTCCTAAGGATCAGAAGGTCGTTATTAGCACCAATGCCAGATTCCTTGAAGAGGATTATGTAAATAATCAAATGTCCAAAGTCGATGTTATTCTTGAAGAAATTCAAGGTGATCAAGTTTCACTCGACGTGCCAAGTGTGCAAGAAATGTTACCACAAGTAACTGCACAATCTGTTGACACAGAGCTAATAACCACTAGGCGTAGTGGGAGGGTTATTATACAACCTGACCGATACATGTTCATGGGAGAGACTTCGGATCTTCTCCCAGCAGACGAACAAGATGTAGTCGACCCCTGGACCTACGCCGAACCAGTGGGAGATCAAGATGCAGAATCATAGCAAATCGTTATGGACTCAGAGTATGAGTCCATAAGTGTTATGGATGTATACAAGGTCACTGAGCTACCATCTGGCTACAAGGCCATTGGTAGTAAGTGGGTATACAAGAGAAAACGAGGTCCTGATGGAGAGGTCACGAATTTTAAAGCCAGGCTGGTGGCGAAAGGATCCACTCATAAAGAAGGTATCATTATGAGGAAACCTTTTCGCAAGTAGCGATTTTCAAGTCCATCAGAACACTCCTAGCATAGCTGCTCACATGAACCTAGAGGTTTGGCAAATGGATGTCAAGACCGCTTTTCTAAACGGTTACCTTGAAGAAGGTATGGACATCTATATGCGGCAACCAGAAGGTTATGTGAAGCAAGGCGAATAGCATCTTGTGTGGAAGCTTAAGAAGTCTATTTATAGACTTAAACAAGCTTCCCGGTCATGGAACATTCGGTTCGACGATGTGATCAAGTCTTTTGGATTCGTCCAGTGTGAAAGCGAAAGTTGTGTGTACCGTTATTGTGTCGATGGATCCGTGGTTTTCCTTACGCTTTATGTAGATGACATTATTCTTATTGGCACAAATTTGAAGTTATTGTCAGACATAAAGATATGGTTATCCGAACAGTTTCAGATAAAGGATTTAGGAGAAGCTGCTTACATCTTAGGGATCAAGGTTATCCGAGATCGCTAGAAAAGGATGTTAAGCTTATCTCAGGCATCCTACATTGATATTGTAATTGCTCGGTTTAGCATGCAAAACGCCAAGAAAGGATTGCTACCTTTTAGACACGGTGTTCCTCTATCTAAGGATCAGTGTCCTAAGACACTGAAGGAGATAGAGGACATAAGACTAGTTCCTTATGCTTCTGCTGTCGGAAGTCTCGTGTACGCTATGCTATGCACGAGGCCAGATATCTGTTATGCCGTTGGCATGGTCTCGAGATATCAGTCTAACCCTGGACAGGCTCACTGGATTGCGATCAAGCATATTCTTATGTACCTGAAACGGACTTGAGATTATAGGCTTGTTTACCAGTCTGATGATCTAGTGCCTGTGGGTTATTCAGATTCAGATTTCCAGGCAGATAGAGATGAAAAGAAGTCCACCTCGGGCTATGTGTTTACCTTGGGAAGTGGAGCTATTTCATGGAGAAGTGTCAAGCAAAAGTGTATTGCTGACTCTACTATGGAAGCAGAGTATGTTGCTGCTTCCGAGGCTTCTAAAGAGGCAGTTTGGCTCAAGACATTCCCCCTAGATCTCGAGATCGTTCCTAGTTTGCCTAAGTGTATCATGGTCTATTATGATAAATTTGGTGCAGTTGCAAACTCTAAGGAACTGAGATCACATAAGGCGTCTAAACACATAGAGCGTAAGTACCACATTATACGAGAATTCGTATGCCGAGGAGATGTGGTGATTGAGAAGATAGGAACCGGGGATAACCTAGCAGATCAATTCACTAAGAGTCCACCACATGGGCCCTTCGAGATACATGTTCGAGGTCTAGGCTTGTGTCGACTGCCCCCCCCCACTTAGTCAAAAATCTTAGTATAAGTGAGAGAAGTGATAGCTAAGTTATATTTTGAGACACATTGTATATGTTGGGTGATGATTCAATCCCCAGCAACAACACTAAAATAGTGGGAAATGATTTAGTCTTCTTAGTTGATAACTAACTCAGTAGCCATGTGCTCTGAAAACTTACTGAAGATTTGAAGATCCCAAAACCTTATATTGATTGGTGAACCTTTCTATTGTAATCTATTTTCTGTCTCTGAGGTTTCAGACTCAGCAGACACTCTGCTCTGGTTCAGGCACTCAGTAGATTATCTGCCTCAGCACCAGAAGTAGAAGACTTAGTGATCTTGGACTCGGCGGGAGCGATATGCGAAAGGAGTCGGTGGAGCCGAACTCGGCGAGAGTAGTTCACTGAACTCAGAGTGATCTTCAGTAGAGTCAACTCAGCAGGAGCATGCTACTGAATCAGAGATCAGACTCAGCAATGGGTAGACAGTCTTCTGACTGTCAGGATCTTTAAAGTTATATCAGTAGAGTCAATACGAGGAAGAGAGAAGTCAGCTTCAGATCTCCTTGAAGTCTGTTCTGTCTCAACCACTTTCTGAACCTCGACCAATGACAAGTAGCCACCTATCCTATATCTGTTAAAGCTGCAAGTCAACAACTTTCCAGAAATGGAGGGAAAGGACACTACTACCATACTTCGAAAGAGCCGTTAGCTACCCAAAAGAGAGAGACAAAGGATCGTCGTCTCCAACGGATCTATCATAATCTCTTCTCTATAAATAAAGGGATAAATTAAATTGAAGCTCACCCAGAACTCAAGAGAAACCTTCGCATACAAGAGAACACACAGAGCATTCAACGAGCAAATCATAATCGCTTAAGTCTTCCGCAAGAAGTTCGAAGAATCAATCTCCGGCGAAAGACTACATTTATACTCATAGGGAACCAAGTTGAATTAGAATCATACAGCCTCCAGTATCCAAACGACGATACACGAACCCAAAGCTTATACTCAGTTGTTCGTCATTCTAGAAGCCACTTCCTTGTTCCCTATCCCTCTAATCTAAGCTCAATCGTTTAAATCTATAGCTTAGACGAAGGAGTTCACTTCCGAACTGATCCTTATTGTAAAGGACTCCTTCACTGTTGGAGAGTTTTTCAAACACTTAGTTTGATAACCTTGTAAACTGAGACTTGCTCAGTATAAATCTCAAGACCAGAGTTTGTCCAGCGTACAAACCGACTGATACTATCTCAGTATAATACATAGCCTCCTGATGTTTCGGGACAGTGGACGTAGGATTGTTGGATCCGAACTACTTTAAAAATCTCTGTGTTTTGTGTTCTTTATTTTACTGTTGCATTGATTTACTGTTCATTCTGAAAATATCTTTCGAATCATTCAACTGGCTTTCAGCAAACATAACAGATTGCACTATACTACTGAAACTGTTTTGATATAAACGTTTTCCTAACTCAACTGAATTTGGGCCTACACTATTCCGCACCACTGAACTCTAATATGAACGGTACTGAATTCTGACTCCAAGTCAGCTAGTAGGCCTCAGTAGAGTCAGTCTCTCTGCCACACGATTCAGAATAGCTTATCTGGTCTGCTGAACTTGTTCAGTACGACACCCTCCTAAAAAGGACTCTTTGTGTTTAAGTTGAGAAATCGGTTTTCAGGTGTATTTACCCCCCCCCCCCATCTACACCTGAACGTGCTCTCGGGACCAACAATATACTTGAGATTTTCTTGAAATATAAGTGGGAGAATTGTAGGGTTTGTATACTGAAAGCAGTCTACGTACTTGCTTGTATACGATGTTTCCTGTTACCACTAATATTATTCTCCTATCTGATTATTACAATTGCAAAATTTAGTCATTTATCTCACATGAGTTAGATCATACAGTGTGTTGTAGATCACAGAAGACTGTAGTGATTGGTTGAACTAGTGAGATATAAACAGTTATCACAGTCGAGTCAACTTTAGGACAAGTTACCGATTTAGGCTGCAATGTAGATAAGAAGTGACTAGTCTTGGTCACTTGTCTATGTTGATACATTTTATGTATTGATTGATCGAGGTGAGACGTGTTCTTCTATCTGACCCGTGTGAAGAACCAAGGTCTCGGAGACTCAGTCGATCTTAAGCTTGATGACATATCAGCTGAGTGCACGCGACTAGCTATCACTTTGACTTACTATGGGTGAGGGTCATCGCGACCGTATATCTCTGTATCTTGGGCGAGTGTTGTTTCGTGTAGCTCAGGCTGGTTATCTACATCATGCATCTGTATCCCATTATAGGGTTGATGATATCCCCTTGAGGAACTCGAAAGGTTTATCATGCTAAACCCTGCAGGTTGATTAAGTTCAAGTATGATAATAAGGTCGAGTGGTACTACTCAAGGATAAGATATTAATTGTATTAAGTAGTCACTAAACTTAATCAATTAATGGATATTCGATATCTTAAATACGAGGATTAACTGAAGTTAAAAATATAAGCCCTAACTCAACTTTTGGGATAAAGGGGTAAGTCAACATAGATTCTTTAGTGGAATGAATCTATGTTTGTGAATTAATAATACTCTGGGCTGAGTATGGAAAATAAATTCACTTGAGGCCCGACTTTATTTCTTTTATTAGGTCCCTGGTCTGGCCCGAACATATGCCCAGTCATATGCGACATCTTCTCTCAGACTTACTAGGTCACTTATTTACCTGGAACTGTTTGGCCCTTTAATGGACCAAAACATGTGGTAATGGTATAGTTGCCCCTTCACTATTGGATGTACTTGGGGGTCAAAGGCCCATTAGGGTTTTGACCAAGCCCTTATAAATAGTGGGCAAGGGGCCATTTTCCTCATAACTTGCCTTTTATTGTGTGTGCCGGAAAAGTGTGAGTTCGAGTGTTTTTGTTGTGATCTTTCTTGCTTCTCTGTCCATCCGGAGTTGGAAGCATGGGCACGGGAACAGTCCAGAAGACATTTTCTGGACCGAGTTGAAAAGTTCGTATTCTAGGATGATCGCTCAGGTATGGGACCCTTTTCCCTATAGTGAGTTCTTCGCTGAGTGAGCTTTAAGTTCGCTAGACGTTGCATGCTTGAATGCTTAGTGTTCCTGGTCGTATCTTCATTGTTTAAAGCTCGATCTCTATTTATAGTCTTGACTTGTGAATAGATTATTTGGAGGGAACATGTATATGTGTCAAAAACGACAAGGAAAATAACCATCTCTAACTTTGAACGTTACTGTAGAGATTCTCTCTTTTTCAATCTTGAGGGCAACTTTTATCAGAGCAAGGTACAGTGCTGGCAGCTCCTCGTTGGTTGAGGTAGAATGGTAGGTGAGGCTTGTTCAAACTCCAAAGTAGATGCTGAGTTGACCTCCTCTAAATCCTCGGACTGAGTTATCTTCTACTGACATTCTTCTGAAAAGTTTAGCTTCATGCCTTTTCCTGTCCACAGATTCAGTAGGTTCTGACTAACCATACTGAGTTTCCAATGTTGAGTTCATCCGGCTGAAAAGGATCTACTCTACTGAGTCTATCAGCTACTGAGCTCTAGCTAGCCTACTGAGTTCCTAACATGCTGAACTCAACTAAGCTATTACATTCTCTGGTTCATCATTCACCTAGGGTTTTGAGATCTTCAAATCTTATCATATTAAATCTTATCCCAATAGAGTGCATAAACTATATGATGGAGAATGGGATAACTGAAGATACAATTAACATTAGGTAGAGATTGGGCATTTAGAGAATAGGGGCCTATTGATAGAAAGGGGAAGAAATTCTATAATCTATAATTAGTAAAGGGTCAGCTATCTATTTATTTTGTAAGTAGGAAGATGCAAACTTTTGTATGTCGTAAATGGACAATGATCTGTGTATTCTGTAAGTAGTAAGCAGTAAAGGCCAGAAAATGTACTAGTTTTTTTGATAACTAAAGGGCAGGAAGTCCATATTGTGTATTTAAATTCAAACAACATTTAAGAGGTTACATATTTACGTGGTTACACAAATATGCACAGCTTAAGCTGCATAAACCTTATGATCTTAATAATTGTACAGCTGATACATCATTCTAGTTGTATACAGACACATTAAGTTTCATAAAGAATTTACATTTCATATTTGTTCCATATTACAACTTTAAGGCAGAGATCTCCGTTTTTTTTACAAAAAAGTGCAACAACAACTTTCGGGAACAGGGAATATTGATTGTAAGATTTCGGGAACGTCTCTCTACTTTCAGGAAGAAGTTGCTCTCCAGGAAGGCGGTGACAATTTCATGACCACTTAGATTTGCAGATTTGTCGGCCTTGGATTCGTGTGTGTTCGTATCTGCTCTTGATGTCAATGGATTGAGAGGTAGGACGTTGATAGGAGGCGTTTCTCAGCCTTCAATGCTACTGGACTTCGTCATCGCAGGCAAAGTAGAGCGGAGGTAGGGTTTTATGTGCGGCGGGGAGAGGGAGAGAGACGAGAGCATATGAGTAATGTTCTGTAGGAATTAGATAGTGTGAGTATTAGATGTAATTAAGGTTTCTTAAATGACAAAAATACCCTTACTTAGCTTCTAATCACTTTCCTTTTTCCGTCTGAGACTTAAATAATGGGACGTCCCGAAATGGCATCCGGGACATAAATAATGGGACGAAGGGAGTATATTATTACCGCTTATGATATAGACATTCCTAAGAGCAGAAAGGGCATATACATGACTTGTCACTTAGAATCATACGTTATCATTATTAGACCATCTATATTTGGGTAAATTCTATAATATTCATCCACACTATCTCAAAATTAATTTTATTCAAAACTTATAAATTATACCCATTATAATCAATTTTATTATTTTGTCTTTTTTTTTTAATTTTTTTTTTCATTTTGCAGATGTGTCAATTCTGATTATTGTCATAAGTGTATAATTTTCGTATGTTTTTGTGCTCAATGATTGGCATGACTAGTTTCAGTTTATATTCGAGACCCAAGAAGTCCCAGTAGAGTCTCTGTCTGGTCCTGGTACCTGAAATAAAGTCTCTATTGACTATACAAAAATAATGCATCCCCAATTTGTTTTTCAAGCGCCGGTCGTGTCCCTGTCCAGTCCTGGTCTAGTACCCGTCACCCTTTCAGAATCCTGGTCGCCTTTATCAAGTCCAATTCTCAGACAAATAATTTACTAAGTCCCAGTTGCCTCCCTATCAAGTCCCTGTTGGTCTTGGTCGCCTAACAAGAGTCTTAGTCTAATTTATTTAACTAATACGGTCAAATAATATTTCAAGTCCCTGCCATATCCCTGTCTGGTCCCAGTCAGTATCTATTTACTTCCAGGACTTGGAAGAATTTTCTGCAGAACGTTGTAGCCAATTCATTCATTAATAGAGTCGAGTCCATAAATTTTTCTTCATAACCATTCTTCTTCATCTTCATTCAATATCCTTCTAAACACCAGAGGAAAAATGGAAAGCATCCATATTATTATCAAATGTACCGAACAATTCAATAATACTCTCTCCATCCCATTAAAAGTATCATCTTTCTTTTCGTCTCGGAGATTAATAAACTTTATTCTAGATATATATTTTATGAGTTTTAATTGTATTATGAAATTAACACAGTTTTTTAGGAATGGTTTGTGAGAAGGAATGAGAATTCATCGAAACTTTACTAAGGCATAGTTGAGGTAATTGATTGTTTTTTATGTTACAATTAAAGAAATAATATAAAGTTTCGAAAAAGTTAAAAATCATAATTTTATAAGTTCAGAGCGGAGCAGAATCGTGTGAGAGAGAAACTTTTGGAGAGATAGTATGTGTATAAGAATGTGGGGTGGGTAGTGAGTAATGAGGTGTCCACATATTTTTAAATGTAGAGTTAATATTGTCATTTTAGGAAAGAGAATTATTATATTGGGACAACCTAATCAGGAAAGATGGTTGATTTTAATGGGACAGAGGGAGTATGTTGGAATACGTAAGCGGTGCTGAACGGGTTCTCTACATTCCAGCCAAAAGTATTTGCATCCCAATTTTACGGTAGTTTATCCTGTTTACTTTTGAAGTCGGAATTTATTATAAAAGTTCCTCTTTTGAAGTCTCTATCCAAGCAACTTTATTCAAGTCTGTCCTTTTCTGTTAAATTCCCAGTCAAGGACGATCAAGTTCCTGTCAAACCCTTCAAGTTCCGGTTTGACCTCCAAACCCTAAACATGCTACCAAAATTCTATTAGGGTCAATCAAGTCCCCATGGGTGTCCCGATCACAAGTGGTTGGAGTTCCTGTCTCAAACGATCAAGTCCATGTCTCATCTTAAAATTCGGATTTTTGATGATTAAATTCGGATTTAATCATCTCAAAATTGATTTCAATCAACTTGTATTCAATTTTAATGCATATAATCATCCAAATTAAATATTAGAATCGAGTGATACCAATTTTAATCAATTTGAATTCAGTTTTTATAAGTAATGAAACCAAGATAGACAAACAAAAACAAGTTAAAACATATTTTCTACAAAATGAACTCATTTTCTACGAACAAGTAACATTCAAAGTTAATCAACTGAATTACAATTCATAGCAAATTAATTCGATAGATGATTAAGATAAGTTCAGCGCATGATTAAAGTCTGTCAGGTATATAGTAAATAAATTCATAATGTAAGCTCGACTTCAGCAAGATGACCTCAAACCGGAATCAATGTTTGTAATCATAAATTCCTAATATAAGCTCGACCTGATTATGGGAGGTGGTTCAAGATGTACACGTCATCATGTTGAGATCGGATGTTGGGTAAGTGTTGACCCTCTCCCTCAGTATCATGCTCAAGTTACAGTACCAGCCTGGAACGGCGTGCTCGATCAGACAACGTACGGTTACTCCTCGCGTGTGAAGAACACGATCCATCACTAAATAAATTTTAGTATATACCTACGGATTTACCGACAGACAAACCACGGGCAAGTCTTTACCGAAAGATTTTCAATGGAAATTCAGAACGTCCTTTACCAACGGAATAACAATGGAATTTTAATTTATCTGATTTAACAATGGAATTACCGACAAAAATTTTTCGTTGCTATTTCATAATCTCAGCTTTTATCAATGAAATTTCCATCGATAAACTTGAAACTCTGCATCTCACATCGAATTTTTGACATACTTTCTTCACCTTTATATATCAAACCACCCGTTTACCGATTAAGAAGTCTGCTATACATGTGTGCACACGCACAAACACGGGCCTCCGACGCCGCCCATCCTCGTCGTTCAATCGCCGTCGGCCGCTATCACCATCCGACCGTCGCCCGCTACCAACTCCGATAGCTGGAAAGTCAGTCGTCGGCTTAAAATCAAAGACAAATTTAGCGACGAAATTCCATCACCGAATCCGTCAATAAATCATTTTCAATGTTTAACGTCATTTTTCTATCGGTAAATGACTTTTTTTTGTAGTGCGTCATCTATGCTCCTTGACTTCCCAAACATCCCCCTAAAATGATTCTTCACCCCTTCATATGTTCCTGTATAGATCGGGGATACTAAGCTCTGCCATTAGAAATCTCTATCGGAAGTCGGTGGTTCTGATAAAAAATTGTAGTCTCTTTCACTCTCAAAATAATAAAGGTCAAGAAAATGAAAGGTGATTACACATGTAATTCTTTATATTGTAAATAAGTTAGATTGTGTAGTGTGTTGTAGATCACAGAAGACTACTCAATTGGTTGACCTAACAAGATATAAACAGTTATCACAGCTGAGACAACTTTAGGATAAGTTGTCGGTATAAGCTGCAGTAGATAAGAAGTGGTTTGTCTTAGCTGCTTGTCTATACTGGTACACTGAAGGTTGTTTATTGATGGATCATAGTGAGATGTGTTCTCTTGACTGACCTTAGTGGAGAACCACTAGTGGAGAACCAAGATCTCGGTGACTTAGATGGTCTTAAGCTTGGTAAGACTTCAGCTGAGTGCATTTGGCTATCTATCACTTTGACCTACTATGGTAAACGTCATCGCGACCGGATCTATGTATCTTGGCTGTTAGTAGTCATTTGTGACTTAGGCTTGTTGTTTGTATCTTGCAACCGTATCCTAATAAAATGGGTTGACAATATTCCCTGAGGAACTCGTAAGCATTATCACACTAAACCCGGCCGGTTGATTAAGTTTAGGTGTGTTAATAAGGTCCAGTGGTACTACTCAGGAATATAATAAGGTGTTAATTAATTTTAAGCTATCAGTGAGCTTAATTAATTAACATATATTTCTATATTAAATACGGGGATCGACTAAGTCTAAAATACAAGTCCATGCTCAAATTGGGATAAATGGGTGAGTCAACACATAATTTCTAGTGGAATGAATCTGTGTTTTTTAATAGATTTTGCTCTAGGCTGAGCATAGATAAATAATTGATTTAAAGCCCGACTGAATTTCTTATATTGGATCCCTAGTCTCGTCGTCCAATTATTTATTGTCTCTCAAAAATCATTATTAATAGATTACTATTTTTTGTATTATTTAATAAAATTATTTGATAGATTACTATTAAATAATTGGCTGAGCCAATTATTTGATAAATATAAGTACCTTAGCAGATTCATTTATTATATTATGGGCCAATTGATGTGGAAGCCCATTAGAAGTAAAATTAAATCAATGGGCTATAGCTATTAATATAATATAAGTTTTTGAAGCCTATATATATTAGTTTCTGTTAATAATCAGTACACACTTTCTCACATACGCATAAACGCGCGACTAAGAACAGAGAGACACAATTTTATTTTTTCTTCAGTTTTATGACCACACGGAGGAAGAAAAGGGTCGAGATTTGAACATAAGCAAAAATCAGAGCGACTACAACATATGAAGGAGGCAGGTAAATTTCATTCCTTCATCATTTTCTTAAACAAAAGCGTCATTTCCGTTGAATAAAAGTGTCATATGTAAAGTATCATTTGTTTTCATACAAAAGTTTGTCATTTATTTTTGAAGAAAATATCATTTGCATTGAACAAATTGTCATTTGTATCGGAGGAGAGTGTCAGATTCTTATAGAGTGTCATTTGTAATGAATAAATTTATCAATCCCAATTTATCTGAAATTGTCAATCGTAATAAACAAAAGTATCAATTGTCTCGGTGGAGAGTGTCACATTCTCATAGAGTGTCATTTGTAATGTGTCAATTGCAACGAACAAACGTGTCATTTATCTGAAAGAGTCAATCATAATACACAAAAATGTCAATTTTCTCGGAGTATAGTGTCATATTCTCATAGTGTCATTTGCAATGAATAAATGTGTCAATTGCAACGAACAAATGTGTCATTTATCTCAGATTGTCAATTATTGTGAATAAAAGTGTTATTTCTTGGACACATGGATACAAAAACAGACCAATTAAGAGAAGCTACAATCTACATGTACGAAATTCATTGAAAAGATGTGAAAGAATCTTGTAAACTAAATAAGGAATCTGCTTGGTGAACCACTTCATACCGGACAAGCACAATTCTACCAAGGAATCTTGTAGACTAATAACGAATATGCTAATTCTACCACCATTGTCACGCACAAGCAATATGCACCTAAATTTCATCAAGGGTTTTGATTCAGTTGACCTAATTAACTTCAATTCAAAATACACACTCTATGAGGATCTGCGTGTTTGGTGTGTGTGTGTGTGTGTGTGTGTGTGGTGAGAGAGAGAGAGAGAGAGAGAGAGAGAGAGAGAGAGAGAGAGAGAGAGAGAGACCGATTTGACGAAACACTATCCCGACGACAACGTCTCGCGGTTGAATACTGGAAAAATCTGGACAACAGAGGTGGGGAGAGCAGAGGTGGAGAGAGGATGTGGAGAGGCGAGAGGGAGGGGCAAAAAAAAAAAAAAAAAAAAAAAAAAAAAAAAAAAAAAAAAAAAAAAAAAAAAAAAAACAAGCAAAAAAAAACCAACAGAAAGAACAAACCCACAAAAAACAAACAAAACAAACATGAAAAACACAACCATAAAACGAAACACGAGGAACAAAAAAAAACAAAACAAAAAATCCCACCAAAAACAGAGAAACAACTTTAAAAATATATCCAAAAATAAACACGCCCCACCGCAAAAAAAACACAAGGGCAAAAAAAAAAAATATCACCAAACAAACATATGTTTTCATACCAGAACAAAATTTACTCAAAATCCCCCACCACACAAAAAGCCAACCAAGGCCGAAAAACAAACACATTAAAAGGCACGAAAAACACAAAATTACCAAACCACTCCCCAAATACAAACAAACAATTTACACATGTTATCAACTTTTACTATCCCCCCCGTAACAAAACAATCAAACACACCCACCAACAACGCACAAAAACCCAACACCAACCATCAATAAACCCCTCCTCTCTTAATTCCACAACACATAACACACACCCTAAACCTTTCCTCCAAAACCCCTATTCTCTCACCATACCTTCTCCTAAATCAAATAAAAATTACACCTCTCCACATACCATTACCCACCCCACACTACTTTTTATTACACATTTTACATTAATCTATATTATCTCCTATAATATCACAACCCTTCCTTCCCCACCTCCACGTTGCCCAACCATCTTTTTCCCATCCACCACCCACACCGCTCCCCAATAACTACACATTACTCACAGTCAAATACAAAACACAACAGCAAACTCACTCCCAAATCTTTTACCAACACATTAATCTAATATTTTTCTCTAACTACCATTCTGACAACCCCCCCCCCACAAAACCCCCCCCACCTTCCTAAGCTACCAACACCAAAAACTACAAAAAAAACACATCTTCCAGTTCTTAAGGGAAAACGCCAACACACTCACAAATACCACCAGCACAACCAGTTTATCCATTTCCCCCAACAAACCCAACTTTCTATCACACCACACAACACCCCAATATCTTCTCCCCTACCCCCCTTAACCCATCCAACCCACCTAACCTCTTATTCCTTATTGATTTTAAACCCCACCAAAACGACTATTCCACAATGCCACCAAACTCGGTAACACTCCACTCAACCTATAACTAACCACCCTAATCCCTTTTTTCTAATTTCTTTTCTTCATCACTATATAAACACAACCAACACTAATCTCACTAACCCAAATTATTACCCACCCCCTAACCCCCCACCACCACCCTACAAACATTTGCCTTTCCTTACATACCCCAATTACACCCATACCCAAACTCTCATCAAACCCCCCCTACACCCCCACACCCACGGGGCGAGATAATGAGCGGAGGCGGGGAGATGAAAGAGTGCAAAATGAGAGAGAGGGTAGAGTTTTCTCTTCTTCTCCTTTTTTTTAAATATTGGTCAGCGACCCAGATGTAGGTACATCCGGCGCATGAAAGTGTTGCTCGTAATGCTAATCTATATGACAAGATCAAGGTGGGCGCCCACTTTAGTTTTATAATAAAATGGCTTAAATGTGAAAATTCATTAAAGATCACTACTATAAATTCGGCCTACGACAACACTTGAAAGACAACGTTTTTTGTGTAAAACCGTTGTCGTAGCTCGGAAAACCGTTATCGTAGCTAAAACCGTTGTCTTTTATAATAAAAGTGCGGTCATAGACAACAGTTTTTTACTACCATTTTCATTGACCCGTTGTTCTTTGTCAAAAAAAGTGGTCAAAGACAACAGTAGTGCCTACCGTTGTCATTTAAGCGTTGTCGTAGTATGTGGACGCACTCATAGACAACGGTTTTTAACAACCGTTGTCGTTGACCCGTTGTCATATGTGCAAATAGGTGCGCATAGACAACGTTTCTAATAACCGTTGTTGTTTGATCGTTGTTGTAGTTAAAACTTCATTAATAGACAACGATTTTATCAACCGTTGTCGTTTATACGTTGTCTTGTACCTAGATATATACTCCCTCCGTCCCGCTATTTGTGGCCACGTTCTTTTCGGCACGGGAATTAAGAGAGTAGATGATAAAGTATGAGAGAGATAGAGTAGATGATAAAGTATGAGAGAGAAGATGAGTAAGATAATGAGATAGTTTGAGAGAAAGGATGATAAAGTAGGAGAGAGAATGTAATAAAGTAGGAGAGAGAAGATGATAGAGTAGAAGTTATAATAATATTTTTGTACTAAATTAGGAAAGTGACCATAAATAACGGGACACCCGTTTCGGGAAAGTGAGCCACAAATAGCGGGATAGAGGGAGTATTAATTAATTACAAATTTATATATTTTTTAAAAATCATAATAAAATTTAAATAAAATTCTTTTACATAAAAATCTATAAATACACATTTTAACATATAATTTAAAAATACTTTATAATATTAAATAAATACACGTTTTAACATATAATTTAAAAATACTTTATAATATTTATTTTTTAATATTAAAATTTAAATTATAAATTGATAAATATTAAACTAATAAATATTAATTTAATAATATTTAATAATTATAAGCTATTCAATAAATATAAACTACTCGTAATACAATTAATATAATATTAAAAATATAAAATTATCTAAACCCTACCTCCCTCACCCTCACGAGTCCGGATCTTCTATCCCACAATTGGTGGACTACTTGGTGGCCCACCAATCACGCGGTGCCACGAGTGTATTGGTGGCCTTCCAAGTCAATAAATTAATATTTGAGTGTTAAAAATGTGATCTACTAATGTATACGTGGTACCGCTTGATTGGTGGGCCACTAAATAGTCCACCAATTGTGGGATAGAGAATCCTCCGGGATAGAGGATCCTTAGGCCACCCTCACCCTCACCCTCTCCCTCTCCCTCTCCCTCACGCCCTCACTCTCCCTCTCCCTTACCCTCACTCCCTCCTCACGCCCTCCCTCTCCCTCTTCTCCCTCTCCCTTACCCTCACTCCCTCCTCACGCCCTCCCTCTCCCTCTCCCACTCCCTCTCCCTCTCCCTCTCCCTCTCCCTCACCCTCGCTCCCTCTGCCTCATGCCCTCACTCTCCCGTCTCCGCCCTTGAATCCTAGCCCAGGCCGCCGCCTCCCGCTACCTCCCGCCGCCGTCAACGACTCCGTGCCGCCTGCTTCCGTGACTCGCCGTCGCCGACTTCCGATTCTAGAAAGCGTAGATGTAATTTCTGCTTCTATCTAAAAATCTAAATTTGACTTTGTCTTATGAGCAATTTTTCCTAATTTTTATGTTGTATGCCTATTAATGGTGTTAATGCTATGAATTTTGGATGGCCATATGAGCTGTGGAAGAAATTGTAAGTGTGTTCAAAATCAGCTTTTGAAGAGGATGATTATTGGAGAATAGTTGAAATCCTGCATCAAAGGTCTTGATTTGATCTCAAATATTGAATCTTTATGCTTTTTTCTCTGTTTTTATTCATCCCTCTTTGTAGATTTGTGAGATTTGAGAGGAGAAATTGGAGGGCGTTGTACAAGGCCTTGATTGCGTTGGAGAATTTGTTGACTCATGGGCCAGAGAGAGTTGCAGAGGAGTTTCAAGGAGACAGAGATGTTATTAAAGAAATGGCTAACTTCCAACATATTGATGATAGAGGGTATTTTGATTTTGATGTTTTCTCTCTCATTGATGCAAAATATGTTTAGATGCTAGTATGTGACTATGTGTTGATTATATGGTTTCTTGATGATTTTCAGATTTGATTGGGGTTTGAATGTGAGGAAGAAATCAGAGAGAGTATTGAAGCTGCTTGAGAAAGGCCCTCTTTTGAGATCAGATCATAGTTTTATTTTCATGAAGGACTCAGCTCTAAACGACGGCAAAGATAAGGGTGTAAGTGTGCTTATGAAACACAATAAGCGAGCGTGACCGAAGGTCAAGATATTTTCTTCTTTTATTTACACTGTATTCTTAAAAGTAAAACATATTAATTCTCCATATATATAGTGGCACATATATCAAATGAGAACAAATATTATTATATATATGTTTATAATATTTGAAGGAAAGATAATTTAAGATTTTGTATTTATTTATCATGCATTACTGTTAGTCCCGAGATAAACGTTCAGGCGTAGCGGGGGGTGGTGAATACACTTGAAAACTTTTTCAACTTAAAATGCGAACAGTCCCTTTCAGGATGTTGACGTACTGAACAAATTCAGTAGACCAGATAAGTTGTTCTGAATCGCGTGGCAGAGTGACTGACTTCACTGAGGCCTGCTAGCTGACTTAGGTCGAATTCGCAGCGTTCGGTCAGAGTGCGGCTGAGTTAGACGTTTTAAGTTTTCGGTAATTAGTGAATTTAATTTGAAGAGATTTGAAGCAGTATGAACAGTAATCAATGCAACAGTAAAAACAGAGCACACAGAACACAGAGATTTTTAAAGTGGCTCGGATCCAACAATCCGACGTTCATTGTCCCGAAAAGATCAGGAGGCTATTTTATTATACTGAGTTAGTCTCAGTCGGTTTGTGCACTGGACAAACAATGGTCTTGAGATTTATACTAAGCAAGTCTCAGTTTACAAGGTATCAAACTTAAGTGTTTGACAAACTCTCCAAATATGAAGGAGTTCTTTACAATAATGAACAGTTCAGGGATGAACTCCTTCGATCTAAGCTGTAGATATGGTCTGCTGAGCTTAGGTTAGAGGGAAGGGAACGAGAAAGTGGCTTCTAGAGCGACGAACGGTTAAGTATAAACTTTGGGTTCGTATTCAGTCGCTTCGATACTAGAGGCTTATGATCTGATTCAACTCGGTTCCCTTTGAGCAAGTATGTCGCCTTTCGCTGAGAATAACTCTTTCAAGTTCTTGTGGAAAGCTTTAAGTCGATTCTGAGTTACTCGTAAATGCTCGTGTGTTCTTGTATGTGTCGTGAGCTTCGATTTGAAATCTTCCCTCGATTTATAGAGCAGAGACATGGAAAGATTCGTTGGAGACGACGATCCATGTGTCTCTCTCTTTTGGGTAGCTAACGGCTCTTTCAAAGTATGGTGACAGAGTCCTTTCCCTTCATTTTCGGAAAGATGTTGACTTGCAGCTTTAATCAGAAAGTGGACAGCTGACTGCTTGTCATTGGTCGAGGCTGAAGAAAGTAGGTGAGACAAACAGACTTCAAGGTAGATCTAAAGCTGACTTCTCTATACCTCGTATGACTCTGCTGATTTGATTTATAAGATCTCTAACAGTCAAAAGACTGTCTGGCCATTGGTGAATCTGATCTATGTTCAGTAGTATACTCCTGCTGAGTTCAACTCTACTGAAGACCAACTCTGAGCTCAGTGAACTACTCTTGCTGAGTTCAGTTCTACTGACTCCTTTCGCATATCTTTGCTCTCCGCGAGTCCAAGATTATCGAGTCTTCTTCTCATGGTACTGAGGCTGATAGTCTACTGAAAAATCAGTAGACAAAACTGAACACCTGAACCATGTAGGAAGGGTGTCTACTGAGTCTGAAACTCTCAGAGAGAACAAACAAATACAACTGAATGGTTCATCAGTCAAAGTAGGGTTTTGGGATCATTCAAATCTACTGAGCACTATGCTACTGAATTATCTCCCAACAATTTCCCCCTATTTGATGATGCCAAAACCTAACACTACAAACTGTCAGAAACAAACTCCTTACAAATATTACAAGTAGAATCAGTTGAGTTGTTCTTCAAGTTCTAGACTATTGAGGGAGTTCAGGGAAGAAATATCAGAACCTATACAGAAATCTAACAACAATTTCCCCCTTTCTAACAACAGTTCCCCCCTGAAAATCTTATACAATATGTTGCCTCATCTATCAAGAAAGAATCTATCAATCTAAGTAAAAATAGACAAACACAAATAAATTCAGTGAGTGTGTGAGTCTGTAATCACTTAGGTGATTCTGAGTGTTAAGCATAAATAACAAGGCCATGAAGACAATAAGGTATTGTCAGGGCCGAACAACAATGATATTTTATATATGAGAACATTCAGTACAGTACATCAATTGCTGTTCTAGAGAACAAAAAACAAGATACAAAGAAGCTAACAACTAGTTCTTGAACTGCTGGATCCGCGCTTTGAAATCTCTAGACTTCTCTTCAGGCAGCGGCAATCCATACATTCTGAACGTGTCTCTTCTGAGCTTCTATATCAACAACATATCAGCAGGGTCTGACTCATGAAGATCATGGGCTTGGACTGCACTTCTGACCTCTCCTTCAATAACTCCAACATGTAATGATCCATCGAGCTTCTGAGGAGGGGGTAGAGGTCTAGGAGCTGGGACTCTGACATCAATCTTCTCAGCTAGGGCCTTCTGAACTCTGGCATATATCTCAGGGTCGCTTTTCAGAAGCCACTCAGCAAAGGCTGTAGCCTTGTGCATGTCAGGCCAGTATCTCCAGATGTAATACCTCTTGATAAAATCAGCTTTGAGCGTTTCGCAACTCTGAGTCCACTCCCATGGCATCCATGTATCGATTCTAGGCCATCAGTGAATCTTGAGATCAGTAGGCTTCCTGAGTCTTCTGTATTTGTAGGGAATTTCTACTTTCTCAGGAACCCTCTCTCTAGCCTCTTTCTCAGTCCTGATCCTAAGAGCTTCTAGATCTGCGAGTCTGAGCCTCTCTCTAGCTTCACTGATCTGTCTGGCTTCAGCTCCTCTTTCTAGATACCTTTCCATCAAGTCCCATATTTCTTGCATTTCTTGTTCTTGGGCCTTAGAAGGGGCATATGATGGAACATGCTCTTGCTCTTCTTCTGACTCAGTAGGTGTTTGTGATTTAGACTTTGATCCACCTTGCTGACCAGACTGCTGCTGCTGCTGCTGTTCTTTCTCTTTCTCTTTATCAGCTTCATCACTAATTTTTAGTTTCCTAGGGGGTGCCCTCGATCCAGGCTTCCTTCCCCCTTGAACCTTAGTCTTGCCTTTGGCAGACGCTTTCTTAAGCTTGTTAGCAGCCTCTGCCTCAGCTATCTCCCTAGCGAGCTTTTCATCAGCTTCAATTTGAGCTCTTTCCTCAGGAGATATGAATCTTCTAGTTCCTTTCTTCGGTGGGGTTGGGAGTTTCAGAATTTTCTTCCCCTTACCTGCTACCGGAGGAGGCAGAGGAGTTTCCTCCTCATCAGAGTGCTCCTCGGCATATTCAGCAAGCTCCTTTATGATTTCGCTTGGAGTCTGGGTTGCTGAGTCTCTAGGTCCTGAGCCGCTTGGGCCGGTCTCAGCAGGCACTACATCTCCTGTTGCCTAGACACCCTGGGCCTGACCTGGGGTTTCAGTAGGAGCAGATTGTTGAGTTTGAGTCGCTCCCTTTACTGACCTGATTCCCCCTAGTGCCTTTGGTATCCTTTCCGTTTCCCCCTTTTTTGCATCAGCAAATAGGCCAAGGGTAGGAACTTGCACCTTCTTAATCAGACTCTCATAGGCAGTTGCCAGCTGATCTAGAGCTGTCTGCAATTTCTCGAGTCGTTCATGGAGTTCATTCCTCTCATCAGTAAGCTCTTCTCCATATTTCTTGTGAGAAGACTCCACGACGGTCTGAATAGTTTACAACTTCTGATCCATCTTCTCTTCCAGAGCCTTCTGAATGTTCTGGGGTCTGAGATCTGAGGCCTGACTTATGGAAGATATAGATTCAGCATGGGCTGACTGGGCTGCTTTATAATCTTCAAGAAGTTTCGTCTGAGCAGCTTTCATTAGTTTCTGTTGCTTTTCAAACTCGGCTCTCTGAGTGGCTAAGGCGTCTATCAGTATGGTAGAGAAGTCAGGAGCTGGAGTGTTCTGAATAGACGTGCAGAGCTCCTTTATCTCCTCACTCTGAGCCTGAGTCGACTGCTTCCATGTCTTATGGACGTCCCTAGCAAGAAGTCGGTTCTGAGCACCCTGACTTCTTAGTGCCTTGGCCACAGTCTTAGAACGTCGGGTTTTCAGGCTGGGCGCCACCTTAAATGCAGACCCCAACAGAAGCTTTACTAGGTTCGCGGTCTGTGAGGTACCAGCCACCGGCTGACCTGGTGGGAGGATGCTGAGTGGGATTTCAACAGTTGTTGTAGGTGGGGCATCCTCCTCCAGCTGAGATCCCTCAACAGGCTTCTCATGGCCTGATTCATGGGGCGGGTCCTGATCATCAGGATCAGACCCATCTGAGGGAGCGGCTGCTGAAGATGGAACTCTATCGTTCAGCAAGGCTATCATAGCCGCCCTCAGGTCATCCATAGAGCAGAGATCCGCAGGCTCTGAGTAGCCTATCTTCTCGCGGATTAGTAGCTCCTCTTCGTGAAGCTGTTTGCAGGAGTGGTGTTGGATGAGTCTATTCAGAGTAGACCACGCCTGGAACCTGATCAGAATGTGAAGCCGGGCCTGTCTGGCCAAAGTGACCAAGTCAGAATGACTTGCTATCTCAGGAATGGCTTCTGAGACTTCTCGGGAGGCTCTGGATTGAAGAGCTGAGGCCTCCATCCCGATGGTCTTTGCTTCTGAAGCTGTCTCCAAATCTTCGATTTCTATCGGAGATGTTTCTTTCTCAGCAAACGGGATGCTGCTGAGAGGTGGAATGTCCAAAGGGGTCTGAGTGAAAGGAGTAACAGGTTCAGCTCCTGACCCTTGTTCCACTTCCTCTCACTTTTCAGTGGAGACTGCCTTCTCCATTGAGACAGTTTTCTCAGAGGATTCAGCCTCATCTCTTAGTTGAAGGGGAGGTACAACTACAGGTTTACTGACCATCTTCTGCTTCTTGGTCGGTGTTTTATGAGTTGTTTTAGGTGGCGACCTCTTCTTGGTCGGAGTGGAGGTTTTCTTAAAGCCTTTCTTGGGCTCAGTAGGCCCTGAACCGATCTGCTGAAGGGCTGCTGCTCTGCTCTGGAACCTGACCTTCTTAGGGTTGAAGTACCCTTTATCAGCGTAGATAGTGTGGTCAGCACCACAAAGGTCTTCTATCATAACTGTCAGCTTCATCCCGTATAGAAGCTGACCCTTGACAGTTAGACACTTCGAGGTCTTGTCGAATTTTGCTGCCTGGGTCATGAACTCCTTCAGAAAGAATTATGTCCAGTTGATCTGTGCATAGTCATATATCGCCATCATCATCTGAATCTTCAGTCTGGACACCTGATCGAATGACCCTGCTTGGCTAGTCAATATCTGCGTGACTATGTAGGCTAACGCTCTGTACTGAGGCAACATGGCGTTCTTCAGGAAGGCAGCCCTGAACGTCGTAGGCTTGCCGCAAAAGATCTCTAGGTACTCATCCATGAGATCGTCCTTGTAACCAACAGTACTGAAACCATTGCTGGAAAGCTGAAAGCTCCGCTGAAGAGCTTCTCTGATGTACATCTACTTAATCTCTGATACAGCACGGGCGGGATCTGCGATGTGATGAATAATGAATCGGCCTCGGATATCACCATCTACGGATTCAGAGTTCAGATAGAGCTCTGAAATCTATCGCGAAAGGAAGTAGGATGGCTTCTTGGATAGAAAGGCTACTAGACCTGAAGCCCTCAACGCTTCGAAGATCTCCTCCATGAAATCCAATTCACAGGCATCGAAGTTCATGATTGGCTCAAACCAAACACGGTCTTTCTCGAAGATTTCTGCCATATTAACCGGAGTGATGACTGTTCTTGTCATGATTTTAATCTGTAAAAGAAGATGTCAGTATCGAAGAAAGAATATTATCAAAAAATCTACGTGATACTGAATATGCATGAGATTTACCACAGCAATTTCTGAGAGGTTTTAAGAGATGTTTGCAAAGAGGATACGCAGAAAGTTTCTAGGTTCAAAGTTGCAGAGTAAAATGACGGTTTTCTAACTTTGAATCGTGTTTTATATATGATCAAGAAGATGAACAGTTATTAATCCACGGTTCAATTTAAATCTGCTTTATGAGATGGACGGCTAAGATTTAATGTTCTAAAATAAATGATCAACGTAGCCGCCTAAGTCAAATTACAGTTATATAGAGCCAAAGAAGTAACTTGATTAGACATGTATTTAATGCGCCGTAGAGTTCAGCATACTTAGCATACAATATCGTGTATTAAATGTAAACCGTTATATTAAATGACATTTTCTAAGGCATTGAATACGAAGTTGAATCTGAATCATTAATGCATAAAATATTTCATTGGCTACTGAGTAGAGATACGCAAACCAGTCAGCTGAACATCGTAGTCAGCTGATACCTCGTGTAGATGGTTGCTGAATCTCTATATACTGAGTAAGTTCAGTACTAAGAGTGAACATTCCTCTTTGCTGAATGCTCCTCTCCTGAATCCACTTACTGACTGGAGTCAGTAGGGTCCAGCAGACCTAGCTCTACTGAAAGTTCTCTGAATCTGGCTTCAGCTAGAGGCTTGGTCAGAATATCTGCCCTTTGATGGTCAGTATGGATCTTCTCCATCCTGATATCCTTCTTTTCGACATGATCACGAATGAAGTGGTGTCTGATGTCCACGTGCTTGCATCTAGTATGGAGTACAGGGTTCTGAGTGATTGTAATCGTACTGGAGCTTCAGCAGAAGATCGGTACTTCATTATGAATGACGTCATAGTCGCGTAGCTGCTGTCTCAGCCAAAGGATTTGGGCGCAGCAACTTCCGGCAGCCATGTATTCAGCTTCAGTAGTTGACGTCGCTACTGAATGTTGTTTCTTTGAAAACCATGAAATCAGCTTACTGCCAAGGAACTGACAAGTTCCAGAAGTTGACTTTCGGTCAATCCTACATCCTGCATAGTCAGCGTCAGAATAACCAGTTAGTTCAATATTATCATCTGATGGATACCATAAACCCATGTCAGGTGTTCCTCTGAGATAGCAAAGAATCTTCTTTGCTGAGTCCATGTAGCTCTGCTTAGGATTCGCCTAAAATCGAGCGCAGACACCTACAACATAAGTTATGTCAGGTCGAGTAGCAGTTAGATATAATAATGAACCAATAATAGCACGAAATTCATTATGGTCTACTGATACTCCCTCTTTATCAAGATCAATTTTCATATTCGTGTTCATCTAGATCTTGATTGGTTAGCCAGATGTGAAACCGAATTTCTTGATGAGGTCTCGAGTGTATTTGCCTTGATTGATGAATGTTCCCTTCTCAGATTGTTTGACTTGAAAACTGAGGAAATAATTCATAGCTCCCATCATCGACATCTCGAACTTAACCTTCATCATTTTCTCAAATTGTTGACACATGATGATGTTCGTTGATCCGAATATTATGTCATCTACGTAGATCTGCACCAATAAGATGTCGTCTTCCAGTCGAATGCTGAATAATGTGCGGTCTACTGTGCCATTCTGAAAACCTTTCTGAAGAAGAAACTCATGCAGGGTATCGTACCAAGCCCTGGGTGCTTGTTTTAACCCATACAGAGCCTTTCTGAGTCTGTAGACCTGATGTCCCTGCTGAAAGCCGGGAGATTGTTCTACATAGACTTCTTCTTTCAGTACGCCGTATAGGAATGCAGACTTCACATCCATTTGATAAACTCTGAATCGCTGATGTGTTGCGTAGGCTAGGAATAGTCTGATTGCCTCCAATCTTGCAACTGGAGCGAACGTTTCGTTGAAATCTATCCCTTCGGCTTGACAGTAGCCTTTTGCCACGAGTCTTGCTTTGTTCCTTACTATAATGTTGTTTTCATCTCGCTTGTTCTTGAAGACCTATTTAGTTCCGATCACATGTTGATGTCGGGGTCTATCAACAAGCTCCCATACTTCGTCTCTCGCGAACTGGTTCAGCTCCTCCTGCATAGCTATGATCTAATCAGCATCCTTGAGTGCGTCCTCAACTGACTGAGGTTCTTCAGTAGACAAGAAGCAGGAATATAATGCGCTTTCTCCCTGACAAAATCTGGATCTTATCTTTGCACTAGCTGAAGGATCTCCAATAATCAAGTCAGAAGTGTGAGCGTCCAGCCACGATCGACGATGTTTCAACTCTTCATCTGAAATTTGTTCAACACAGATAGTAGGTGAGTTAGGCATTTCAGTTTTACTATTCTGAGATTGAAGTAATTCAGTTACGAGAGTTGGGTCTACTGAGTCACCAGGTTCAGGGGCATTCAGCTTAGGAACTTCATTTGTTCCCCCTAAATTACTGTCCTCAGTAGAGGTCTCAGTTACCACTTGGGTTTCTTCATCGACCTGAGTTACCTGGGATTGACTCTGTTCAGTAGAGTTAGTCTGTTCAGCTACTTCTGCTGCTAGCTGAGATTCAGTTGTCTTATCATCAGTTTCCTCTTCTGAATCATCATCCCAACATAGCTGGATCTTTTCAACTTTATCTTTTAGGCTCAGATCCTGTAGCTTCTTACTGATGTCCTCAGATTCTGATTTTGAGTTTCTGCTCCTTTCTTTAGTAGCAAACTCATTAAAAACAACATGAGGGCTTTCCTCTACGCAAAAGGTCCGGTAGTTAAAAACTCTGAAGGCTTTGCTGACCCGGGAGTATCCTAAGAAGACTCCCTGGTCTGACTTGCTATCAAAAGTCTTTAACTGGTCCTTCCCATTATTGTGGATAAAGCACGAACACCCAAAAATATGGAAATAAGTTATGAAAGGCTTCCTGCCGTTCCATAATTTATATGGTGTCTTCTTATGCTGCTTAGTCAGTAGAGATCTGTTCTAAGTATAACATGCAGTGTCAGTTGCTTCTGCCCAGAATTTGGTTGGGAGTCCTCAGTCTGCGAGCAGGGTTCTTGCTGCTTCTTTGAGTGTTTTGTTCTTCCTTTCAGCAACCCCATTTTGTTGAGGCGTGCGCGCGACAGACGTCTTATGCTCTATGCCTTCAGCTTTGCAGAACTCCTCTACCATCGAATTCAGGAACTCAGTTCCTCTATCTGAACGTATCTTTATAATCTTGTAGTTCGTCTTGACACTGAGCCTTTTCAGAAGCGTAGGCAACTCTGTTTTGACGTCAGACTTGTTGGCAATAAATATGACCCATGTGTAACGCGAGTAGTCATCAATGACCACTAAAGCATACTTTTTGCCTCTGATCGTCACTGGAGAGACTGGACCGAATAAATCCATATATAGCAACTGAAGGATTCTATCAGTGGAAGGTGATGGAACAGGTGGATTTTGCTTCTTTGTTTGCTTTCCCTTCAGACATGCTTCACACTGAGTGTCTTTGCTGAATACTTCATTCGGCAGTCCTCTTGCTAGAGCGTTTCTAGCTAGCTTGTTGAGCGTCTTGAAGTTGAGATGGCTGAGTCTTCTGTGCCAGAGCCACCCCGTTTTGTTGTCGTTCTTCGCTAGCAAGCAAGCTTCAGGTTCAGCTGAGTTCCAGTCAGCTACATAGATATTCTTTTTGCGCGAACCTGATAACACTGTTTTCCTAGTAGATTTATCAATGACATCACAAAAACCAACGTAAAAAATCACTCTATTCGAGTTATCACAAAATTGACTAACAGAGAGAAGATTATGCTGAAGTCCTTCAACATATGATACTCTTAGAACTGTGGCGGTTCCAATGTTGAGTGTTCTATAACCTCTAGTATAGCCTTTTGCATTATTTCCAAACTCGATTCTGGGTCCTTCTTCAGTAGTATAATTCTTCAGTAGGTCCTTCTGGTATGTCATATGTATTGAGCATCCATTGTCCACATACCAAGGGTCCTTGTGCACCTGCAAAACATAATTATATTTAGGTACCCTTTATTTGTGATTTTGGGTCCTTAGATGTCAGTTTTGGAAACCCAAATATGTCTCACGACCCTGGTGGTCTCAGACAAATTCTTTCCACTTTGATCAACATACTAGACCACTATACTGGTCGATGCTGACTTCTGAGGCTTCACAGGTTCAGGAGTCCTGATCTTCTGAGTAGGTGGACTGCTGACCTTCGCCTTCTGAACGACTTTCTTCTTCCTTTTCTGACTCTTGGATCCTCTCCTGACTATAGGATCATAGTAGTATGACCCATACTGAGCTGGATGTGTCAGCTGTGGAGGTCCATATTGATCAGCCCATTTAACTCTGCTGGTTCCCCGTTCATCTTCTGTTTGTTCTTTGCTAGGGGGTTCAGGATCTCAACATTGATAGTCTCCCCTTGAACAAATCTATCAGCTAGCCGGTTCTCTGAGTGTACGGGGGCAAATGAGGAGGCTCCATGACTGAATCCAAGTCCCTCCTTGTAGTGCTTAGGCTTGTTGCTGGCTAGCATTGCCACAAGCTTCTTTTCAGCGCCCATGTACCGCTCTGTCATCAAATTCCTCCAGACATCATCACTTTTCTTAAGCATTTTATGTTCGGTCTGAAGTCCTGATAACTCTTGCTTCAGTAGACTCAGTTCAGTATCCTTCTAAGTCAAGTCATTGGTCAGTATTGAGATCTAATCTTCTTGATGCTGAGACTTGGCCATCAGAGAGTTAATCTCCTCCCTGAGTCTCAACACAAGTCCTTCTGACTCAGTAGCAACCTGACTCTCTTGAGAAAGTCTCTGATTCTACACTTTCAGGGTATCCAACTCCTGAAGAGTCTTACTGAGCTGCAGGCTCATCTGAATCTCTTCGTCTAATAATTCCTCATATGCGATCGAGATATCCAGATTTTCTTCTGCACCTGAAATGGTGTCGTGTGTGCAGTGTGAAGAGGAGTTAAAAGGAGCGTGAGAGTTTACCTCATCCTCTTCTCCTGCCATAAGACACTTTTCAGCATCTTCTTCACGCTCTACGACCATGAAAGCCGCTTCATCATCTGATGAATCCATGAAGGCGTCGATTTCATCTGAGTCGTCTGAGAGTTCACCGGCAATATATGCTTGACGCTTCTTGTTGAACTTCTCCCTTCGAGCTTTCGTGTGCAATGCTAGCCGGACCCCATATTGATAATGCCAAGCTTTTTGAAATAAAAAGGTACTTTTTTTTTTTTCTCCCCCCGTCTTTCGATCGAGCTTTTTTTTTTTTTGAGTCCTCCCTGTTTCTCGCAAAAAGAAGTACTTGTGGAGTGCATTGTTTTTCGCTTACCCTTCCCATTCGCACCCCCCATACTTTAGCCGCAAGCATGCTATTTCTTAGCTAGATTTCCTTCTTGTAGATCACTAAGTGAAGGCAAGCTTGTGGCAATGCGACCGATGCTTTGACAAGCATGGTCGATTTGAGTGTCGGCTTCGGCTTGCTTCCTTTGGGTCGAACCTAGTTTTAATTAGATATGATCAGAGAAACACTATCAGTCGGTCCGAAGTTCTAGCGCCGAGCTTAATATTTGCTTTGATGTTTTCCCCTGAGTGTCCAACCGAAACCGACGTTAAGATCTTCGATCGTGTCGCCGTAGGGCAATCTCCCTACTTCCGCTTAGCTTCTCCCCGCTTTTTAGTTGCTTTGCTGTTGGTATAAAAAAGAGCATCCCGTAGTTCTTTCGCGGACTTGCAGTCCTGAACTCTTCGAGATAGGAATCACTCAAGGTGGTCAGTATGGCATTTCTGGCAACCCGGTCTAAGTTGTGAAGCTTCTTCTCCTTAGGGATGAAAAGGCTTCTATCGTTGGGGATCTTCTTCCCGGTCATGATGCCGCCTCCTTGTGCTAGATCCTGGGTTTCGACACTATCAATAATCAGAACGATAGGTCCGTCTTCCAGTACCTCTGTCATGCTGTCGTGGAGGGAAGTCAGATGTGCCTCCATTCTGACTCGCCATACCCCGTAGTTCTCTATTGAGAACATGGGTACCATCCTGATTCCTGACATATCAGACATTGAAAATTGTGATATGAATGAAGAATGATATGCAGTGAAAACATTTTCTGGATCCATTCAAGTAGACCCGTTTCAGAAAACAAGAGTCTTAGAGAACTCGTGCTCTGATACCAATTGTTGATCCTGAGATAAACGTTCAGGTGCAGAGGGGGGGGGTGAATACACCTGAAAACTTTCTCAACTTAAAACGCGAACAGTCCCTTTCAGGAAGATGCCGTACTGAATAGATTCAGTAGACCAGATAAGCTATTCTGAATCGCGTGGCAGAGTGACTGACTTCACTGAGGCCTGTTAGCTGACTTAGGTCAGAATTCAGTATCGTTCAGCTGAAGTTCAGTAGAGTGCAGAAATGTGTAGGCCCTAATTCAGCTGAGTTAGAAAACGTTTTAAGAAAACTATTTCAGTAAATTAGTGCAATCTTTTAAGCTTTGCTGAAACACAGTTGAATGATTTTGAAAGATATTTTCAGTATGAATAGTAATCAATGCAACAGTAAAAACAGAGCACACAGAACACAGAGATTTTTAAAGTGGTTCGGATCCAACAATCCTATGTCCATTGTCCCGAAAAGATCAGGAGGCTATTTTATTATACTGAGTTAGTCTCAGTCGGTTTGTGCACTGGACAAACACTGGTCTTGAGATTTATACTAAGCAAGTCTCAGTTTACAAGGTATCAAACTTAAGTATTTGACAAACTATCCAACTATGAATGAGTTCTTTACAATAAAGAACAGTTCAGGGATGAACTCCTTCGATCTAAGCTATAGATATGGCTGCTGAGCTTAGGTTAGAGGGAAGGGAACGAGAAAGTGGCTTCTAGAGCAACAAACGGTTAAGTATAAACTCTGGGTTCGTATTCAGTCGCTTGGATACTAGAGACTTATGATCTGATTCAACTCAGTTCCTTTAATCAAGTATGTCGCCTTTCACTGAGAATAACTCTTTGAAGTTCTTGCGGAAAGCTTTAAGTCGATTCTGAGTTACTCGTAAATGCTCGTGTGTTCTTGTATGTGTCGTGAGGTTTGATTTGAAATCTTCCCTCTATTTATAGAGCAGAGACATGGAAAGATCCGTTGGAGACGAGGATCCATGTGTGTCTCTCTTTTGGGTAGCTAACGGCTCTTTCAAAGTATGGTGACAGAGTCCTTTCCCTCCATTTCCGAAAAGATGTTGACTTGCAGCTTTAATCAGAAAAGTGGACAGCTGGCTGCTTGTCATTGGTTGAGGCTGAAGAAAGTAGGTGAGACAAATAGATTTCATGGTAGATATGAAGCTGACTTCTCTATACCTCGTATGACTCTGCTGATTTGACTTATAAGATCTCTAACAGTCAGAAGACTGTCTGGCCGTTGCTGAGTCTGAGCTATGTTCAGTAGCATACTCCTGCTGAGTTCAGCTCTACTGAAGACCAACTCTGAGCTCAGTGAACTACTCCTGCTGAGTTCAGTTCTACTGACTCCTTTCGCATATCGCTTGCTCTGCGAGTCCAAGATTACTCGAGTCTTCTTCTCATGGTACTGAGACTGATAGTCTACTGAAGAATCAGCAGACATAACTGAACGCCTGAACCATGTAGGAAGGGTGTCTACTGAATCTGAAACTCTCAAAGACAGAACAAACAAATACAACTGAATGGTTCATCAGTCAAAGTAGGGTTTTGGGATCATTTAAATCTACTGAGCACTAGGCTACTGAATCATCTCCCAATAATTACTTTTAGTATGTGGATGAATTTATGACAATGCATATATGGATAGTAGGTAGAGCTAGCCGGTTGTGTCCCCACACTTCTCCCTCATGAAAATTGTATAAATCTTTGCATTGCGCAGATGGACTTGACGGGCGGCTACTACGACACGGGCGATAATGTGAAGTTCAATTTCCTAATGGCTTTGTCAACAGTAGGCGCTGGAGGCGGTGTGGTGGGCGACGGATTACTTCCTCAAATGCATCAACACTCACGGCGTTGTTTACGCTCAGGTGGGAGTAAGTGTAGTAAACACACTTGCACTTTATTGAAGGCAAATTGTAGCTCAGCCAGAGTAAGTTTAGTAAACACACTTACACTTTATTTTCACCTGAGCCAGAGTAAGTGTAGCTCCTCTACCACACTAATAGCATAACGAGGCTAAAATGATATGGTCTTGTTCGCCATAAGAACATGATAATCACCAAGCTCCGAAATGACTTGACAATTTTGGAGGAAAAGGTACAACAACAAAGTTCCAATTATGCAAACAACAAACATTTTTGTCTAGAGTTTATTTCTTTAGTTTTTTTTATGTTTAAGTTTGAGTTCATAGAAGAATGTGTTGCATACTGATACTCACTGCTAGATTTTTTTTGGCCATGGCATAAATTGGATTACAAGTAATACTCTTGGAATATATATTAACAGGTGGATATATATGACAAGGAAGACAAGGTGGGAAGGTCGTGTACGATTTGGCTGCGGTCAAGTACTTGGGTCCGAGTGCAACCAACAACTTCTCGGTAAATTACTCAATCAACCGATGACGAAGAATTATTAGTTTGTTTTGTAATAAATTACTATTGTTATAGTTTTATTTGAGATTTTAATCATAGAATAATGAATTATTTTAACAGTATGGTGTTTCTTGATAATAATTTTATGGAAAAAATTATGTTTTGCTTCATTTACACGTTTTTATTAACTTTATTGATGAAATGATGAATTTTGTAGTAAAATGTGTATAACATTACATTAAAGTTGTCTTCTGGTGAAAATCTGTTGTTGTAAATAAATACGACAACAGATAAAAAATGTTGTCTATTAAAATGAAATACTTGGTAAAAGTATTAACGACAACGGTTAAAAACCGTAGTCAATGATCTATATATGCGACAACACCATTTTCAACAACGGTAAGTAAGTTTTACAACAATGGTTTTCACCGTTGTCAAATACACTTATAACAACGCGTACAAACATTTTTAACAACAGTTAAAAATCGTTGTAAAAAGAACCTTCGACAACGGTTTAAAAAATTTACGACAACAGTTGAGAACCATTGTCAAATATACATACGACAACGTTTAGATAACTAAAGACAACGGTTAAAAACCATTGTCGAAAATAAATACGACATGGGACCTACGGCAACGATACATTTTGCTATTAGCTTTTTTGTAGTAGTGGAAATACAATAAAATATCTATATAGTAATATCCTTGGAATCAGACAAAAATATTACTATAGCGAGATTATTAGTAAGTAGAGGTTGACATAAAAAAAATTTAAATTTTTAAGTATAACTTATACATATTGTTTTGTATTTGAAAAAATGCCCCCTCATATTATAAAACCACGAATGTACATCTAAAAGGGAGAAGATTAATATTAATGTACATAACTTGGAAAATGTCTGTAGCACATAGATGAATTTAAAGTATATAACCTTAAAAATGTATATACATGTATGCATTTAAAGTATTCATTATGCATGTTATACATTCAAGTGTATTTTTTGTCATTATCGTAAACTATTTTAGATAAATATTTCACATCATTTTGAGTTTATATAACATTGTTATATAGTTCTGGATATTTAATATAGATATATTTTAAATTTTAGGCATTTTTATTATTATAGGGAGGTAAGTTTACTAAGGATGTACTTAAAAAAAATATGTAATATTACAATGTGAAGGTTATTACTATTTATAACTGGTCCCGGGTTTGAGATCATAATTTTTTATTACTATAGGAAGGTTATTATTATATAGAGTATTACTATACAAAGGTTTTACTGTATTAATAAGAAAATTTTCCCAACCTTTTTAGACGTTTTATAACTTCCCATTTTTTTTTACCCTCATCCTTGTATTATTGTACCATTTAAAAATATTCAACTCCAAACTATAAAATTTCCTTGTGCTCAAAAGACATAATTCGAGCTTACGATTGTCATTAATTCTTGTTTGAAGCATATATTAACATAGAGATAGACACAGATAATATTGCATATTTAAACAATTGAAAACTCGTCTAGTACGTAGTATACATTAAAAAAACGCATTATTAAGAAAAATGCAATTAAAATCACATACTATACAAAATGAAAAATGAAAATATAATCTTACAGTTTAATTTAAAACATTCCAAGGCACAGAAAAATAAATAATAACATACATGAATCAATATGTATTTTAGTTATAAGAGTTATGGATATCATATTATAGGACTTTGAGATTCCTCAATGTAAAAAGGTTGAACTCTTTCAGAGAAATAGAGAGGAAGGTTGGAGAAATAGAAGAGAAATAACTGTTATTGGTTGTTTGGTTGTAGGGAGAAACAAAAGAGTAGAAAAAAAGGGAGACTCATGCCAAAATCCTCTCTCCTAAAATTTGAGGAGAAGATGGAGACAAAGGAAAAAGGGGATAAAAGTTATGACAAATCTAACCCCTGAGAATATTTGCACAAAGACTTTAGCGTCGTCATATTTCTTTACTCTCTCATATGTCACACTCCATAAATGTGTTAACATGTATCACATATGACTCATCATAATTAATTTTGATGTTATTTAATTAAAATACATGCCACTTGTCAAATAATTGTAAAAGTGAAATAGAAGGGAGTATGAATATGGGAAATGGAAGTCTATCCGGAATATTTGAGATTATGCATATTTTGTAATATGATTAAATTATGTAGTACACTTACATATATGATAATATTTTGTAAAGTGATTAGTCGGAAAATTATTTATTCATTTGCTTAGAATTTTTTATAGTCAATACTAGTATGCTCGGCTGCCAAATCTTTTTATAATGATAATTTAAATCTTGCACCATTTTTGGATAGTTAGTTTTCTGATATTTGTCAAGCGTAAGATGCAATTATCTATTTTTCGTGTAATCATATTTTACGGAATAACATTTCACTTTACTTTCCTAAATTATTTTCTCAATAATTATATTTTATGGAATTATATTCTCTAAGAACTTTACTTTCAGGAGAATTAAATTGTAAAGCTATAGGATTTTATGCATAAAAAAATATAATGTTGGTCCTGAGACGTGATTCAGGTGTAGAGGGGGGGGGGGGGGGAATACACTTGAATGCAATTTCTCTCAAACGCGAAGTCAACACTTAGCTGAGTTTGCTACTGAACAGAGTCAGATAGCCAGATATACTTCAAATCGCGTGGGCAGAAGATCTTCTACTAAGTTCAGCTCGACTGACTTGAGTCAGTCGAATAGTCGTTCAGTATCAGAGTGTGTGCGTAAGTGTAGGCCCTATGAAACGTCTCGGTTAGAAAACACAGATTTTTATGCTGAGTTTTGTGAAATACAGTTTATATGTAGTATGATCAGTTAAAAAAAACAGTAAATCAACACAACGATTTTTAAAGTGGTTCGGACACGTTAGGTCGTACGTCCACTGTCCTGACCAAAGCAGGATACTTGTTATATTTATACTGAGCAAGTCTTAGTTGGTCTGTTCACTGGACAGACGCGAACCTTGAAATTTATATTGAGCAAGTTCTCTGTGATGTTTGCGCGAGACAGATTCTCTAGTTATAGTCGTAGTGACTTTTACAAAGGGTTCAAACTTGAAGAGTTTGAGTCTTCTCCAACTAAGAGGAAGTTCTTACAAATAAGAACGCTTTCACAAGGATGTGAACTTCCTCGAGGTTTCTAAGCTAAAGATATTACAATGAGCTTGCTTAGATAAGAGAAGAGGAACAAGATAAAACTCTAAGTGAGGAAGTTCTTCAATGGATGTTAGTTCTTCACTGGATTATGCTTGAGATTGCTAAGAGTTTTGTGCGTAGAAAGCTTGAGTTACCGGTGTCGTCTCTGCATGGCGACTTCTCTTATTTATTGGCGTCAATGGTGAATAGATCCGTTGGAGGGGCTTTAGACACGTGTCGATGCGACAAGGGAAATGACTCCTTTAATTTGAACGTTGTCGAGCAGGTACTTTGTAGAGATTCTTCTCTTTTTCAGTTTCAGAGTAGCTTTTGTCAGAGTAGATGGTCACTATCGGCTCCTTATTGGTGGAGGTAGATTGACAGTTAAGACTTGTCAAACATCAAGGTTGACTTCCCCTGAATCCTCGGACCTGCAACTGAAGTGTCTTTCCTACTGACGTTCATTTGAGCTTTCAGTGCATGGGCACGAACTCATGGGCAGATTCAGCTGGAGGTTGCTGTCCAACTAACTTCTTCGATCCTGAGTTCTTCAGCTGAGTGAGGTGTTCTACTGAATCCTGGAGCTACTGAACTCTTTCCTACTGAGTTCGAACAACTGAACTCGACTAGGCTATATATACGAAGGTACAATATTCAACTGGGGTTTTGGGATCTATCAAATCTAAAACATTAAGACTATCAAATCTACTGATTCATCTACTGAATCTTTATCCCAACAATTTTCCCCTATTTGATGATGCCAAAACCTATTACATCGTTTATCACAGAAAACATGCTAAGGTTAAGACTAAATAGCTACTGAACAAAATATCTATTACAAGAGAAAGCTCCAGTCAACAAATACAGCTGACTAAGATAAAGAAAATGAGAATCGGAGCAATCACAAGTAAAGAATATCAGAGCAAACTTATGATCATGAGGTTATGTATCAGAGCCAAACACAGAGCCAAAATATGACAGTTAAAGATAGTTGAATGAATCAGAGTTGTGGCTACAATTATCATATTTATAGCATGATGTATCAGAATTTCAGTTATAACAAGTTCAGCACAAGGTTGATACAAATATCCTAGGTTCATAATAGATCATGTAGTAGCTAATCATCAAATGTAATTTCAGCATTTATCAGTTATCTTCCTAAGATGCAAGTTCTCCCTAAGAAACAATTTCCCCCTATATTTCTCCCTTTTTATTACTATATCATAGAAGAGTTCTTCCCCCTAAGAATAAGTTATATATCAGAGAAGAGTAAGATAAACACAGTTAATCAGTAGGAAAATATTCTAAGACAGATAAGCATGTAAGTCACATAGGTCAGATAAGATAAGATAAGAAGCTGATCACTGAGGTGATCAGTCGTGCTGAAAAAGTAAAGAAAGGCTTAAAGACAATGAGTTATTGTCAGAGCCAAAAATGTGATATTGTCATATATGATAGAGAATTTACAATACAAAGACATGCTATCACTAGAAGCTAAGACTAAGAAGAGAGATCAGTTGGGCTTCTGTTTCTTGAACTGCTGCATCCTTGCTCTAAAGTCTGTTGACTTCTTCTCTGGGAGCTCAAGGTCATAACTCTTGTATATTCATTTCCTCAGGGCTTTGATCTCTTCCAAGTCTTCTGCATAATATTCTCTCAGGCCTCTGCTGAAAATGGCATTTTCGATCTCTTCCTCTATCTCCTTCTTGCAAAGATTGCCTTCGTGCGTCATGGGAGGAGGTAAAGTCCAAAAATGAGGTGCCTTCAGCGGTTGACCTATCTGGTCGAGCAGAGTCTAAATCTCAACCAGGAGAGCAGGACTCATGAAAGTCAGTAGGTCCTTGAAGTAAGAGTCTTGATCATCAGAAGGATCTACATTACCAATTCTCCATACGTGGAATCTTTTGATGAACTCCACTTTCATCTGCTCCCACTGCTGATTAAGCTTGAGAGGCACCCAGTCGTCAGTTCTGTTATAAGAAATGCGCTTCACCTGACTCAGGGGCTCTCTAGCTCTAAAGAAGCGAGAGGTACGTGGGATACTCCTATCCTTCACTAGAATCCTCTCCCGAGCTTCTTTCTCAGTACGCAGTCTGAGGGCTTCTAAGTCAGCCAGCCGAATCCTCTCTCTGGCTGCACTGATCTGCCTTGCCTCAGTTGTCCTGTCCAAGGCCCTCTCCATAGTATCCCAGATTTCCTTCATCTCTTGTTCTTGTTCTTTGGAGGGGACATAGGAGGGAACATGGGGCTGTTCCTATGACTCAGCAGGTGATTGGGATTTGGATTTAGAACCTGAGGCTCCGCCCTGCTTGTCAGTCTTGGACTTTTGCGACTGCTGCTGCGACTGCCGAGCTCTGGACTACTGAGCTCTAGTCTTTGCGGCTCTAGCTGCTGCTGCTGATCTAGCTCGCTTAGATCGCGAAGAGCGAATCTGTACTCCTTTCTTCTTAGCAGCAGGCTTATGCTAAGCCTCTTCTTCTGCCAGTTCCCTCGCGAGCTTTTCATCATAAGCTATATGTTCCTCTCGCGAGTGGAACTTGAGCTTCTTCTGAGCTTTAGGAGGGCTTGGGCCATCTATCACTTTGCCCTTGCCTTTAATGTCTTGCTCAGGTACGGGAGGAGGTGAGCCTTCAGCCGACAAATTCTCCAGATATGTTGTCACCTCCGTCACCGCTTGCTCAGTGACTCCTTCAGCTGTTGTCACAATGGCTTTCTAAGCTGTTGAGCTCTGTCCGCCCTGCTGCTGAGCTTCTTCAGCTTTCAGTATCGATCTCAGCTGAGCAGCTCTCGACCCTTCCCCCTTTTTGGCATCATCAAGGGAGGTGGCCAGGACAGTGACCTTCTTAGTCAGAGCAACTACTGAATATTTGATAGAAGTCATTCCAATAGCGATGTCAGTAGCGACATTCGTGTAAGACTCCCACCGACTGTCATGCGCTTGATCTATGGCCTTCAGTAGCGCATCTTTTGACTTGTCGAACTTGTTGAGGTAGTCTTGCACAGAAGTATAGGTATTCTCCTCTATTGTTTTGCATGATGCATGCTGTTGTTTCAGTGCCTTGGAGACACTCTCAGCTGTGAGGGCATTCCTCTCCTCCACTGCCTTCTGTACTCGACCTGTTTGAGTCGCCACTTCTTTAGTAAAAGTCTTGGCGAGCGACTATATAATAGATTGGAATTGAGCTTCCAAGTCGGTCTTCTGAGCAGCCAGTGCCTTAGCGAGGATCTCATCGACATTCACAGCAATTAGGGTGCTGATCCTCTGCACTTCGGCTGTCAGCCCGGTCAGCGACTTTATCTGTGCCTCCGTGAAACTACTCCAAGTCTGGCTCACATCATCGGCGAGATTGCGGTTCTTGTGGGCCCGTCGCGTTATGACCTTATTAATGGACTCAGTGGAAAATTCCTTGATCTCAGTAGATTGATATCTACGTTTCAGGGGCTGAGATGAGGAAGGAGTCCGGATGATTGCACCTAATGTAGAAGGAGGTGGTGGTGGCTGGTCGTCCTTGGGTATGTCCTTGCCTTCAGCAGATCCACCCTTATCTGCATCCTTAGGCGGCTGAGGAGGTGAAGGAAGTTGGGGACGGAGGAGGCTGAGTAGAGGGTGCCTCAGCTCCTTGAGTCCTATTGTGCAGCAGCATCAGCATAGCTGTACGAAGATCCTCTAGGGAGGAGATATAAGTTGGCTCCTCGTAGCCGATCTCTTCCTTCAAAGTCTGCTCCTCCTCGAGCAAGGTGGAAAGGAACCTGACCCTGATGGTCTCCTCCAGAAGGTCCCATTCCAAGAACCTGATCCGCATATGCGTCCTTGCGCGGATCGCGATATCTACGAGATCGGGGTATGACCCAATCTCAGGTATCTCTTCAGCGACCTCGTTTGTGGCCTTCAGACGGGCGTTTTGCACTGAAAGAGGTACTGAGGAAACTTCAGCGGTTTGGGTGTCAGCCTGAGTCTCCGGCTGAATTTCCTCACTGAAGACCGTCTGAACCTTGTCTCGTATCGTAATGTCATGCTTGCCCGACCCTGAGTCCTCTATAGAGATAGGAGAGTAGGGTGGCACTTCTGAGACAGGCTTCTTCAGTGTCTTCGGTCTCTTCGCCTGAATAGGGATAGGAGACTGAGCTATCTCCAATAAGCGCTTAGCAGTTGGGCCCTTCCCTATCGACTTCTCGGCTGAGGCAGCTTTTGTGAATTTCATCAATTTCACATCAATTTCCTAAGGACTTCAGCACGTCTTCGATCAGAATAGAGACCTTAGTCCCATAGAGCAACTTCCCTTTCTGGACTAGCTGCATTCCTCGGCATCAACAAACTTTTGCGACTGAGCCTGAACTCAGCTCGGAAGAATGCATTCCAGTTCACTTTTGCAGCATCCACAATGGCCATCATCAGCTGAACGCGGATCCTGCTGAGTTGATCGGTAGAGCTCGTCAGGATGTGGTTGACCACATACGCCAACCCGTAGTATTCAGGTAGCAGCTGGTTCTTAGGGAACACTACCTTGAATACGCAGTCTGAAAGGCCGCTGAAACGGTAGAGGTAACGGTTGATCTCCGCCTCCTAGTAGTGAGCGACAGACGACCCTTCGTCAACAAGGCCAAAACTGGCCTGAAGGCTCTTCGCAAGATCAATCTGGATAGCCTGGTCCTCCCACTGATTCTCAAGAACTTCCCTCTTCACAATTAAGGAGATGTCATTGGAGTCATCATCTTCACGGAGGTTGAGCAAGGACTCCGCGGCTTGACGAGGGAGAAGAAAGCGCGGGGAACGGGAGATAATTGGAAGCAGACCCAATCTCTCCAAGGCGTCGAATATGGGCGCCATGCAGTCAACCCCACATGTTCTCACGGAGAGAACAGGCTCGAACCAGACTCTCTTCCCGGAGAGAATGTCTTCCATATCGAGGGGAATGATGACGTCTGAGATCGGAGTAAGAGCCATTGTATGTAACTGAAAATCTGCAAAAATAAATATTAGTATATCGAAAATAATAAAATCAATTGCAGATTCAGCATAAGAATATCTTACCAAAGAAGAAGTGCTTAATAGGCAATAGAAGTCTTAAAATGCAAGTGAGTGAGTAAATTGTAGAAAGCACAAGTTCTTCTTTAATGGCGAAAAGTGAGGTTTGTTATATATGAGAGAATATATGTACTAAGATTTGAATCTTAGGCGGTTTCAGGTGAACAACTGAGATTAATCAGGTTTAAAGCATTGAACGACTCAGATTAAATGATATAATAGGTTATGATTACTGTATTACCTATAATCTCTCCTACTTATCTCTAATGCCTAAAAGGTAAGGTGATGAGACATGCATTAAATGCGCCACGGTCAGGTTTATGGAATGTTGTGTATTTAATGAAAATGACATAATCAGTTGAATACGATGAACCTTAATGGCGGGAAATAAATGTTATGACATGCTGAATCACCAAAAACTGAATTTAATACTCGTAACCTGTCAGCTGAACATCGCAGTCAGCTGATACCACGTTTGACAAATGTTGAGTATTCAGTTGTACTGAATATGAGTTCCCCCTTACTCAGTACTCCTCCGGATCATCTACTGAATCGTATCAGTGGGATCCAATAGACCTAGTTCTACTGAGAGATCATTTAATCTGGTCTCAGCTAGAGGTTTGGTCAGGATATTAGCTCTTTGCTTATCAGTGTGGATCTTCTCCATTCTGATATCCTTTTTCTCGACATGATCTCCGATTAAGTGATGACTAATGTCCACGTGCTTGCATCTTGTATGTAGAACTAGTTTCTGATTGATAGCAATAGCACTGGTACTGTCGCAGTAGATCGACACTTCATCTTGATGAATGTCGTAGTCTCTCAGTTGTTGTCGAAGCCACAGCATCTGTGCGCAACAGCTTCCGGCAGCCATATATTCATCTTCAGTAGTGGACGTTGCTACTGAGTACTGTTTCTTTGAGAACCACGATATGAGCTTGCTCTTTACGGTGGAACAAGTTCCTAAGGTTGACTTTCTGCCGATTCGGCAACCTGCATACTCAGGATCAGAATAACCAGTTAGTTCAAGGTTATCATCAACAGGATACCATAATCCAACATCATGAGTTTCCTTTAGGTAGCAAAGAATTCTCTTCGTTGAATCGATATGACTCTTCTTGGGATTCGCCTGAAATCGTGCGCATACACCTACAACATAAGTTATATTAGGTCTGCTGGCTGTAAGATATAATAAAGAACCAATAATAGCACGATAGTCAGTAGAGTTAACAGATACTCCCTCTTTGTCAAGATCAATCTTGAGATTTATGTTCATGGGTAACTTGACTGACTTGCTGGATTCGCAGCCGAACTTCTTGATGAGATCTCTAGTATATTTCGCTTGATTAATGAATATTTCCTTCTTTGATTGCTTGACTTGAAGTCCAAGGAAATAATTCATCTCTCCCATCATCGACATTTCAAACTTTTCTTTCATCATCTGCTCGAACTTCTGACAAATAGTCAGATTCTTTGATCCAAAGAGGATGTCGTCCACGTAGATCTGCAGTAAGATGTCTTCGCTTGACTTGATAAACCTTTTTGAAGTAGAAAGTCTGAGAGGGTATCGTACCAAGCCCTGGGTGCTTGTTTTAACCCATACAAAGCTTTCTTAAGTCTGTACACATGATGTTTCTTCCTTCAGTACGCCGTGCAGGAAAGCTGACTTCACATCCATCTGATAGACTGTGAAGTGATGATGTGTTGCATAGGCTAGGAATAGACGAATAGCTTCCAATCTTGCGACTGGGGCGAATGTTTCGTAAAAGTCTATCCCTTCTGACTGACAATATCCCTTGGCAACAAGTCGAGCTTTGTTCCCGACGATGACGTTGTTTTCATCTCGCTTGTTCTTGAAGACACGCTTCGTTCCTATCACATGTTGGTGTCTAGATCTGTCAACAAGCTCCCATACGTCGTTTCGCGTAAATTGGTTCAGCTCTTCTTGCATGGCGGTGATCCAGTCAGCATCATTCAGCGCGTCCACAATAGTCTGAGGTTCTTCAGTTGACAAGAAACATGAATATATGACACTTTCTCCTTGACAAAATTTGGATCGTGTCTTAACACTAGCTGAAGGATCTCCTATGATAAGATCTGAAGAGTGAGCATCTAGCCATGAGCGACGAAGTCTTGTTACTTCATCTGGAACTGGTTCAGTGCAAACAGTATGAGCATTAGGAATTTCAGTAGTACTCAAGGGTTGGATCTACTGAGTCACCAGGTTCAGGGGCATTCAGCTCAGGATCATCAGAAGTTCCCCTTGAGTTGTTATTCTCAGTAGAGGTCTCAGTTACCATATCGGTTTCCTCATCGACCCTAATTACCTGGGATTGATTCTGTTTGCTAGAATCAATCCCCTCAGCTACATTGCTTGTCGGGTGCTGAACATCATCATCTGAATCATTATCCCAACAAAGCTGGATCTTTTCAGTTTTGTCTTTTAAGCTTATATCATGTAGCTTGCTTCTGACCTCTTCAGCTTCTGGCTGAGAGTCTGACTTCTTGTACTCAGAAATAAATTCATCAAATACAACATGGGGGCTTTCCTCCACGCAAATGGTCCGGTAGTTAAAAATCCTGAAAGCTTTGCTCACCCTGGAGTATCCTAAGAAGACTCCTTGGTCTGACTTACTTTCAAAGACCTTTAACTGGTCCTTTCCATTATTGTCGATAAAGCACGGCCAACCAAAGATATGAAAATGTGAAATAGAAGGAATTCTCCCTTTCCATAGCTCATAAAGCGTCTTCATGTGCATCTGAGTCAGTAGTGATTGGTTCTGAGTGTAGCAAGTCGTGTCAGTAGCTTTTGCCCAGAACTTCAATGGAAGACCTAAGTCTACGAGTAGCGTCCTTGCTGCTTCTTTAACTGTTCTGTTCTTTCTTTCAGCAAGTCCGTTCTGGTGAAGCATGTGTGCTGCTGATATCTCATGTTCAATGCCTTCAGCCTCACAGAATTCTCTTACCTTTGAGTTCAGAAACTCAGTTCCACCATCTTAGCGTATCTTCTGAATCTTGATATCCTTTTCGACGCTCAGCCGCTTCAGTAGTTTCGGCAGCTCAACTTTGACGTCAGACTTATTGGTGATGAATATCACCCAAGTATATCTCGAATAAGTCATCAACGACCACAAGAGCATACTTCTTTCCTTTGATCGTCACTGGATTGACTGGCCCAAATTAATCCATGTGTAGCAGCTAAAGGATTCCATCAATAGAAGGCGACGGAATAGGCGGATTGCTAGACTTTCTTTGCTTTCCCTTCAAACATGCTTCACAATTCTTAAGTCTTTTGAAGTACTTCATTGGGTAGTCCTTTGACTTTAGCATCGGGAGCTAGCTTGTTCATTATTTTGAAGTTCAGATGACTCAGTCGTCTATGCCACAGCCGAGATGTTTTGTCATCTGACCCCGTGTGTGCTAGCAGGCAAGCTTCAGGTTCAGCGGTATTCCATTCAGCATAATAAATATTTCTTCGCCGCGACCCTGATAACACAGTTTTTCCTATAGATTTATCAAGAACATCATAAAAACCTGCGTCAAAAGTCACTTTATTGGAGTTATCGCAGAATTGACTGACAAAAAGGAGATTATGTTGAAGTCATTCAACATAAGATACCCTAGGAACTACTGCAGTTCCTATTTTCAGTGTTCCGTATCCCCTTGTGTAGCCTTTGGAGTTGTCACCGAACTCAATTCTGGCTCCATCTTGATGAACATAGTCGGTCAGTAGGCTCTTCTGATGTGTCATGTGTCTTGAGCATCCATTGTCGAAAATCCAAGGGTCCTGTTGCACCTGCAAAACAAAAATAGATTCAGGTACACTTTGGGTTCAGCTTGGGTCCTTAATGGTTAGATTTTAGGATCTAAACTTTTCTGACAGCCCTGGTGGCTTCAGACTTCTTCTTGCCCTTGTTGTCAGTAGTCTGCTCCACTGAACTCGGAGTAGCTGACTTCTTAGTCTGTTGTGGTTCAGCTTTCTTCTTTTTCTTCTGAACCTTAGGGCCTTTGACTCTTGTCTCATAGTAATAAGATCCATATTGAGTTGGGTGAGTCAGTATACCAACCGTACTGTTCAGCCCACCTGACCTTCTTGGTTCCCCCTGACTTTGACCTTGGTGTTTTGGGGCTTGAACCATGGTTCATCTTCCTGTTGCTAGACTGAGGTGCTTGTATCTTCTGCTTATTCTTTGCCTGAGGGGATGTGTAATCAGCATGTTGAGTTATCCCCTAGATAAACCTATCAATCAGCTTGTTGGAGCTCTTCTGTCCTGAAGTGGAGGCTTCATATGTGTAGCCAAGTCCTTCCTTGGTGGCATGTGGTCTCTGTGCTCGAAGAAGCTTCTCCAACTTTTCCTTTGCTCCAATATACTGCTCCGTCATCAAGGTCCCCCATACTTCATCACTTTTCCTTAGAGCTTCATGCTCAGATTTGACTTGTGCGAGAGTCTCCTTGAGATTAGCAATTTGAGTCTCTTTCTCAGAAATGTCTTTGGTTAGCACTGAGATCTATGCTTCTTGATCATGAGACCTAGTCATCAGAGAGTTAATCTCTTCCTTCAGTCTCTGAACAAGTCCTTCAGACTCAGTAGAGTCCTGACTTCTCTTTGAAAGTCTCTGATTTTATGCTTTCAGGATTTCCATCTCCTGAATGATCTTGCTAAACTGCTGGCTCATCTGAATCTTCTCTTCCAGCAAATCTTTGTACGCAAGAACCACGTCTAGAGGTTCTTCTGCAACAGAGCTAGTGTCGTGTGTGCCAGGTGAAGAGGAACATATAATGGGTTCAGAATTTACCTCAGCCTCTTCTCCGGCCATCAAACAAGGTTCAGCTTTATCAGTCTCAATTGCCATGAATGCGGCATCGTCGTCGGACGATTCCATAAATAGTTCATCATCACTTGAGCAATCGAACAACTCTCCAGCTATGTAGGCTTGCCTCTTTTTCACGAACTTGTCGCGCCTGGCTTGCCTTTCAGCTCTTTCTGCTGCTGAGAGTTCAGGACATTCATACTGGTAGTGTCTTGGTTTCTTGCAGTTGTAGCATGCTGAGGTTCTGCATTCCCTTCTGGCTGTTTCTTTTTGTTCAACAGGGGCAGCTTCAGCATTGCTGTAAATAGGTAGAGATTTAGATTTACTATTCGAGCGATCATTATCTCTCTTACCTTGAAATTTCTGGAAAGCCTTTTTCATCTTCCGTCTGAACATGTCGTTCTCCTTCTAGTATTTCACCGCGAGGAGAGCATACTTCTCAGCCAAGTTCTTAGTAGTGGGCATAGTCACTGAACTTCCAGCTAACTGGCTTGTTGCTGAGGGACTTGCTCCGGGAGTGCTTGTTGTTGCCTTATAAGCATGATCCATTGGCACTTCAACTTCAGCACCAGGGGTGTGTGGGAGGTTGAACTCGAACTCCTCTGCTTTAAGTTCTAAAAAGATATAGTCTGGAGTAACATAATTCAAGTCAGTTCTCCTCATACACGTAGCAAAAGAATACCACTTGGGCCTGCTAAGAGCCCGTAGAATCTTGGTGTTGGTCTCCTTATTGCTGAATATCTTCCCTAGTCCGTTGATGATGTTGATTTGAGTTGTAAATCGCGCACTGAAATCCTCTATGGACTCCCCTGGAAGCAAAGCGAATGCCTCGAGTTTCTGCAGCTCCAACTCCAGTTTGTTTTCTTTAATCTGTGGAATTCCTTGGCTCAGCACTGCGAGAGCATCCCATAGCTCTTTAGTTGTCTTGCAGTCATGCACCCTCCCGTGGTAAGAGTCACTAAGTGTCATCAGTATAGTGTTGCGAGCGACTCGGTCGAGGTTGTGCAGTTTCTTCTCTTCAGGAGTGAAGAGGCTCTTGTCCTTCGTAACTTTAGGTCCGGTTCTGGCACCGCATGCTCCGTCTACTACGAGTTTGACTGAGTCGACCATCGGAACAATGGGGCCTTTCTCCAGAACATCGGTTATGCTGTCATGCAGCGAAGTCAGATGCACCTCCATCCTTACGCGCCATATTGCATAGTTTTCAGTAGAGAACATTGGTACAGTCCTAATACTTGAAATATCAGCCACTGAAGAATACAAGGTATAGGATGCTATGAAGAAATGCAAGATGCAGAGAAAACGGGTTTTCTATGATCTATGTTTGAGATAGACCAGTTTCAGAGAACAATGATCAGTTAAGAACACTGAAGCTCTGATACCAATTGTTGGTCTTGAGACGTGGTTCAGGTGTAGAGGGAGAAGGGGGGGGGGAGGGGGAATACACCTGAATGCAAATTTCTCTCAAACCGAAGTCAACAATTAGATGAGTTTGCTACTGAACTGAGTCGGATAGCCAGATATACTTCAGATCACGTGGGCAAAAGATCTTCTACTGACTTGAGTCAGTCGAACAGTCGTTCAGTATCAGAGTGTGTACGGAAGTGTAGGCCCTATGGAACGTCTCGGTTAGAAAACACTAGTTTTTATGCTGAGTTTTGTGAAATACAGTTTGTATGCAGTATGATCAGTTAGATAAAAACAGTAAATCAACACAGCGATTTTTAAAGTGGTTCGGACACGCTGGGTCCTACGTTCACTGTCCTGACCAAAGCAGGATAATTGTTATATTTATACTGAGCAAGTCTCAGTTGGTCTGTTCACTGGATAGACACGAACCTTGAAATTTATACTGACCAAGTTCTCAGTGATCTGTGCGCGAGATAGATTCTATACTTATAGTCGTAGTGACTTTTACAAAGGGTTCAAACTTGAAGAGTTTGAGTCTTCTCCAACTAAGAGGAAGTTCTTACAAATAAGAACGGTTTCACAAGGATGTGAACTTCCTCGAGGTTTCTAAGCTAAAGATATTACAATGAGCTTGCTTAGATAAGAGAAGGGGAACAAGATAAAACTCTAAGTGACGAACTAAAGGAGTTCTTCAATGGATGCTAGTTCTTCACTGGATTCTGCTTGAGATTGCTAAGAGTTTTGTGTGTAGAAAGCTTGGGTTCCCGGTGTCATCTCTGCATGGAGACTTCTCCTATTTATAGGCGTCGATGGTGAGTAGATTCGTTGGAGGGGCTCTAGACACGTGTCGATGCGACAAAGAAAATGGCTCCTTTAATTTGAACGTTGTCGAGTAGGTACACTATAGAGATTCTTCTCTTTTTCAGTTTCAGAGCAGCTTTTGTCAGAGTAAATGGTCGTTGCCGGCTCCTTATTGGTCGAGGTAGATTGACAGTTGAGACTTGTCAAACATGAAGGTTGACTTCCTCTGAATCATCGGACCTGCAACTGAAGTGTCTTTCCTACTGACGTTCATCTGTACTTTCAGTGCATGGGCACGAATTCTTGGGCAGATTCAGCTGGAGGTTGTTGTCCAACTGATTTCTTCGAACCTGAGTTCTTCAGCTGAGTGAGGTCTTCTACTGAGTCCTGCAACTACTGAACTCTGTCCTACTGAGTTCTAACAACTGAACTCGACTAGGCTACAGATACGAAGGTACAATATTCAGCTGGGGTTTTGGGATCTATCAAATCTAGAACATCAAGACTATTAGATCTACTGATTCATCTACTGAATCCTTATCCCAACATATAAAGATTATGCATAAAATTATAATGATTATGCATAATTGCATAATTCCTAGTTCTAACGTAAATGTGACCAGTGCCTACCATATATATATATATATATATATATATATATATATATATATGGTGTGGATCTGGTGATAACCCATATTTAACGTGAGAACTACGAACCACGCATTATTTTTATACGTTTTATGCATAATCCTTATATATTTTATGCAAAAAAAATGTAATTTTATACTTTTTGCCTTCTGCATAAAACATATAAAGATTATGCATACTGTAAAATTATAGGTTTTTTGCATAGAAAACTTAAGGATTATGCATAAAACATATAATGATTATGCATGGTCTTAGTTCTCACGTTAAATGTGGGTTCTCACATGATCCACTCGCATATGCACATATATTCCGACATACGTCCACTGATTTTGCCTTTAGATTAGGGTACTGGCGGTCAGGCCTTCCGAGGGCCTCTTCCACTCATATAGCTTTCATTGTTCCGTGCCCGGTGGTTCGACAACTTTGGCAGGCGCAAAATGATGCTATATTTTCAGTGGAGTTCCTTGTCGGTCGGATTCAATGATTTAGCAGGTGGAGCGTGAGCTCAGATTACTTGTCGCGGCTGGGAGCATACTTCCTAAGCAATGGACTGGTGCTTTGCCCAGTGTTTCTTTTATGCCACTGGATCCTTCCATTACTCGAGTTTTACATTCCACATTGGTCCAGTGGATACCTCCGCAGGCACCTTGGGTGAAGTTGGATATTGATAGTTATTTTGAGGCATCGACGGGATTGATAGCAAGTGGCGGCTTGGTTAGTGATCATACTGGCCACTTGCTTATGAATTTCTGCTTGTCGGTGGAGGCAACTTCTAGTTTTGAGGCTGAATTGCTAGCTCTTCATCAGAACATCTTGCTAGCAGTTCAGTTCTCGTAAGATATTTGGATTGAGATGGATGCATCAGTCGTTATGACTTTGCTTACTACTGGGCGTCTTGGCCCCGCTATAATACGGCACATTTTGTCGAGGCTAGACTTCTACTTCGTGGATGTCGGGTTCGTTTCTCTCACATTCATAGAGAGGGGAACAAGGCAGCAGATTATTTGGCTCGTCAAGGGCATCATGTAACTGAACTTACATTGTTTGATTCTATGATAGCACCGCCATTTCTCTAGTCTTTGGTTAAGATGGACCAGCTTGGATTTCTTAACTTCAGATTCTGATATCGTCCACCTTGAGATCATGATGCATTCCTCAATCAGCAGCTTATGAGTTTTCTATGATTGTTTGATCTTTGTTCGTTGTTGGCCATCTGTTTAGGCATGTTTTCTATTTCCATTTGATTAATTTGGTTGTTCTTTTGGGGTTTGGTCACTTTTGGACCTTGTTTTATACTTTGGTTTGCTTTATGATATGACACGTAATTGCTCTCACATGATCCACACCCTATATATAGGAGAACATTCGTTTATATATGAACACCTCCTTATAGTATGAACAATGAACAATGGACTTTAAATCCAAATTTAATGCACTTTGCAATTGATAATACTACATTTTTTCGTAATGCACTTTTCAATTGATAATAATGCGCTTTTTTTTAATGCAATTTTCATACAAATGTAATGCAGCTCTCCAATTGATAATACTGTATTTTTTCATAATGCACTTGTAATTGATAATGTTGCATTTTTCATCTTTTCGAAAAATACAGTATTATCAACTGTAAAGTGCATTAATTTTGTATTAAAGTGCTTAGTTTGTTTACACTATATAAGAGCGTATCCACAAAAGAACCCTACCATATTATATATATGTACATATAGTTAGTTAGTTTCTACTTAAAGTAGAAAATAAAAACGATGGTCGATCATTAATCCAATAATAAAATAGACAGTAGGATCTTATTGATGCATTTTCATGTCAGGTAAATACATTTGATTTATGATGCTAGACTAATGCATTCGTTTTTAATTATAATGCACATGCATGCATTGCAAATTAACCTAATTATAATACAAATTAAATCACAATCATATGTCATATAAGATGGATGACCTGCATTTACTCATTTTCATACTTTAAGGAGTTTTTTATTTGATCATCCAATTCGACGGAGAAGGAAGAGGAGTGCTCTCAGTAGCAATCTCCTTTCCGGGCCTTTGAGTTGGCAGGGGCTCTTCTTCAGCTTCTGAGCCTTCGACAAATTGGGCCACGTCTTCAATATGCGCCTGGGCCGAGGATCATTCACCTGATCCTCCAGCCTGCGCGGTTTGCTGAGGCTCAGAGGGCTGTGCCTCTGATGGAATCAGGACTACAGATGGGATTTGGACTGAGGGAGTGGGGATCGAACTTGTTCCAGCCTGCGCTAAACTTTCCCCCTTGATAGGTTCCCTCTCGACTGACTCAGTCAACACCTCCTTTGTCCTTCCTTCCCCCTTTTTGGCATCATCTGCCGAGGATAGGAGAGCCTTGATAGCTGCTACCTCCAGTTTGAGTGAGTAGACAGCGGACATGATCTGCGATGAGGTGGTGTTGAAGTCCCCGACTGCATCACAGTAATGGACCCAGTCATCCTCCTGATCATTGCGGATTTGTCGGATTAGGGCATCTCTCTGATTACGCTGTTGAAGGAGCGATGCATCGAGGGAGTCTGTCATCTCCTTCTGGATTAGCTTCAGGGCTGCCGCCTGAGTTTCGATAGCAGCTTGGACACTTGAGGTGGCAAGCCTGTTTCTCTCATCCATGGTGTCCTGGACACTGGCAAAACTCGCAGACAATTGCTCGGAGAATTTCATCTGCTGAGCTTCCAGCAACTGCTGACATTGAGCGGCCATGTCCGCCTTCTGAGCTGCTAGCGCAGTCTCGACGATCTCCTGAATGTTAGGAGTTGGAGCGTTTGAGACCTTCTTGACTGCGCCAGTCAGTGCGCTCTGGGCGATTTATTTTTATTCTACATATATAACAATAATATTTATAAAAATCACTCACTAAAAGAATTTTTTATTAGATAATCTAACAAAAAAATTAGCTCATAAAATAATAATCTTATTGTAAATATATTTTATATATATACTTACCATGTATTGTGATAACCATGTAAACCCTAAAAGCCCATGAGTCTATCTTGTACTCTATAAATAGAGGTCTCCACACTCATAATAAGACACATCTATTTCTCATTCTCTCTATTATTCTCTTGTTCTATTTAGTTTATAACACGTTATCAGCACGAATGTTTTATAATTCTTCTTCCCTTGTCTTCTCCAATCATTTTCTGTCGTAAGTTATTGTGCTTGAGGATAGATGTAAGAAGAGAAAACACTACCAACCGGCCACATGAAAAAAAGAAAAAAGGTATATCACATTATTCCCTTTTGAGTAATTGATTTAAAGATGAAGTAAGATATATATATATATATATATATATATATATATATATATATATATATATATATTTTGAAAAAATATGAGATCCTAGAATTTATCAAGGGATATCGTGTGTCCCAAATCATATATTTTTTTTTATTAGTGGCATGAAAGCCTTACCTATGCATAACTAATCGATTAATTTTATGTCATTCATGGTGTAATTTCATATGTGAAATACTATCTTGTTTTTCATAAGTAATATTCTCGAAAGATACTAGATGCTCTTGAAGAGCATGACTCGTGACTTAATTTATTTTTGAGAAATGATATAAGATCCCGTAGATCTTATAATCTATATGCTATATTTATATACTACTTAAATTGTTGCTCCCGAAGCATCACAATGATATTCGTGGAGAATATTACATGCTGCAGAAGAGCATTTCAAATGTATTTATTTTTATGTTTATATTACTCTAAATTATTGCTCCTGAAGTAGCACAATCAATATTCCTGTAGAATATTACATGCTCTTGAAGAGCATTTACAATTAATATTTCTAAATATACATATGCTTTTACTTATTTATTTATTTGTTTATTTACTTTATGTTAAATCACAATTGTTGCTTCTGAAGTAGCACAATCCATATTCCTGAAGAATATCACATGGTCTTAACGAGCAATTCAAACTTATTGATTGAAATGATTTAATTGTTGCTCCAGAAGTAACACAATTTAATATTCCTGTAGAATATTACACACTCTCGAAGAGTTATTAATATTATCTATGAATTCACTATATACTTAAGTTTTTTTTTACTGTACACTGTATAATACTCCCTCCGTCCCGCTAAAAACGTCTCAGTTGACTTCGGCACGGAGATTAAGAAATTTTAATTTAGTGTGTATTTTATGAGTTTTAATTGTATAAAGAAAATGACACAGTTTTCGAGGAGTGGTTGGTGGAAAGAAATGAGAATTATCCAAATTTTTGCAAGGCTAGTGAAAGGCAATCGATTTTTATTTTTTATATTTTTTTTATATTGTATTTGAAGAAATAATCTAAAGTTTTCAAAAAGATAAAAATCATAATTTTCTGAGTTCGGAGCGGAACATAATCGAGTGAGAGATAGATTTTTGAAGAGAGAGAGTATAAGAATGTGGGGGGTTGAATAGTGCGTAAGGGGGACCCACTTTATTTTATGTTTAAAAGTAATTTTTACTATTTTAGGAAAGAGGACAGAAATAACGGGACAGCCCGATTAGGCAAGTAGGACATAAATAGCGGGACAGAGGGAGTATATTTTTTTTCTATATATATAAATGCAATCTTAATTTGTTGCTCCTGAAGTAGCACACAGCTAATATTCTTGAAGAATATTATGTACTGAGCAATGCATACAATATATCTTATTGATAGACGAATCTTGGTTCTTGAATTATTATTATTGTTGCTCCTGAAGTAATACAATTGATATCCCCAAAGAACACTATACGTTCCTGAAGAACAATTGAGTTTCCAGAAAATATTAACCTTTCGCCTGAAGTGGTTTAATATAGACTAAAATTGTTGTTCCTGAAGTAGCACATGTATTCCTGAAGAATACTACATGTTCTTGAAGAAAAACTCAAGCTCTTGATTTTGGCAAATGTTATATGTTCATAACTCTAATTGTTGCTCTTGAAGTAGCACAATTATCTCTACATATTCTTGGAACAACTAAAACTAGTCATTTTAAAATCATATATCACAACAACCATACTTTAATTGTTGCTCCTGAAGTAGTACAATTAATATTCTTGATGAAGATTACATGTTCCTAAAGAACAATGAATAAATAAAGGTATGTTGTAATTTAATGTATTACCTAATTCCATGAAGTGGTAGCAAGAGCTCCTCTATGTTTGACAACTGCATTTCCAATACCTATTGTTGCTTAATTTCTTTTCAAGAATAGTTGTGAGATCCGGTAGATCTCAAAATTTATAATTTACTGATTTCATTAATCTTGAATAAAAGTAAATTGCTGCTCTGGAAGTAGCACAATTACATTCATGAAGAATGACCATAATGTGATATTAACATTACCATCACATGTTTGTGGAAATGCCTCAAATATAGTATTTTTATATACTATTTAACTTTTGCTCCTGAAGTAGCATAATTTATATTCTAGAAGAATATTAAATGCTCTTAACGAGCAACTCGTACTTTCGATGATATATGTTATTCCTGAATGAAAAACAGTATTTATGTCTTTTTGAACTTAATGAAATCTTGATATCGATGTTCATATGCTAATAAGAGGCATAGGGAGATAATAATAGAATGACACGAAGCATCCCAGCATGATTGCGTCAAGATATTAATTGTTTGTCCTCCCTAAAGCTCGATATGAGTAGTTGCATTTTAAGCTGCAAGATTTTAAAATCTAGTGCATCGAACATCATTAAAGGCTCCCGAATAGCTTGTATTATTCTATCAAATGATATTAAATTAACTATTGAACATGCACTTTACTCTAGTAAGTCTAGAAGACACTTACTACGTTTTAAGGATATGCAATGGATAGCATATTGAAATTATATAAGCAGGTAGTGATTCTTTTGTATTTAGCCGGAAGCTAACAAAAGAAAAGTTATCACACTATCATTTTGAATGTATTACACATTCATAAAAATAAGTGAGACAAAGCATGTCATGAACTAGAAGTTCAAAGAGCTTTATGCTTTGACATGATAAGTTTGGACATCTCCAAGCAACTATGATGCGCAACATAATTGAAAATTCATATGAGCGCAATATAGAAAATTCATAAAGAGCTCAATTCCATCAAAAATATTTGCCTTGATAAAGCGAGTGAGTTTATTACAACTCCAAGTGCCTCTTGAAGAGGATTTAATATTATATTGCTTTGGGATTGAGATTCAACACCTAGTTGCTCATGTCCATAATCAAAATGATTTTGTACGTATAAAAACGATCTCACATTACGATTGTTATTATAATGAAATAACGTTCCCAACATTAGGTGGAACATATGTCACATTTGGATTCCCGAAGTAATCAATGTGAAATCTACATCTAAAAAAAAGCACAAGAAAAAAACTAGACACATTTGGATTCTCGAAGTAATCAATGTGAACAAAAAGTCAAAAGGTTCATTTGCAAAAGATTGCAAATCAACTTTCTTGATGCTTTAGTATGTATATAGAAGAACTGACAATGTTATACATTTGCTGCAAATACCCCCAACAAGAATTCATGTCCCTGAAGGACAAGCATAAATGACAGCAAATGCATTTAAAATTCGTCAAAAATATGGTCAACCAATTGGTTCTAAAAGAAATTTTATGTCTAAGAAAAGGGGCAAAACATATGAACCAAACAATGACGAAAATGATTAATCAATCAAATGAAGTTCCTGAAGAACTACAAGCGTCTGAAAATTATGAGATCTCAATATATTAGAGAGATCAAATATCGTTGTGGATGCATGACGATATATTCGCCTTTAATATGACTCGTGAAGTAAAAAAAGAGGATCCTCAATGACGATCTATAAGAGTTTGCCAGGATTGAAATAATTGGCCAAAGAGGAACGAAGTCATATAAGGTGAATTAATATTCCCTAGAAAGCCGGAAATATTTGGACTTGTAGTTCCAAAATCTGGAAAGTATATCCCCGAAAGATACAAATGTGTCTTTGTTACAAAGAGAAATGAAAAATTACGAGATATAGGGCAATACTCGTAGCACAATATTTTTCTCAAAGACCGGGAATTAATTATGTACTCTCCCATAATAGACGTCATTATATTTTAGAATTTGATTAATCTACTTATGTCACAAAAGGCTTGCCATGCGCCTTATGGATGTAGTAAATATCTATCAATATGATTCACTAGATAGTGACATATATATGAAGATCCCTGAAGGATTAAACTTGCTCAAAGCATGTAAGTCAAAAAGATGCTTTCAAAAAGATGCTTTCAATTAGACTGCAAAAGTCATTGTAAGGGCTGAAATAGTCCATATAATAAGAACAACGAGTATTCCTTGACAAAAGGGTACATAAATGATGACTTGAGTTTGATTGAAACTCCTGAAGAGCATAATACTTATATGTATACTCCGTCCTAATGACATACATAGAGCAAATCATTATGGATTATTTTATTCATTGATATGTTGATTTTATAATCCAACTCACATCCTTGTCGGCATTAGGGGGAGATATGAAACATAAATGATATAATACCGCAAATATCTCGTTGGATTAATTACTTAGATTCACACACTATGAACTAGAAGTTCTTCAAATTATTTAGTGCAAAAGGAGTGACTAAAATCTCATATACCTGTTGTATATGCACCATGAAAGAACTGAAGTTTCTCATAGATAAAATAAATCAATTAATTCTCATTGACGCTAGAAGCGTGAGAGATTTATTGGTGCTAAGAGATAAGAAGTCCGCGGAATACAAAATTATAACACATCACTCAAAATTCCTCCTGAAGAGGATAAGTGAACATTATGTACAAAAGTACTTGATGAAATCAACCCATGCCTAAAGACGGAGTTAGAATCAAAAGACTTGGGTTGAACTAATAATTGTCTCGACCTGTAGATTGAGCATCTCCTTGATGGAGTTATGCTATTCGACCTACCTGAAAGGTCTTTAAAGAGATTTTATTGTATCGCATCCACATGCCTATCTAATGGTTGATTCAATCACTTAAAGTGGATAGAGACTCATTTAGACTTATAGAAGATAACAAATATGAGGACCATAAGTTCTTTAATTATGTGCAATTGGAGAATTTGAAATGGTATTGACCATCATTTGTTATTTTCGAGATAAATATGATATTGGTCTATTTATGAGAGTAATGATATATTGACATATTTCATGCTATCATCTATGTTGATAATTAAACTTGTGTTGCACATATTAGTGTAGACCTTAAAGATAACCTTGAAGGTTGTGTTATCTTAAGGGGGAGTAACAAATTGTAAATAATCCTGAAGATTAGACTGACTCCTAAAGGTCAAATGACCCTGAAGGTCAAATGGTTGTACTCTTTTTTCCTTTCTAAGTTTTTCCCAAGGGTTTTCTTAGTTAAGGTTTTTAACGAGGCATCCAATGCAACACACGAGAAAATGAGTCATTGAGATTGATTCATAAAAGAGCCAATGCAAAACATGATCTCCAAAAGAGTGTCGGCATCAACATCCAGCAAATTCGATCAAGTGACAATCTAGCGGATTCTTTTACAAAGGCATTACCAACGTCAACATTCAAGAAGTTGTTACACAAGATCGATATGCGCCGACTCAAGCATCAAGAATGACTATATTGAGGTGGAGCAGCTGTACTCTTTTTCCTTCATCCAGTTTTTATCACAATGGATTTTTCTGGCAAGGTTTTAACGAGGCAACAGTTTCTTTTAGTGATGGTCAGTCAAGGGGGAGTATTGTAAATATATTTTATATATATACTTATCATTTATTGTGATGACCATGTAAACCCTAAAAGGCCATGAGCCCATCTTGTACTCTATAAATAGAGGTCTTCACACTCATAAAAAGACACATCTATTTCTCATTCTCTCTATTATTCTCTTGTTCTATTTAGTTTATAACAAATCTAATTTTTTAGATTTCAAATTATATATTACAATCAAATTTGTAATGAGATATTTATGTTGAAAATTAAATTAACCTATTCTATAATAGAAATAAATATTTATTCAGTTAAGCATTCAATAAATTAAAAATCGATAGTCTTTTATATACTAATGTTAGCATCTACTTCTTCAAAATAGTCGTTTGTGTTTCGGAAAATATACTAACTTAATTCATAAGTTCATAACATATGCAAAAGTAATTTTTCTTCCTATTCAAATAATATAAATCAGAATTTTCCATTCAATTATCAAATAAACTTTCGAAAATGAAATATACAATTTACACACATTTATATCTCGAGTACGTTTTTTAAAATATTATAAATAATAAATAATCAAAATACATAGTTTAATAATTTTAAGTAGTTAAGGAATTAGAAAAGAGAAAAGGAGATGAAATTAGAGTGCTTGTCTTATTTATTATTTTTCTTAAATTATTTTATTTATGTTTTAAATGAAAATATATATAAAATAAAACTTTAAAATTATATATCTTTTATGTTTATCTAAATCTTACAAACTAATCGTTGGTCTAGTGGTTAAGGATATTAGTTAATTTTCGGATGACATGAGTTTCGAATCCTTATGCAAATATAATTTTAAAATTTATTAATGCTTAAAAGATCTTCAGGTTCAGGACCGGTCCCGCCCCGCACAGGTTTGAGGCTGGGTCCCACATTTTGGACCCGTACGGGTCCACGGGGCGGGTCCGTTTTTTAAGGCGTGGGGCGGGTCTAGGTCCTATAATACCCGATCCCTGCCTGCAAAAATGTCATCCCTACTCTAGATTGTTAATTAATATAATACATTGCGTTCTAGTCATAATTACATTACAAACTTATCAATTTATAATATAAAAAACTAATTAAATGTGTTGTATTGTTGACATTATACAAGTTTTAGCGAAACGTATGCTAAACTTCAAACCTACTAAGCTAAAATCGGCCCAAAGCAATTCAATGCCATGAAGAAATGGCAATTCTTTTCTTCTGGGTTTGTTCTTAATTTACCATGCTGCTTTTTAGGTGAGCTAACTGTACTGTTAATCCGGAGAAATCAGAAACTTCTGGAAATAGACATGTAGTTAGTCTGACACGCTCTTAATTCCTCAATTTAATACTAGTAGAGAACATTTCTTGCTCCATATGTTGTGTTGGCGTTTAAATTTGTCAAAATAAAACCACGCTACATCAAGGAACTTTAATCTTGCTCTGGCAGCCCACCTAGATATAATGTCGTGTCAATTGCAAAGCATTTTTTTTTCAATAACTAAGTTCGGGGAAATATGAGAGTGGTTATGGTCGGACTTAAGATTACGAAAGAGTTGGGGTGAACATATTTTTAATTGCATACATCAGATTTCGGTATGATTTCAGGACGGCGACTACACGCAAACCTTCTCTAAAGAACCATTACTAATTTTGAGCTTTTGTAATTAATTCAAATTCCTAAAATATCATGTAACTTTTAAAAACCATTACATAAGAATCATAGATTATCCACAAACCACAAATAAGGATCATTGAACTGAAGGAGAAATTACATAAGACACAAATCAAAAGCAATAGCATCATTGCGAACAATATTATGATGGATTTATTGATTTCATTATTGTCTGAACTTATAAGAACTCAACAAAATTATTCCAAACTTTCAATTTGTTTAAGGTTCCGATGGTGCTTTTACAAGATTATTTGACTTCGAATTATAATGTTGTTTTTTTATACGATTGAATCTTGATATTCTTTGCATGGTACAATAATACAATCCAATTGTATATATTGTTAGTCTTAATCCGTTCAAGTTGATATAAATAAAGATTCATCTTCTGAAGATTTGTGCTTTCTTAAAATGAAATACCTTGTCGATAGTTTCAATATATAGCTCCTGAAAAATAGATGAACCTTATTTTGTATTGAAATCATGCATGAACCAAAAAGACAAGAAGTGAGAATTGCCCTCAAATTAATTGTATATAATCCCAAATCTTTTACATATATTTTTTAATATTATTATTTCACATATAGATTTTGCAACTTAATCTTAATTCATGACTAAAAGTTTAAAATAATTTATCCAGAAGCTTCTGATACAATACCAACTTAATCACGTAAAATTAAAATCCGATATTTCATTGAAAATAAGATATCTCGAGGGATATCGATATAAACCTCGATAAAGTAATAACCTTGGGATCACGAAAAATATTCATTTAACGAGATTATTAATTTATCGAACATTATTTTAGTGCATTGATCCATATAGGGACCGAAAGATATCATTATCTTAACCAAATTATTACTTTATCGAAGTTATGTACTTTTAACTTTGAAGGAACAATAAAAGATGCATATAAATACATGTGACCAGGAAGTAAACTTGAATGTGTTCTAAATTAGATCACGGTGAGGAGCTCAGATTAATTAATAATAAAAAACCCAATTCAAACAATTCCATTCTCCAAAATCCAATAAACCCCCCACCTAAATACAAATGAAAATCTCACAATTTGACCAATTTCCCCCCAATTAAGTTCCCATAAATGAAAAAACAAAAAATGTAAAAAAGTAGAAGAATATTATGTCGACCCGAAACCTAATCGACCTCTTCATCCTCCTCCTTGCACAAGACCAAATGGCACGGCGTGGTGGCGCCGGTGGTCGTGGATGACAAAGAGCTCTTACTCCACGTCCTCCGAATCGGATACGAGACCTTGTTGTATCGAGAGGAGTGGGTGCAATCGCCGCGCTCCTTGTGGAGAGCGCACTTGCAATTCTTATGATAGGGCCGCCGCCGGATGCTCATATCCCTGCCGGGGATGCAGCCTTGAAATATGCCCAGACCATCACCGGCTGCACCCATCGACATATCGAGCGTTCGATCGATCGATCGTACTTTTCCTCTCTAAGTTGTGATTTGATGATGAACCGACGTGCCGTAGGTTGGTTGAAAAACAATCGACGATTTATTGCTATTTATAATTAAAGACGAGAGTGGCTTGGTGGCTTCTGTTTATTGTTAAATAAATATTGAAAAGTGTAGTAATTAGGCGTCCTAGTTGTTATGGTCCTCAACACGTGTATCCATATCTCTCTCTTAGCAGTACAGATAATTTACCAACAAGAAGATTTCATAACAATTTGATGAAGACAGTATATTTTTGTAAGACTATGCTTTTACCACTGGGGAAGTCGTTACTGTTTTCAAAATATACGACTCCCTCCCTCCTAATATCAATGCCCCTTTTACTTTCGAATACGTAAATTAAGGAAGTTAGTAAAATTAAATAAAATATAGTGTAAATGTATATACATAATAGTAAAATCCATTTAATTATATTGATTGTGGTCTACAGAAATATGACAAAGAGGGTTGGCGTGAGGTTCAGGGGTGGGGCGCTAGTGTATCTTAGGAGCCGCGATCATCTTCTTGCTGGGAACTTTCATTGATTTAGCCCTCCACAAGCTAGGCCTTTAATAAGGTGTAGTTGAAGTGTGAGTTTATTATGAAAAAATAATGATTGTGAGTTTTTAGAAGGAATCATGATATTTAAGAAAAAAAATACTTAGGTTATAGAAAGGAAAAATAATCCGTGATTCTCGGTATTACTTTCTCTAATTTTATTAGATTGAAACCAAATATAAGATTTTAATTTTATGAAATCCAATTACTTTTCTAAATTTACTAAATAGTAGCTTTTCATTCGTCCTACTTCATTGGTCTCATTTTTTTTTGGTTGTCGCACTCCATTAGTCCTATTCCTTTTTAAAATTTAAATATTCATCTAACATATCTAATGGACCTCATAACTTTATCTTACTTTACATACAAAAAACAATTTTTGTTAATCTCCAAATCAAAAAAAAGAAGAGATCAATGAAGTGGGATGAAAGGAGTAATTTATTAATTTGGAATATAATTACTTTTGCATAACAGATTATTTATGACCAAATTAAATGAATTTGTTCGAGATAATACCCGTTGCGATTCGATGTTTGATTGTTTGTTAGTTTTGATGGATAATTTGTTAGTGTATTGATAGATTGCATTGATCTGCACTTGTTAGTCTATGAGTATCCTTAGTGGACTCCTACTGAGACAGCAGAAGAGTGGACGTAGGATCTTGTAAATCCGAACCACTATAAAATTTGTGTCTTTCACTATTGCATTGCACTCATTCTTATCAGATTAACTATTGCACTCAGAAAAACATATTTCCAAAAGGGTCTAACATATTTCTGCATATTCTCTGACTGACTCAATATCAGTCAACCTATCTAATTTGAAAAAGCACAACCCCCCCCCCAATACACATGAAATCATACGTGGACCAACATAATCTCATTTATATTTTATGATTTATATTATTAATCTCAAATTATCAATATTATTTATTAGTTTCAATAAAAGTTTGGCAAGAGTTCCTCTGTTTCTCTACTATATCTCCAACCTGTTCGACATGACGACACAACATCATAATTCATAACTTCATAGCTCATAAGAGATAAGACAAATAGACAACAATCCAAATTAAACACAATTTAAAAGATCCTCTGCTCGACATTTTACTTTCATTGTTTCACACACCACTCTGGCTCGCCTGAGCACTCTCTGTCCGCTGGCTGAATTTCGTGCCGCTGTGTGAAAAAAGATTAAATTAAGTAACATATTGAAAAGTTATACGTTTAAATATTTTATTGAGTTACAATACCTCTTTCATATTCTTCACGTAATTCGTCTTCAGACACTTCTTCTTCATCATCATTTTGCATTACGTTCACATTAGTTAAATTGAATCTCAACCAATCTTCCAAGCATATCAAAGCCTCAACAATCTCTAAATTCAGTGAGTTTCTAAATGGAGATAGTATACAGCCTCCCGTGCTAAATGCACACTCTGAAGCAACACTCGAGATTGAAATAGCCAAGACATCTTTAGTTATCTTCAATAGAATAAGAAAGCGGAGAGAGTTTAACGACCACCACTATAGAACATCAAAATTAGCTAATTCATCTGCAGACAACATGAGAAGCTTCTTTGTAAAATATATAGCAATCTCCGACGTATCTGAAGGAACAAAAATTACCTGCCTCCTTCGTATGTTGTAGTTGCTATGAGTTTTGCTCCTGTTCAAATCTTCTGATCTGTATCCCGACCCTTTTCTTCCTCCGTATGGTCAGAGACATGAAGAAAAAATAAAATTGTCTCTCTTTGTTCTTACTCACGCGTTTATGCGTTTGTGAGAATATGTGTTTTGATTATGAACAAAATACTAATATATATATGCTTCAAAAGCATATATTATATTAATATTTGTTGCCCATTAATTTAATTAAAAATCTAATGGGCTTCACCATCAATTGGCTCTTAATATAATAAATTAATCTACTTGACTACTTTTATTTATCAATTGATTGACCCAACCAATTAATTCAAGATAAATAACATTACTAAATAATGCAAAATACATTAATCTATTAATAACGATTTCTAAAAGATAATAAATAACTGGACAACTAATTGGGCCAGACTAGGGATCCAATTCAATAAATAAAGTCGAGACTCAAATTAATTAATTATCTATGCTCAGTCCAGAGCAAAATCAAAAATACATATTCATTCCACTAGAGAATCCGTGCTGACTTACCCTTTTATCTAAATTTGAGCATGGGCTTGTATTTTAGACTTAATCGATCCCCGTATTTAAGATAGAAATATTCGTTAATTAGTTACGTCCACTGACATCTTAAATTAACATCTGGTTTTATTCCTGAGTGTACAACTTGACCTTATTAACACACCTCAACTTAATCAACCGTCCGGGTTTAGTGTGATACACCTTACGAGTTCCTCAAGGGATATTATCAACCCATTTTACTAGGATAAGGTTGCAAGATACGAACAACAAGCTTGAGCCACAAATGACTACTAGCACCCAAGATACGTAGATCTGGTTGCGATGATGTTCACCATAGTAGGTCGAAGTGATAGATAACCAAATGCACTCAGCTGAAATCTTACCAAGCTTAAGACGAACTAAGTCATCGAGATCTTGGTTCTCCACTAGTGGTTCTCCACTAAAGTTAGTTAGGTGAACACATCTCACTGTGATCCATCAATACACCACCTTCATTGTACCAGTATAGACAAGTGGTCAAGACAAACCACTTCTTATCTAAAATGCAGCGTATACCGACAACGTATCATAAAGTTGTCTCAGCTGTGATAACTGTTTATATCTTGTCAGGTCAACAAATTGAGTAGTCTTCTTGATCTACAACACACTACACAATCTAACTTATGTATAAGATAAAGGATTACATATGCTAATGTATATATATCTATATATATATAATGAAAGAACTAAGAACAAGATCTAACCCTTCATTTTATTAAATGTATGGTATAGATCAATTATTAAATAAACAATAAAAAAGAGAGATTAGATTATGTAGTAAGGACAAAACTGGTAGGAAGTATTAAATGTGAAAAATATAACATACGTATGTATCTCTTCAATCTCCCACTCTCTTCATTATTTCTCTCTCTCTCTCTCTCTCTCTCTCTCTCTCTATTTTCTCTTTTCTCTGTTCGACCATCACCATTGTTGCCGCCGCAGGCAGCCTCTCGCTCTCTATCTCTGTTCGGGCATCACCGGCGTCGTTGCCGCCACGAGCATCATCTCTCTTTCTCTATCTCTGTTCGGACAGCACCTGCATCATCGCCGCCGCAGGCAGTGCAAATCTGTCGAGATTTGTTCCAGATATGCGAAAATCCCTTACAATCTTCCAGATCTCTCTCGATAGACCGGATCTATAGAGATTTCTTCCAGATCTGTAGGGATCCCTTCCAGATCTACATAGATCCGTCTGCAATCTATTTTTGTAGTACTTTTATTCAAAAATTATTTTTTTGACATTAAGCTACAAATTTTTCGTGTTTATTTGTATGCACTTTGTTTAAAAAGTGTATGCACTTTTATTGATAATTTTATGCACTTCGATTAAAATGTGTATGCACTTTCATTGAAAACTATATGCACTTCGATTAAAAATATGCACTTTCATCAAAATCTGTATACACTTTGCTTAAAAATTGTATACACTTTGGCTGATTTTTCATTTGATGGTGAAGAAAGAAAAACGAAAAAGATGATGATGAAGCAATTACATAATTCATGTGTTTCATTAATGAGTTAAATAAAAAATTAATTTTAATTAATAAAATAATATACATAAAATGAATAATTAATTTTTATTGTTCAGTCGAGAATACAGATAAAATAAAACTGGTTTATTTTTTCTCTTAATACAAGTATAAATTATGGATAATTTGCAGTTAATTATTAATTATTTCACAAAATTGAATAATAGAAGATATGTAAAAATAAAATAAAATGAGTAATTTACTTCTATACTCCTTAATGAGTTAAATAAAAGATTCAAAGTTTAAAATAGCTCATATAATCCAAGCCACATATCTCACAAAATGGAAGGCTAGGATGTATTCCTAGTTCTTTTATTAAGCTAGTGTTCCTAAATGATCCAACTCATATATATATATATATATATATATATATATATATATATATATATATATATATATATATGAGGGTTCTATTGAGAACACCCCTTACATAGAGAAATAAGAACAACTCTCACTACAAGAAATTCACCGTACACCGATGGAAACTTCCGTCGGTAAACCCCTTAATTCCGTCGGTAAAAAAGTTACCGACGGAATACCAACGGAAGAAATGCGTCGGGTCAGGCTTTGTCGGTAAATATTACCGACGGAATATTCCGTCGGCAATTTTTACCGACGGAATGCCGACGGAAAATAACCGTCGGAAGTTTGTCCCCGAATATTCTGTCGAGGAGGAAATTTTTAAATAATTTTTTTGTTTTTTTTACCGACGGATTATTCCGTCGGTAAATTTAAAATAATTTTTTAAATAATTTATTTGTTTTTTTACCGACGGAATTTTCCGTCGGTACATTTAAAATAAATTTTCAAATAAATTTTACGTTTTTTATACCGACGGAATTTTCCGTCGGTAAATTTAAAATAATTTTTTTATTTTTTTATTTTTATTTACCGACGGAAATATCCGTCGGTAAAACGTCGGTAGATTTTTTTTTTTAAATAATTTTTTTTGTTTTTTGTACCAAGTTATCGACAACCTGCAATTTTTAACCAACCAACACATCATATACAATTAACCAACCAAGACATCACATATAACGATTCAAATCAACTCAAAAAGCAAACCGAAATATAAATATATAAATCCTAAAATCAAAATATTCAGTATATATACATAAACCATAAATAAATCAATCATAAAGAGGTGGGGGGGAGGGGATGATCGGCGTCGTCGTCCGGGAGGGTCGTCGGGCGAGAACCCTGATGGGGTCCACCCGACTCAGGGGGACTGCCCCCATAGCCAGATGTCGATGGGGGTGCTCCACGCCCAGCAGGAGCTGATACAGTCCTGCCACGACCTCTGGGAGGCGCCATGTACCTGAAAACAAAGAATAATCATTAATCGTTTTTGGCCAAAAAAATAAAATAAAATTCTTTTAAAACCTGTAAGGTGTACTAGTCATCACTAAATTCCTCATCTTCTGATGTCAGAACATGTTCTTCTTCATCATCATCTCCTTTGTCAAAATCTTCCTCATCGAGTTCTATTGTTTGACGTGGATGAGATAATGTTATATCAGGTTCTACTGTCGCGTGGTTACATACCGGTGGGTTTAGTATGTCATCTTCTTGAAATGCTTCGTCTAATGAAGATTTAGTTGGCAAATCTATCTTAAATCTCGGTTTAACTTTACATACTTCCAACCATGCCTTCCTAGATTTGTTCACACTAGGATATGAGCAGTAATACACTTGATGCGCTTGTGATGCAAGGACAAATGGTTCATAATTGCAAGCGGTTTCGTTTGATCGATAGAAACCAACTTGTATTGTGGATGTACATAAGTCCCTCTAGGGGTCGGGTCAAACCATAAGCACTTAAACAACATGGTTCGTTTTATTGGTAAACACGGGTACTCAACTTCACATATCTCCACCAATCGCCCATAATAATCAAGTGCATCGGAACCATAATTACGCCCTTGTATACACACTCCGCTATTCATAGTGGACTTTCCTACCCCATGTGATAAAGTATGAAACTTATATCCGTTCACAACATAACCAGGGTACGTATAAACCGCTACTAATGGACCTTTTGCTAAATCCCGAATATACGGATTCATCTCATTGCAATAAGGGGAAGAAACCTAAGATCATAAGAAGCTAATTAGGAAAAGAAAACATTTTCACAAAACCATAAGCCTCAATTTGACTAAGTATGTCTTCTCCTGTTCTCATGTCATGGGGTGAACGTGCTACAACTTTATTTTTTAGGAAAGCATTCTTATTTCGTCTGAAAGGATGACTTAGTGGTAGAAACTTTCTATGATTGTCAAACCACGACATCTTACCACTCTTCTCAAGATAAAATGCATCTGATTGTTCCATGCAATGTGGGCATGTGAATTTCCCAGCTGTACTCCATCCAGATAACATTGAGTAGGCCGGAAAGTCACTAATGGTCCATAGCAAAGCCGCTCTCATATTGAAATTTTGTTTCTTGAAAACATCATATGCAGACACGCCATCTTCCCACAGCTCCAATAATTCGGCTATCAACGGCTGTAGAAAGACATCCAAGTTATCTTTTGGATTTCGAGGTCCAGGCACCAACACCGTGAGAAACATGAATTGATCTTTCATGCACATGCCAGGCGGCAGATTGTAAGGAGTTAGAATAAGCGCCACAAAGAGTATTGTTTCCCAAATTGTGTAAATGTTTGAAAACCGTCTGTAGAAAGACCTAATCTAACATTGCGAATCTCCGAGGCAAAATCAGGAAACGTCGAGTCCAAGTGCTTCCATGCTGGAGAGTCTGCAGGATGACGCATCACTCCATCGTCCACTGATGAAGCATGCCAACGCATATGAGAAGCAGTTGCATTAGATGCATACATCCGCTGGAGTCTAGGGGATAAAGGAAAGTAGTACATTTTCTTAGCGGCCACTAATTTTTTCTTCCCTTTCCTACTAGATTTCGGACCGTAGTCTAAATATCGCGAGGTTCCGCAAAACTTACAACTCTCCGAGTTCATTATCTTCACGCCCAATAGATCATGCGGGAATTTGGACAACAAGTGAATCTTCTCTACCGGCAACCCCATCCCACTAAGCAATCTCTTAGACTCGTGAAGTTATTAGGAAAGGAATTTCCTTGGGGAAGCATATCGTTAATCATTTGACTCATCCTGTCATAGCCCCTTTGCGACATATGATTCTCGGCCTTCAAGTTCATCATCCGAACTGCTGCCAGACAATTGTGAGTAGGTCTCACAACCGGGCCACAACTCCGTGTCGACCGCCCGCAACATTTCATAGATCTTGTTTGCTTCATTATTTGGCGACTCCTCAAACTCCGCATCATTATAATTTGGCCCAAGCATGATCCATTACCATCCTCGATAGGAGGTCGACGTGTCATTTTGTGCATTTCTCGTAGCTTGTTCATTCGGGGTTACGTGTTTTTCCCCTTGAGATGACCAAACTTTATAATTTTTAACGAATCCTTTCATATAAACGTGCTCTCTTACAACTTGTGTAGACAAAAAACGACTTATTCTTACAATTTTTACACGGACATCTAATTTTTTCTCCGTCCATATAAGGTGTCGGCTACTTGCCCAATCAATGAAATCCTCAATGCCATTCACAAATTGAGGATTCAATGAACCGTCTCTTGTCCACCGTGTATACATCCACGAACGACTCATTATTTCAAATCCTGATTTTGTCAGAATAATAGAGTGAAGTCGAATACTATTCGAAAATGAAACACTAATAGTCACAGATTCCTAGTTAAACATTAACAATAACATTAGTCTTTCATAATAACATCTCTACAATCACAACAATAACATCTCTACAAGCACAGAAGCAAGTCACAGAAGTAGTCAACAATAACATCTCTACAATCACAACATCTCTACAATAACATCTCTACAATCACAAGAAGCACGTAGTAGTCAACAAGAACATCTCTACAAGGCTGAAAAATGAGCTACAATAACACGAAAGAAACCTCCATAAGAGACGATATTGAAGGAATGAGAGAAACTAACCAAGGAGACGGCGGCGGCGGTGCGAGGAAGTGGGGCGGAGGCGTTCAACGGCGGCGGCGGCGGCGGCGGCTAGCCAGCGGCGGCGCGAAACGGGCAAGCAGCGCGAGGCGCGACGAAGAAGAAGACGCTGCGTTACGTCCCGCGGAGCTGAATTAATTTAGGTTACGCTGACGGATTTACCGACGGATAATTCCGTCGGTAAATTTATAATTACTACCGACGGATTTTTCCGTCGGTAATCGTCGGGAAAATAAATTAAATTTTTTTAATAAATTTAAATAAATTTACCGACGGACTATTCCGTCGGTAAATATATTTTAGTTTATTAAAAACTAAATAAATAATAAGTTAACATTACCGACGGAATAATCCGTCGGTAAATTTATATATTTTAATTAATTAAAACTAAATAACTAATGATATACCCTTACCGACGGATTATTCCGTCGGTAATATATATATTTAATTTATTAAATAGTAAATAAATAATGATATACCGTTAACGACGGAATATTCCGTCGGGAATATGACGACGGACATTATCCGTCGGTATTCCGTCGGTAAATTGAGCATCCCAATTTCCGTCGGTAATCCGTCGGTAAGACGACCCGTGTTTTTCATCCGTCGGTAATTCCGTCGGAAAATAGCATAAATTTTGTAGTGTCTCAACCATTGATCAAACCTAATAGATGGTGTAGATTCAATTAAAATTCAATTTCATTAATGTTTAAATTTGTCAAGAAGCACTTCATTAAGGGTATAATGGGGAGGTGCAAATTCATTTATATTTTCATTTACATTCTACCATTCCAATTTTGGGGTTCAAATTCAAAAAACACAGCTAGGGTTCTCTTCCCTCTCGAATTGGCACAAAATCAACGGCAGAAGACGGGATTTCTTCCCTATGTAACAGATAATCGTTGCGTTTTGGTTCGTTGAGAGGACACTGGTTCTTCGTAAAGGTAAGGGTCAAAATCCGTGTGAAATGTTCAGTAGGTAGTTCATGAATCAAAGGTAAGTGACGCCAATTTATTGTGCAATATCGATTTTCAACCTTCTTATTGCTTGAATCGAAGGTATTTGGGTTTGAATTAACTAGGGTTTCGAATTAGTAGTTGGATTTGATATTTGGATTCGAATTAACTAGGGTTTCGAATTTGGGTTCTATTTGATAAGCAACGCCAGTTTGTTGTGCATAATCAAGTTTGCCTTCAATTTCGTTGGTTGGATGGATTAGATGATTTCAATTCTTGAATTTACGATATTATTTGGCGGAATTGAAATTTGTTCAATGATTGTGGTTCACGCACTTGAAATTTGTATGCACATTTAGACTAAATTAAGTTTGTGCACATGCCTATTTTTGACTTTGCAATGCTTTTCAGGAAGATTTGTGTGCACATTTAGAGTCAACTTCATGCACATCTTTCTTAATTTATATGCACTTATAATATTTATTATTCATGAATCAGGTGCCACAAGATTAGAGACGTCAGAGGTATTGTATATCAATTTGAAGTTGCAAAATTGTGGGAAAAATGTGCCTATATATCAAGTGGGAATACAATGCGTACTGCTTAAGAGTATTACGAGAATGTCGTGAAAGAAAAATTGAAAGTTGATTCAAGTGTTGATATTTTATGTCGAACATAGATGATGTGGGTAATGAATAGTCTTTCATTTGAGTTTCTAGGGTTCATAGATTTGCGTTCAATTTCGTTGGTTGGATGGATTAGATGATTTCAATTCTTGAATTTACGATATTATTTGGCGGAATTGAAATTTGTTCAATGGTTGTGGATCACGCACTTGAAATTTGTTTGCACATTTAGACTAAAGTTTGTGCACATGTCTATTTTTGAATCTGCAATGCTTTTCAAGAAGATTTGTGTGCACATTTAGATTCAACTTCATGCACATTTTTCTTAATTTATATGCACTTATAATATTTATTATTTATTATTCAGTCACATACGAAGATTTGTGTGCACATTTAGAGTCAACTTCATGCACATTTTTCTTAATTTATATGCACTTATAATATTTATTATTTATTATTCATGAATACAATGCGTACTGCTTAAGAGTACTACGAGAATGTCGTGAAAGAAAAATTGAAAGTTGATTGAAGTCTTGATATTCTATGTTTCACATTAGCGCAATTTTGTATGTACAAGAATGAATTGTACACATTTTATGGAATTAATAACAAATACTATTGGGCAGAATCCAAAACCAGCGCATATTCCACCAAAATATTTCAGGAATCAGGTGAAAAGTACTATTATGATATTTTGTTCCAGATAGAAACACAAAATGAAAGTAGATTCGTCCAGCAATTCTCGCAAAAATAAATGAAGTCTAAAATCAATAAAAGCCGAATGATTCAACACCAATCGAAGAAATCACTATTCATCCCAGCACAAATACAAATTAATAAGTTTGCTAACAAAAATACAAATAGAACGATGTGCATAAAGCAACATATCAATATCCTGAACAAAAAAATCGATCAGTTTTTTGTATGCACGCGTAGTGAATACCTCTTGCACATTTATAGTATTTGTATGCACACACAAAAAATCTTGAGTTTTTGAATTTTTAGAGCTAATTAGGGCATGAAATCGGGGATAACAACTTCAAATCGCTGCTATAATGGCAGAAAACGGTGAGAAGAAGTTCGTAACTGGCTTCGCCGCATCGCCAAGATTCTCGACACTTCCGACACCATGACCAACGATACACTTCAGATTTTCTCCCAAAACTGATTTCAGCAAATATTTACCAAATTAGATAAATCACCCAGAATTAAATCTTCAACTACTACAAATAGAATTATTCATGAATTAAATTGAATTCGTATGTGACTGCAACATTCTCATCCAAGAAGAAATCAGAAAAAGAGAAACAACAAAGCGAAAATTACCCATTTCGATGAAGTATTTTCCTTCATCGGTGAGATCTAAAAGATCGAAAATAAATTATGCACTAATCCGCAGGATGAATACAACAACTTTTCAAGTTAATCGAAGAGTGCAAAGTTGTCTTCAATGGAGACTGAATTTCGCCGCCCAAAGAAAGATAGAAGTAAACCTTAGTTTTTCATTCTTGAAACATAAGGGGAGTAAATACGAATTTGCCCTTAATGACTATTTTTCCCCTTCAAAAATTGATGAGTCATCACTCAATCTGAACCACAGATCATGAAAATGAATGGCACGGATTTGTTCTTATTTCTCTCGTTAAGCACTCCTATATATATATATATATATATAGGGAATGAATATTATGAGATCCAAATCTTAAAAGAGATACGAGAACCGATCTCGTCCCTTAATTTCGCAAATCTAAGGCTCTCATTTTATCCCCAAAAGCATTTAAATTTAAATCAAAAAAGAAATAAATAGTCTCATTAAGGGCAAATATGTAATCTTCTCTTTACTTTTTCCCACTTAAGATTTTTGGCTGTTTGGTTGTATTCTTTGTCTGTTTTTTCGTAGTCATGTTCAAGGTTTGATATTTCATGCATACCGTAGTGTATTTATATGCTTATGGTATGTAATTTTTTTGCATATCCCTTTTTTATGTACATGTGTGTTTATATATCTGCATAGTACCCAATTTTGATTTGCATGAAAAACACTTTATATATGCATAATTTCTAATACTTAAATATACCAAAACAAGTGTTCACCTATATTAGTTCAACTACTGTATCAATAAAAAACATAAGTACCACCATAACTTCTAAGTTTTACATCCCAAGTTGTTCCAACAAAAGAGCTTTCACACATTCTTTAGAATCAAGTTCATTCTCATCGGCATGACCAACATCCTCTTGTTTCACTGTCTCCTTCATTTTGTTATTATCGAAATTGACTACGCTCAAGCAATTCCGCATCCTCAAAAGCTTAATTTGTTTCACACCTTTCCTCAAAAATCTCGTGTCCCAGTTGATTATGTCACCCTTGAACGTCTCCATATGTCTCATCAAATACACTCCTGCAAGAAATAATTCATATTTATCATATTTTACCGTTACAAATTGATTTATGCTTACCTTTCTCAGAAATCATGCACACAAGTATAGAATTTCATGCTAACCTTTCGATCAAGTTATGCACACATTTTATGCATTTGACTCAATCTTTTTATGCTAACCTTTCGATCAAGTTATGCACACCACCAATATTAATTATGCACAAAAATCCAAAATAATATGTAACAATGGACAAAAAATTTATGCTTACTATTTCATATTTTTATGCTAATATATAAAATGTTTTATGCTTACGCTTATAAAAAAGCCAAACGAAAAAAAAAGGATGTGCATACCAATATTAAAACTTTCATGCACACAGACACTCAGTTAGTATTGTGGCAAAAATATTTATGCTTACCTTTCTCAAAATTTATGCACACAGTTATATTATTTATGTTCTCTTCCTCTTTCCTTTACCTCACGATGTTCCTGCTTTTTTAGAATATTCACTTAGTACGCATGCAGTTTTTTCACTAAATTTATGCATATAACTATCATATTTCTTGCATATCAGTATCAAAATTTATGCATACCAGTAACACACAAAACTGTTCAGAATATTTTCATTTTATGCATATGAATATCGTATTTTATGCTAACCATTACATTTGTTTATGCTCACCACCCTAAATATTTATGCAGAAACAACATATATTATATGTACCAAAGAAATTTTAATTTATGCTAACGATTTCCTATATTTATGCTAATATAGATATACTTTAATGCTGATGCGCAATAATCAAATAAAATCTCATTGATTAACATCTACTTCCTACTGAATAGGCTTCAATCAACAAACTCTGCAGAAACACATCAGAAACACAATGCTTGCATGAATCTCCTTGCCTAATTCTATCAAACAGAGTCCAGAACAAGCACGAAAAGCAGAGGATAAAGTGAAGTTGTCTGCTTCCAAACACAACTTAGGCATCCTCCTAACAAGCTCAATCCCTTCTCCCCACATCTTAGCCTCTGCATAGCCTGACAATAGCGCATTGACGCACACAATGTTCTTCTCAGGAATTTTGTCGAACACCTTTGCTGCATCATTCAAGCACAGCAGTTTAACGTAGAAATCCACCATAGCACTACCGACGAATACACTAGCTAACCACCCCCAATTTCTCCACATAAGCATGAACAGTGTAAAAACATTATATGAGCATCAAATAGCGAATTCGTACCCTTCCATATTCACAAATCTCATTTGGTTCTCATAGGGTTTTATTCACATTAACAATCATATCTCTACAACACCAAATAATCCATGGGTTTCATAATTTAAGTAACGAATAAGTAAAACATACCTGAATACTCGTCGATTCGAGGGAAATCGTCTCTAAATCTTCGATTTCGTACTCGATTGTTGTCGGTTCTTCTCGGTGGTCGGTTATGGAGGAAAATTGTGTCTTCTCGGTCGTCGATTATGGAGGATAAATGGGTCTTCTCAGTTCTGTATCTGTCGGTTGTGGATGGAAGTTTTGGAGTAGTGGGTCTTGTAGGTTTTCGATGGAATGGAACCGCCGACCATGAACGAAAATGTTTTGAAGCTGCTTGAGCATGAACGAAATGTTTTCTACTGCCCAAATCTATAATTCAATTATATGCCAAAAACACCCTTTTCTCATTTATTTTTTTTTAAGAAAGAAGGGGTTGATATTGGCCATTAGATTAGGACCGATCGACGCTTAGGATCGGTTCTCGTATCTCTTTTGAGTGTTGGATCTCCCTAGATCCACACCCTATATATATATATATATATATATATATATATATATATATATATATATATATATATATATATATATAGATATATATATCAAATAGGAGAATAAACAGTGGTAAGGACAAAATACATGTATACAAGCCTAAAAGTTGCTTACAATATACAAAATCCCAACAATTCTCCCACTCATACTAAAGAAAACTTTTAGTATACAACCTGTCAGTTCTTGTGCTAACTTGTACAAACAAACACGCTTAGCTATCTATCATATCTATCATTGTATCACTGCATCTTCTCCCACTTATACAAAAGTTTCTGCAGTTATAAGTGGGCGGCATCTCTACCACTCTTAAGCCATGAACATGCTTCTCGTAAGCTGGGATTGGTAAGCTCTTCGTGAAAGGATCAACTAGGTTGTCTTCAGTTCCAATTTTATCAATCACCACGTCTCCTCGATGTGAGCCATAAAAACTCTCAAACATGTTTTGGTTACCCTTACTACTTGCCCCGCCTTCATCCTGAATCTGATATTTGTTGACCAAAGCATCAAAATCATACAGTAAGTCGTTCATACATGCAGGGTTGCCTGCAACCAAACCCGCACATTTGAATAATACGTCCAACAACTTTTTAGTGGCATCTACAGCAGAATGGCCGACATTCCCAACTTCAGAAAGCTTATCAAAACGTTTGAAAAACACATTTCTACCCCAACGAGAAAGGACACACGAATCTGGAACACAATTGATATTGGAATTCTTCAACACCTTCAAAATGTGCCTACACAACAGACCATGCATCTCCATCTTCCTGCATGTGCATGACACCCTGAAATCAACAACATTAAACGTAACGTTGAAAACTCCTACGGTATTATCATCTATTTCAAACATATTCTCGCAACCACTATCGGTTATTTTCTTAATAGAATACACGTTAACAACATCAACCCATTCAGCCTGCACCTTATAGAACATAGTGTTTGAATGCACTGCAGCCAAACTTCGCTCCAAAGGCAATGTTGTTATTAAAATTGGTAAACTTCCATCATCCGTTGCATTTAGTTTGTCATGTGTGTGGCGTTGAGCATTTATTGCACTCTCATACAACAAATAAAACATCAGCAGATTGGCCTTCGATTTTAAGTAAGTCCAGAAAAAATGATTCTCACTCTCGGACATGGATGTTGTGTGAAATAATCCAGACATTGGGAAGTCTCTCAAATAAGCAGGAATCCAACAATGGCGTTGATTAAACATCCCATCAAGCCAATCATGACCAACCAAATCAAAATCTGATAAAATCGCATTCCATTTTTTGTCAAACTCCTCCGGTTGCAGGTCGCTATTCCACACAATGTCATTAAATATTGTGGTGAAATCAGTGTTTTTTCTTAATGACGCCGGAATCTTATCAGGAACTTTCAACATGATGTATCACATACAAAAGCGATGACGCATTTCGGGCATAACATTCTCCATTGCAATCTTCACAGAAGGATCCTGATCGGTTATTAATAACTTCGGACAACCGTCCATGCAAGTTTTGAATGTGTTGAGTAACCAAGAATAAGACTCCACTGTCTCCGAAGACAACAAACTCGCAGCAAACGTAATACACTTGTCGTGGTTGTCGAGGTCGGTGAATGGAACAAAAATCATGCCGTAACTGCAAAAAAATTATTTAAATTTCAATTAGTTTGTTTGCATGAAATCTAATCAGTATGAGCATAAATGCAAGGCTTCATAAGCATAAAATCGGCTAAGGAACTGATATATAGTATATGAATGTATATGATTATGTGCATAAAGGATATGGACAATGTGCATAAATGCATGGTTTCGTATGCAAAAAACTATAACTGCGTACAATAATTATTTGAAAAACATACTAACTCGTATCAGCTACACACAAAAACAAATACCTATTGGTTGAATAAGTTGCATCCATTGATAATGAATCTCCAAAAATCTTGTAATTGTCAATACATATATCATCTGCCCAAAATACACGCTTCAATATATCCCCTCCGTCCGTAAAATATTCATAAAAGAAATTCGGGTTCCTATCACGAGCTTCCTTCATTTTATCCAACATCATTTGTGCATCCGCGCCCTCAACACTTATACGAAGATCACGGTGGAAATTTTTAAAATCTTCTCCATCACAACCGATGTTCTCATAGCTGCCCACCAACTCACTAAACATTTTATATGACCTCATCGGACCAACATTAGAACGCGCACAACTAAAGACGAAATTCTTATGAACGGATGTCATGGTACGATTGTATTTCATGAATTGCTTGTGAGTTGAGAATAAAAAAGGATGTGTGTGTGCCTCGTGAAATAGATCGACAACAAAACATTCGGGGTGGGATTTAAATACGACGCGTGCCAAGCATGATGACCGTTTTGAATTACACCTTCGCTTTGTTCTTTTGGAATCAACATTATCATCATCCATGAATTTCTCCCCTTCTCTACTGCACACCAGATATCTACGCATGATAGACCCACCCCCATGACGTTTTATGGACCACTTACGGATATCAAAACCGCACAAACCTCCGTAGTCTCTATAGAAGCTTTCCGCCTCATCCAGAGTATCAAATTTCCATCCAACATACGGTTTCAATTCAGCCTCGCAATCAGGAATGAAAATGGAATCATTGGGGTCAAGAGAAACGTTTGACTGTAATGATTCAACCATTCAACACACTACATGCATGAATATTAAACAATATCAGCATAAACACTAAAAACAATATGCATGAATATTATTTTTGCGTTAAAAAAAGAAATCAAATACTGAATCTAGAACATAACAGAACAACACTACTGAATCTATCCATAAATCTCATAAATACAGCACAAACCCTAATCAAAAACAAATTCGACCAATGAAATCAATCCAGAAATCTCAAAAAAATCAGCATAAATTGAAAACGAGCAGAAACAGGTGGATAACAAAAAATCAATCCATTAATCTCGAACAACAATATTTTCAAAACCAGAACGAATTCTTACCTTAGATGCAAAATGTAAAACGAGCAGAAAGAATGGGTTAAAAACGGATGCAAAATCGGCGGAAATCACTCGTCCAAATACGCCTGAAATCCGGCTGAAATCAGGCGAGAACCAAAGAAATCGGAACGAAGTAACGAAACCCGCGACAGATAATCGACTTCTTACTCCCACATTCATGATTTCAAGCTCGTCTATTTCTTTGTGAGTTTGCTCGTCTGTTTCTTTGTGAGTTTGCAATCTTTAGATTATTAAAAAAAAGATGGGGAAAAGAATGAGGAAAGATTACACTTTTACCCTTAATGAGATGATTTATTCCTTTTTTGATATATTTTTAAATACCTTTTGGGAAAAAAGGATGGCCTTAGATTAACGAAATGGATGGACGAGATCGGTTCTCGTATCTCTTTTGAAATTAGGATCTCATTTGATCCATTTCCTATATATATATTATTCTAAATTGAAATATATTACTATTATAAAATGCATACAACTTATAAGTTGCAGTATATAGATATTTTAATTAGGATTAATAACAATAATAATAAGAATTATTATTAAATATTTATTATTATCTTTCAATAAAAAAAATTAATTACGATTGATATTATTAATAATTTATGTAGTATTCACCAAGATAAGTACTACGTCATCGATACACAACGTAAACACTCGATTTTTTCTTAGTGTTTAGATTTTGTGCTCGAGTGCTTAGATAATTTTTTTGGGGAGCGCTAAGGTGATTTTTTTCTTCCAGTTTTAGGTGATTTGCTACTTTTGATTTTCTTAATTTATTTATTTATTTTTATGATACCCTATTTCAAATTTATTTTATGAATCAAATTTAATTTTATTAATTTATCTCAAATTTAATTTTGTAAAACAAATATTTATTCCAAAATATTTTTATTAATTTTGTTAATCAAGTATTTATTCTTAATTAAAAATTTTATAATACTGCAACTAAGTTGTATGCTTTTTATAATAGTAATATATGCCAATTTAGAATAATAAGAAAGAAAAATAATTTGGAATAAATGTTTGATTAACAAAATTAAATTTGATTCATAAAATAAATTTGAAATAGGGTATCCTAAAATAAATTTAAAATAGTCTTTGCCTATTTTTGCAATTTATACACAATTTGGCTATTTTTGCAAATTACTTTACACGTTTGCCTATTTTTGCAATTCTCCCATAAAGGAAAATATTCTCTTCGTCTCATTGAAGTTGTCCGTTTTCTTTTAGGCGCGATTTTGAGGTAGGATTGTTAATTTATTAGTTGTGTGTAGAATTATGTAAAGTTGTGGGTCCCTGAAATAAAGTGTGCATAATAATTTATCAAAAAACGAAACTAAACAATATCAATGAAACGACTCGAAAAGTTATAATGGGCAACTTCAAAGGGACGGAGGGGAATATTGGAAAAGAAAATGATCTAGTGGTTCAAACACTTGTGAATTTATGTTAAGAGTTTTGAAACTCTTAACCGTTATGATGTGATATACAAATCATGTACCACATAAAACACATTATAGATAATTAATACAGTTACTTGAAGATCACAAGCAACATATAAGTTGTTCAATTTTTTATACCAAACAATCAATTAGCCAATTGCATTTTAGGTTATTAACCCCTCTAAACCTTTTTAATGCAAGGGTTGATTTCAACATTAAGATTAGTATCAATTTGATTGCACCTTATTAATTGCATGATTTGACTTATGCACAAATTGCGATACATTTAATTCTGTACGCCAAATTCTATCCCCATTTGGACTTAATTTTATTCATGCATCCAAATGTAATTGCCCACCCTCCCAATCCGATTATCTTTGTAGCTATCAACATTCACCCATTTTGTGCTTAGTATTTCGGTAACTTTTTAATCTTCTATCAATTTCAAGAATTTGATTGACTCATATTAAATAATTATAGTCAAAATCTTTAAGAGAACTATAATATAGTGTAAAAGATTACAGTTAGAAATTATTGAATTTGGTGAAATAAAATTCAGACCACATATTTCATACTATATTACTCCCTCCGTCCCAAATATATATACCTCATTTTTTTTTTCGTCTGTCCCAAATTTATATGCCTATTAATAATTTTTTATTCCTAACTAAACGTTTCACTAACTTTCATGGTCTAATTAATATGATAATATAGTAAAAGACCACTTTATCCAACTTTTATAATAACAAATACAATTATGTCATTAATATTTTAATAATTTATTTTAGTTTATTCATATTTCAATATTAATATTTATTTAATTTTCATATCATTAAATTTTCTTAATATGTGGGAAGAATTAAATAAGAAGATCCTTGTCCACGTGCATTATTGGGTCAACCATATTTCATCAAATCAAACTGTTGACACCGCTTGGAGAAAAAGAAGACGGTTGTTTGCGGAGCTGCCGAGTTGGTAGAAATATACAAAGCCCAAACTTGAAATTTAAGAAGAAGAAAAAGGTAGCTCCAATGGCGGGAGGGTCAGTAGGGCCGACCGGAGTGTCCAAGGAGAGGGCGGCGGAGTATAAGGGGACTGTAACCGGTTATGTCCTCGTCACTTGTCTTGTTGGTGCTGTAGGTGGATCACTCTTTGGTTATGATATAGGAATTTCAGGTACTTTGGGAAGAAATTAAATAATCTAATTTCAGTTTTTGGGTAATTTGTAACAAGTTAGGAATGTTGGTGTTTGAGCAGGAGGAGTTACATCAATGGATGATTTTCTGAAGAAGTTCTTCCCCACGGTGTACAGAAACAAACAGCACGCTCATGAGAACAATTACTGCAAGTACAACAATCAGGGCCTTGCAGCGTTTACATCCTCTCTCTATCTAGCCGGTCTCGTCTCATCTCTGGTGGCGTCTCCCATCACGCGCAACTACGGCCGCCGCGGAAGCATCATCTGCGGCGGCCTCAGCTTCATCGTCGGAGCAACGCTAGACGCTTCAGCTGTCAATCTACCCATGCTCATTCTCGGTAGAATTATGCTTGGCGTCGGGATCGGATTCGGAAATCAGGTATTTCGAAATTGAAATTGAAATTGAAACTAATTCATTAGCCCTAATTAACTCCATCTCTATCAACTTTCTGAAGGCAGTTCCACTATATTTATCAGAAATGGCGCCAACTCATCTCAGAGGAGGCCTTAATATGATGTTCCAACTCGCGACAACCTTGGGGATTTTCACTGCAAATATGATTAATTACGGAACGCAGAAGCTCCGGCCGTCGGGATGGAGGCTGTCTTTGGGGCTTGCGGCGGCGCCGGCAATCGTGATGACTATAGGAGGAGTCCTTCTTCCGGAGACGCCCAACAGCTTAATCGAGAGGGGATTAGAAGAGAAGGGGAGAAAAGTGTTGGAGAAGATCAGAGGCACAAGCGATGTGCAGGCGGAGTTGCAGGATATTAAGGATGCTAGTGAGCTAGCAAAGTCAATCAAGCATCCTTTCCGGAACATTCTAGAAAAAAGGAACAGACCTCAGTTGATAATGGCGATCTTCATGCCTACTTTTCAAATCCTCACGGGCATAAACTCGATCCTATTCTATGCGCCAGTTCTGTTCCAAAGCATGGGATTCAAGCGGAATGCTTCTCTCTACTCCTCTGCTATGACCGGAGCTGTTCTAGCTTCGTCCACCTTCATCTCCATCGCAACCGTGGACAGATTGGGGCGGCGAGCGCTGCTGATCAGCGGAGGAGTTCAGATGGTGGTGTGTCAAGTGGTGGTGGCGATCATACTAGGGGAGAAGTTCAGTGAGGAGGGGCTTTCGAAGACGTATTCGACACTGGTTGTGGTGGTGATCTGCTTGTTCGTGATGGCGTTTGGATGGTCATGGGGGCCGTTGGGATGGACGGTGCCGAGTGAGATATTTCCGCTGGAGACGCGGTCGGCGGGGCAGAGCATCACGGTGGCGATCAACTTCTTGTTCACTTTCGTGATAGGCCAAGTGTTTCTCTCCCTTCTTTGTGCGTTCAAGTTTGGGATTTTCCTCTTCTTTGCGGGGTGGATTACGGTGATGACCGTGTTTGTGTACCTGTTCTTGCCGGAAACAAAAGGCGTTCCCATCGAAGAGATGATTTTGTTGTGGAAGAAGCATTGGTTCTGGAAGAGATTGTATAGAGATGATGCTTAAAGCTGCAACTCTGTCTTCTTCTTCTTTTCAATATTAAAATTCGGAACTTGTTCAAAATAACTTGTTACAGACCAAACTCTAGTTTAAAAATGATAAAAACATAACCTTTAATTCCTACCGATGATCATTTATTCCAACGGTAGCTTCCAAATAATTATTTATTTTTTCTTTCCTGTTTTCGTCATTTGATAATTTTCTGTTATGGGTTTTTGGTTATTGACTGCTACTGTTCTTTTTCTTGGTCAATGGAAGAATTACGGCGACGGAGGTCGCATTGAGGAGCAAGCGTTAACTTTTCTTGACGTTCATGCGTCTTTATTTTAGTCTCGTCTCGTGTTTTCATAATTATAGCATATTGTTGCACTTTTATTTTTATTAGCGGTTTTGGACTAGAGTTTGTTTGGGAGAGTATTTATTGTCTCTATTGGGATGTTTGCGCAGTTTTTTGGAGTTTATGAAAGTATCTTTCGACTTCCCGACTTCGTATCTCTTTAGTACAAACTTGGATGCTCAATATTTTGGTATTTATTTGACTCAACATATTATTGAAAGAGTTTCTACTAGTATTCTTTTAATTAACAGTAGAAACTTCATTTTTTTCTAAACCTTGTTTTTGTTTTTAAATTATTTTTTTATATAAAAGGGGGAAAAAAAATTTTTTAAAAATAATCAAAAGTTTTTTATAATAGTTTAGTTTGCCAAATAAACTTTATGATTGTGTCGGTTGTTACATAGTCCCTTTTTCTCATAATTAAGATGAGATTTTTTCGCTTTTGAAAAGTTTAATTGTTTGCTTGTGCTCGTGTTAAGTTTTTACTGATTTTTGAAAGTCGGTTTTATGCAGGATTAACAGTAATCAATAAAACAATAAATGAGACAAGCATTTCTTAAAGTGGTTCAGATACGCAAGATCGTACGTCCACTGAACTGAATTACCAGGAGTTCTTGAATTAATTATACTGAGCAAGTCTCTGTCGGTCCGTACATTTGACAGATCACTAGTTATAGTCGACTTTACAATGGGATTCATACACAAGGTTTGAGATTCTCCACCTAAAAAATGAGTTCTTACAATATGAACAGTTCAAGATATAAACTCTTTCGACATCTAAGCTTACTACTATAATTAATTCTTAAATATTTCGAAAGAAAATTAAAATATTGAAGAATGTAAAGGTGAATTGGCGTAATAAGTCCCAAACAATTTATGATTAGTTGACATGATCCTCAAACTTTTTTTTTTATTTAGACATGATCTCCAACCAAATTTCTTCCTAGGAACATAATTCTTTCATTAAAAAATCCCGTTAATCAACGATTTTAAAAAAAATAAAAATTCAAAGGCTATTTTCTATATTTGACATTTTAATTAAAACTAAATACACAATTCAAAATTAAATACATATCTCAACATATTTAGGTTAAATGTCAAAGAAATTACCTCTCACTTTTCACGGTCTCGCTTTTCACCGTTGTCGTTGCTCCCCCCGTGGCCATCGTTGCTACTTGTGACCGCCGCTCGATGTGCCTAGATAAGCAGTTTATTCAAGTCCCGCCGATTCATTCCTCCCGACATTGACCCCTATCGGACCTCTTAGATATTTTGCCCAATCTGCAGAGTTCAATTCCCCAATCCTTACAAAGTAGTTCCTCCGGGCTCAGTTGGAGTTTTGACTATAGCTGCAATCTATCGCCGGGGACCCTTACGGTATGCAATTGAGCCCTATCTTGATTTGTTGTTCTTAACTTGTATGATTTTTGAATTTCAATTTGATTGATGATGTATTTTGAAATGTTGTCTTAGTTTTTTTTAGATTAATACTCCCTCCGTTGCATTCCGTTCCATTTAATTTGTTTATGTTTTCTTTTCGGACCGACCCATTCAATTTGTCTTTAGTCCAAAAATGTAAGTTTTTTATATTATAGGACCCACATCTTACTAAAACTCATATCTTTACTACTAAATAACTTATTTAAATTGTAGTATTCACATTTTTACTATTAAAACTCACCAATAACTTCACCGAAAATATTGAAGTCAAGTTAAATGGAATGGATGGATTATAACGTAATGTTGGATCCATGGGTTTATCCTTATAAACATCAAAATGTGATGTAATGTTACTTGTATGATGAGTTTCTTTGTTCATTTGAGGGAAGATGAGTTTGAGTTTCTTCATTGATTGTACTTTGAATTTATTTTGGATGTAATGGTGGCACTGTAGACTGTAATTCAATAAATCCGGTTTCTTACTTGTGTACTATAATGTACATAAGGATGAGGAAATTATATTAAATCGCATATATGTTTTTGATTTTTTGGACTTGCTTTTATTTATATGGCTAGGGAATGTTTTGGAGATGGTTTTGTGAATATGATTTTTGTGGAATTGACTTTTATGAATATGGCAAATTAGATTGTCTTTATTTCAAACTCATATATTTTTTGAGGGAAAAATTATTTTTTGTCCGTTATCTTGGCGTCCAATTCACTTTGTCCGTTATTTGGTCGAATCCAAATTTAATCCGTTAATTTGACAAATTGTCATTTTTAGTCCGTTTTATAAAATTTGTCAAATTTGTCTAATTTTCGTCCGTTAGGTTAATAATAAATATTTAAAATCACATTTTTAATATTAGAACATATTTGTAATATTAAGTTTAGTCTTTTATATTATTCAATTTTAAGCTAATATATTTATAAAAAAAATCCAAAAAGGGGTTGATTATTTTTCTTAATATTGCTTATGTTGTTTGTTGAACAATTTAAGAAAATCAGGCTCGAAGATAGAACCGGATAGTTAAGAAAATTCTAAAAATAATAAATATTAATAAAAAAAATCAACCCCATTTTTGATTTTTTTGAAATATAATGTATTAAAACTTGGCATTTGTAATATAAAGGACGGAAATTGATATTACACATATGTTCTAGTATTTTAAAAGTAGTTTTTTTTTTTATTAACCCAGTGGATCAAAATTGAACAAATTTGGCTAATATTATAAAACGAACAAAAAACGAACAATTTTTCAAATTAACGGACTAAAATTAGACTCGGCCAAAATAACGGGCCAAAGTGAATCAGATGTCAAGATAACGGGTCAAAAATGATTTTCCCCCTTTTTTGATGATGCAATAACATTGTTTTAGGGTTTGATAATTAGTGTATGAATCGATATTAAAAAAAAAAAAAAAAAATTATTTTTATGAACCTGACCGTTATCACAAATTATTATTCTCTCCGTCCCGCTATTAGCGGCTCACTTTCCTAATTGAGACGTCCCGCTAAAAGTGACTCATTCCAAATTTAGTAAATTTTAATACATCTCTCTTACTTTTTCATTTATTTTATTATTATCTCACTTATCTTTTTTCTCCTATTTTATCATCTTCTCTCTTATTATCTCAATCATCTTCTCTCCTCTACTTTATCAAATAATTCTCTCATATTTTATTATCTATTTTCTTAATAACCGTGCCAAAAAAAGGGAGTCGTTAATAGCGGGACGAAAGAAGTAATTATGATACCTAAACATTTTAAAATTGATAGAATTGAATCATATATTTCTTGGTTTACTTAGTCCTCAAAAATGTGAAACACAAAACATAATCTTTGAATTTAAAGAATTTTTTTTTAAAAAAAAAGGATGGCTAACAAATTTTTTAGTGGAAGAATTATCATATATATATATATCCAGTGATTGAATAGTTTACGGACATATTTAGCTAATTTGCCGAAAATAAAAGCAACCAAAATGAGAGAACAAAACAGACATAAAATCCAGAGATGTGGCCCCTACATCAGCTAACTTGTGATTGACGCGTATGATGTTTAGAACAACTTTCAGCTGCAGCTAGACGGTTTGGAATACCCAGCTTTCAGTAGAAATTCTCGGTTAAATATAGTCAAAATAGAGAAGCTGCTTAAGGTGCTATGACCCAACTTTCAGCTGCAACTTACAGCTTATCTAATTTATTGAACTATTTTATCCTTTAAATATTTTTATAATTCTCAAAAAATTATTAATTTTAAAATTAATATTTTCTTAGTTACAAATTTAATTATATTTATATTTTAATATATTAGTTAGTAATTTGATAAAATTATTTTAAACTTATTATTTATAAATTATTCAAGTTTAATAAAATAATTATTGTTAAAATTAAATATATATTAATTAAAATAGTGGAATCTGAAAATTATGAATTTTAAATTAATATTTTATTCTATTTTCATTCAATGATAATTATTTTTTAGCTGCATAATTATTAAAATTATATAATAATATTATTATTAAGAATTTTAAGCAAATAAATAATATTTAAAATATAATATATATTTATGTTAAATTGATATATTATAAATTTATATAATATAAAAATTAATAATAAATAAATAATATTTAATATATAATATGTTTATGTTAATATGTTATATTATAAATTTATATAATATAAAAATTAATTATATTTATTTATTTATTATAAATTATAATTATTTAATAATAGTGAGAGTAAAATATATATTTTGTTTAAAAAATTAAAATAATATTTATTTTCAAACATCGATAAATTTTCAAATCAGCCGCTTTCAGCACTTTTCAACATTTATCAATAAGTTTCAACTATTACTACCTACGCTAGGCCCTGTCACATTACCCAATCATATCTAGATACGTCGACGAATCTCCCCCTTTTCACAGCTCGGACTCATCCCAGCTGTACTTGCTTCTACCTATTTTTGCTCCACAATTTATAATCGAGTCAATTTTGTCTCGTTTTTGTTTGATTTCGTTAGGAAAAAATAAATTATTTTGTTAATATGGAGGTTTCTGTAATAATGTTATAATTTACTATTACTAATTCTTCTATGCTTTCAAAATGAATGCAATTCAAATTAATTTTTTTTGGAAATGGTAAACTCTCCATATTCATCCGATCATGAACATTTTCTTCAGCCCTTCATCGGTCAATAGGTCTTTTAGACTGTTTATTTTAACCAGAAAAAAATAAATTGAAAATTTATACTTTCTCGTCCTCATAGAAAGTGTCTCTTTTCTATGATTATTCTATGCATTACGGAAATTAAAAAATTTGTATTGTGTGATGTATGTATTGTTTGACTTTTGACTTGTCAATTTAATCCACATATTGTTTGTTATTTTTAGAAATATGATATTTTTTATGAGACGATCAAAAAAGGAAAGCAGAACATTTTCATGAAACAGGGGAGTACATACTTAATAAAAAAAATTAAAAATTGTTAGGTTCAGTATGGTTCGGTCCGTTAAATAGACGAAACTAATCTCTAGCTTTTATAGTATTTACAATATGAAAATATAATTTAAATAATTAAAGAATATTTAACACGCACATATAATAAGGCGACAAAATTATATTCTTCAAAACTTTCAAGTATCAATATATAATATCGAAGATTCTCTAGCGAATAACATGCCTTTAAATTCTGTAAATTACCAAGTTACCAATTGGGAGTATTTATAAACTTTCCATAACTAGAGAAATAAATACCTTTGAGTACTTTGGCATATTGTTTGAGTAGATTTTTGCGTCCAAAAGGACCAAAACTCAAAACTTAAATCGTTGGATTCGCAAGTAGGCTTTATTCTTAATCAATAGATTGACTGATCAACTATGCATTTTTTTATAATTATTATTTAAATGTGTTTTATTTTATTCAATTGCATGGATATCTTCATCAAAATGGGATTAATATTATTTGAATGCATCCACTTATTGACTTATATAGTGCATATCCAATAAATTTATCCTTTAAATATATAATTCATTACTCACTCTCAAAGCTCTTGAGGGCTGGAATATTCATGTCATTACACAATCAGATAGAATAGATAAGTCCACGAATTGTCCCCATCATATATTGATTCTTGAAGTTGTTAATTTCAAGGTTTTCGTGTTTGAAAATGTTTCCTTCAAAGAGAAAATTACGGCTAATATGATAATCTTGTCGGCTTAAATACCATGAACATAGTTGAATATTTAAGTGATAGTATCTTAAAAATGAATTATAAAATACTTCATACATACATTATACCTTAAATCTTAGGTTCACTAACACGTGTTATATATTATATAATTTATAATTTATTTATGTGAACTTAAAATTTTAATAAAATGAAAAAAAAAAGATTACACGGCACCAACGTTAAGTAAATGATTTGTTCAAAAGGAAGATGAAGAGTATTTTTTATACCATTAAAGGCCTTTATTATTACAGAGATTCTTAGTGGATCATCTTTAGAAATAGACTTATGCAAAAATATTCAATTATTAAATTCTTGTAGACAGTTTCCCTCCCTTGCACATCCAACTCATGGTATGAGCAATTATTATGTTCTGAAAAAACGTTGAAAATAAAATATTTATTGCAGTCGATTCAATCAAGAATCCACCTTTCCAATTTTAGGGGTTGGAAGGAATTCTATGCAAATTCGGACAAAAAAGTTACTCCATCCGTCTCACAATTCTTGTAATATTTTCCTTTTTGGGATGTCCCATCATTCTTGTAACATTTCCTAAAATAGATAATTATTACACACACTTTATTTGAGGGTCTCACATCTCTACTTACAACCAACAACTCTCCTAAAATACCGTGCCGATAAATTTTGTTACAAGAATGATGGGACGGAGGGAGTATTAATTAAGAATGAAATACTACATTTTATATTTGTAAAATTCAAGTAAAATCATACCTTAATTTTAAAGTCTATGTATTTCAAACTGGAGGGTAAGATGTAGTGGGTGTTTGGAGTAGCTGAAGCTTATTGATAAGTGCTGAAATATACTGATTTGAGAATTTGTAGGTGTTTGGAAATAATTGTTGAAAGCTGCTGAAAGTGAGGAAAATAGTGTTTGGAAAACTACTGATATCAGTAGCTTATTTTAAGTTTTAAATAAAATATCCGTTTTACCCTTAATGTTATTAAATAATTGTAATTTATAATAAATAAATAAATATTATTAATTTTTAGATTATATAAATTTATAATATATCATATTAGCACAAACATATCATACTATTATATTTTAAATATTATTTATTTACTGAAAATTCATAATAATAATATTTTTATATAATATTAATAATTACGTAGCTAAGAAATAACTATCATTAAATAAAAATAGAAAAAATATTAATTTAAAATTAAAAATTTTCAGAACCCATTATTTTAATTAATATATATTTAATTATATTTAATTCTAAATAATAATTATTTCATTAAATTTAAAAAAATTATAAATAATAAATATAAAATAATTTTTATCAAATTACTAACTAATATATTAAAATATAATTATAATTAAATTTATAACTAAGAAAAATATTAAATTTAAACTTAATAATTTTTTGAAATTATAGAAATATTTAAAGGATAAAATAGTTAAATAAGTTAGATAAGCTGTAAGTTGCAGCTGAAAGATGAGTCATAGCAGCTTAAGCAACTTCTCTATCTTGATTATGTTTAGTAGAGAATTTCTGCTTAGGTGAACAAACACTCTTGCTGCAGTTAAAATATGTTCCAAACGATTCCGTGATTGATGAAGACAGCCTTAACATTTCCAAAAGCATGATTGGCGCTATGCTCAAAAGGGCAATGCTGGAGTACAATTAACGGTCAAGATTGATCAAAACTAGTGTGGCGCATTGACCTTGTGTAGGGCATGTGTACATCCTAAGAAGTCTTTGACTTCCAAAATTGCAATGTTTACTGTAAACGAAAACCTCCATTATTTGGAATTTTTTTATCGTAGACCGGATCTACAACTTAAGTTATATACCCGGTGATTAAAAATCATGACACATCACATATTTGTAAAAAAAAAATTAATAAAAACCAACCTTAATTAAATGAATATAAAACCTGTAAAACGGGAAAAATTCCATTATTTGTCCCCTAAAAGGTCTCTATTATACAATCTCACCACAGACATGCATATACATACAGCAATTTGTATCTATACCCATATTTTATAATAATATCACCCACCCTTTTGTCACCAATCACTTGCATAACAGGAGAGATGCAAAAAGTTGTATGCAAATGCAGAGTTATTTTAGGAAGAGATCGTGAAAGACTGATAAAATTTGGTGTTTTGTTGGGTTGGAACCATAATCATTGCCCATTTCTAAAGTTTTTTACTTACTTTAACCAAGTCTGCGCTGTCTCTCTCTGTCCTCTCTCTTTCTCTCTCTAAACCCACAAACATCGATCTCTCTCAGATTGACGTCAATTATTGATTTGAAAGAAGCTTTTCGCATCTGGGCTTTTGTCAATTGTTCAAGAAAGTGACTTTTCTCAACCGGGGGTGTTGGGCTGTAGGAATTTGAAAATGATCGTGGAGAAAATTAGGGGCGGAGAAGAAAGTTATGACGATTTTCCGGTGGGTATGCGTGTTCTTGCTGTTGATGATGACCCAGTTTGCTTGAAGTTGCTGGATACTCTGCTTAGGAAATGCAAGTATCATGGTGAGTTCTTATGTTATACATTGGAAATCTTGTTAATTGATTCTCTATTATGATTCCGTTATTAAAACTTCATGTTGGTTAAAGCAAACTGTGGATCTTAGACTCCTGTAGCTGTGGTCTACGCTCTTACAAAAATTCATAGTCTAATGCATGATTTGCTGCCATCTGAAGTTCTGGATTTCATGGATCCAGTTTTTCCACTTTCCAATTTCTTGTTGTTGGGACATTACGAAGTTTCTGACTTCCATTTTTCAGGATTGATAAACGCTTGTTTCATAGTTTAGGAATTGGACCTAAAATTGAATAAAGCATCATCGTTGTTAACCTTTAATTTTGCAAGAATTGGCAGGTCTTTTCGGAATTCCTCAATTTCCCCCTTGTCTAGAAATAATATTATTTGTTTGATGTCTTTGCTGCATTGGTAAACAAGATCTTGTTCAAGTAGCTTTGCTATACAAGTTTGAAATAATCACATAGCATGTAATTTTCATAGATAAAAGCACAAACATTTAAGTCACGAGAACTGCAGTTCAGAGTTATCATGTTCCTTTGCAACATTGGAAATGCACTTGTATCTTCAAGTATTTGGTTGTCTTCGTTTAAACCAACCTTGTATCTCATTCGCTTTATTATCGACTCTTACTGTAAACTTGGTTATATATGCTGATTTGAATGAAGTTCAGAAAGAGAATCTGCCCTCCAGTGCAATGTTTTCTCTAGTGATTCTTTTTTTTTTTTTTTTGTAACTTAACCTGATATTTCCATTTCTTTTAACAGTCACTACGACAAGTGAGGCAACGATGGCGTTGAAGATGTTGAGGGAAAACAGAGATAGATTTGACTTGGTGATCAGTGATGTCCATATGCCAGACATGGATGGTTTTAAGCTTCTGGAACTTGTTGGTCTTGAAATGGATCTACCTGTTATCAGTATGTTCCCTTCAATCTTTGTTTTCTTTGCTTGTCTTTCTTTTGCAAATATTCCACACTCGACCTTATTGATTTCACGATATCCCTTGTCATTGAATCTTGCATAAGAGCACAAAATTGGTTGAAAATCTTGTTCAGCTTAGAATTTTACTTTTGTGTTGTTGCAGTGTTGTCTGCAAATGGTGACCCCAAACTTGTAATGAAAGGGGTTACTCATGGTGCTTGTGATTATTTAGTCAAGCCTGTTCGGGTTGAGGAGCTGAGGAATATATGGCAACATGTGATCAGGAGAAAGAAAACTGAACCGAAGAGTCATAATAACTCCAGCGATCAAGTGAACGGTAATCAATCAGGTGGAGAAGGGAATGAGTCCCAAGCGGACCGGAACGGTAGATTCAGTAGGAAGAGGAAAGACGAGGACGATGAAGATAATGGAAACGAAAGTGAAGACCCTTCATCACAGAAGAAGCCTCGTGTGGTTTGGTCTATAGAGCTCCACAGGAAGTTTGTTTCAGCAGTGAATCACTTGGGAATTGAAAGTAATTCTTCGGGTTGCACTTGCATAGATTCCTTTTAGATTTTGAATGTTTTCAATCTGATGACAAATACCTTTCTTGCAACAGAGGCTGTTCCTAAAAGAATTCTTGACCTCATGAATGTCGAAGGGCTTACTCGAGAAAATGTTGCAAGCCATCTCCAGGTACTCATTTTCCTTTCCTTTCATCCAATCTGAGTGGGACTGTAAAAACATTTAACCTTATTTATGTCCAAATAGAAATGGATGAAGAACACAAATTCATGCTTGCTTTTGCAGAAATATAGGCTATACCTTAAAAGAATTAGTTCAGTTGCATCACAGCAAGCAAACATGGCAGCTGCACTTGGGATTACGGATTCACCTCTTATGCGTTTCAGTCCGTTTGAGGGGGAGTTTCGGAGTTTGTCTGGACAAGGGAGGCTAGGAAATGCTGCCTTATCACATTACACAACTGGGAACATGCTTGGTAGACTAAATAGTCCTAATGTCAACCTTCATAATCTTACTCCATCCACCCTAATCCAACCGAATAATGCTCAAAATGTAACCAACTTGGTCACTGCTCCCCAGAAAGTGCATCTAGCCCTTACACCAACAAATCAAAGTCCGAGTTTATTTCAAGGAATCCCGCCATCATTGGCACGGGATCAGCTGCAACCCAATAACTGTTCCACAGACATTGCAAGTTTTAGTGTTATAGATAACTCAAGATTGCAGAATCTCAGAAGTAAGGTCACAGACCGAGGAGCAGCAATTAGTAGCTCGAGTAATATCTTGAATAGTGCCACAAATAATCACATGATGCTACATGGGAACTACCAGCAGACAGTGAGGGGTGGAGGATTTGGGGAACATTCTTCTCAAGACATGGCCTCTTTGAACTCAGAACCCTTTTCCTCCAATTTGCTGGAGTCTAGTACTATTCAATCATCTACCACACAACCAACTCCATTACTTCCTACTGAGCCTTTTCACAGTCATTTCCCTATAAGCACCACAAGGTATAATAGCTTTTCTAGTGGCCCTTATTCACAGAAGAACCCTATTGATATTTCCTCCACCACCATGGCTTTGCCACTCGATGATTCTGGAGAAATGCAGTGTAGAGAAAGTTTGGTAGGTGATGTGCGGAACATTAGTCATACTCCAAGCCAAAGGTGGGGAGAACAAGGGCAGAATTATGGTCACAGTTCGACTGCTGCTTTTGGTTCATTGACCGCTCACATTCCTGGGAACGGTGTTGAGTCTCCCTTAAGCCAGAGTCTGGACCATGACAGCGGAATCCTCAACGAGAAGATGTTCATGAATGGCAGATTGACTGGAGAGGCTTCAACTCTTATGCTTCAGACTGAGAATCAAAATTTGGCAACAGAATCTAGAGCAATGACTAATGACAACTTCCTCTTAGAGCAACAGAAGTTGCAAAATGCATTTGCTCCTCGTACTTATGATCCGTTGGATGATATGATGTGCACCATGATTAAAAGGGTACGGTATTTGAATGCACCATGTACTCTTTTTGTACCTTTTGTTTATTTGCATGGATCAATATTTACACAGTTTTTTCTTCATGTCTAGGAACAAGATGAAAGCATAACAAACTGCAATTTCGGATTTGATGATTACTCTTTTGGACCAGGCATATGAGGCTGCAAAAGACTGGAATTCCTCAACCAGAAGTCTGTCTATATGTATTCTTTCTATCAGAATATTCGTAGAATGTTCATGTTATATTTGTGTTCCGTTTTATCCACTTCTGCAGCTTAAGAGTAGCGTTTAGTTGCCTACTGAGAAATTGTGAACTCTTTCTTAGCAAGAGTAATAAAAGGCATTTTAAGATGACTTATCATCTCATATCAACTATGTTTCTTTAGGTGGTAGGCTGTTATCACTATTTCACCTTGCAGTTCGCCGTTGTCAACTCGCGGTCACTCGTACTCCCTTTACTCTCGCGAGTCACTCGGCTCCCGGTTTACTCTCCCTAAACGTCCGGATCGCATAGATCGCTTGTGTGATAGACTCGGTGGGATCGCGTGTCACACGTGGACTCGTGGATCGTGCGATCCCAACGAGTTATCAAGATTTTTTTTAAATAATTTATTGAAAAATATAATTATTTCACCCCTTAACCCTAAATGAATCGCATTCTTCAATCTTCTTCCTTCATCCCTTGCCCAAATTCCAAATAAAACTAAAATTCAAATCCTAGTTACTACATTTGAAGTTGAAATTGAAGTCAAACTACTTAACTTTAAATCCTCTCGAAATCAAAGATTTGTCCATCGTTTATTGATTTTCGTTCTTGTCCATCAAATAAAAGTAAAAATATGTTTTTTCAAGTCTTTCTTGTACTTTGTTTGGGAAAATAAGATTTTACAGTACATACTCAATTTTGTAATATTTCTTCTAATTGAGAAGTTCCCCTCTTCTCTCTCTCCTCCTCTCAAAGTCAAACTCTAAACAAAGTAATCCTACATCACAAGAAACAAAACATATCCACCAAAATATTATGATTAAACACAAAAGTCCGTAGATGTAGCTTGATGTTCACAAAATATAACCCATGGTCATGTGTTGTAATTCTCTTAGTCCCAAACAAGTTTGGAATCACTTGATCTTTACCATTTATATATTGTGGATGTTTGGAATCACTTTTGTTCGTTTGTTGCTCACTTGTGCATTTTCATGAATCATGTACTCTTAAAAATTTACTTTTATCATTTATGCTTTGGTATTAATTTATAAATATGTTTTCCTATATTTTTGATTAATGCATGCAAATGATTCTTGGTGGAGTGTGGGAATGAGATCATGGTGCCCTTGTCTCTAGCACACCCCTCTATTTCTCAAATTCAAGACTTCGTAAGAATGCACCTAATAGGACGACGTCGGAAATATGGATTATTTAAATCCAAAAAAATTTGTCAAGTTTTGTAAGAATGATTACGTTTTTAAGCTCACTTAAGACTCAAAGGATCTGATGCATAACGTTCCTCCCAGTTCAAAGGAATTTAGTTCTTACTATACTTGAAGAAAGTCCATAAAGAAGAGGCATGACCAAAAGAGATAGTCCCCAAGAGATGTTGAAGAAGATGAAGACGTAAGAGAAAAAGAAAGCGTTGGTGTCAAGAATCCCATGATTTTTTAAGAAAAGCCCCACTCATCTACCATTATACTATTTTAATTTAAGAAAATGCTTTTTTTTCTAAACAAGATTCCTTTAATGTCCAAAGTGATGAATTTAATTAATTATAATATATTTTCTAGATCCTCCCGATCCTACGATCGATCCAACACCTAGTTCAGACAATTTATGTAGTTCATTTGAATCTTAACAAACAAAAAGTGAAACCAAGTGAGGATTTCTTGTATTGGAGAGGACTTTAACCCTTATAACTTACACAAAGACAGGAACATGATGTTTTTCCAGTCATTATACAGTTTACATCTTGAAATACTTCATATTGAGAGAGAGATCAACCAAATATGCATTATGAAATTTAATACATGTAGAAAGACAATGCTAACAGAAACGATGAGAGATTTCTGCAAAATTTGCTTGCTAGATAACCTCCAATACTTTCTTCATTCCTTGATCATCACATGTAGAGCATAAAAAATAGATATAAGATTTTTTGATGTATTACTCCCCTTCCCAACCAGCTCGACGAGCTCTCTGTTCCCACAACAAAGTTAACTTCTTCTCCTTAGAGAGTAGCACAGCAGCTCGTTCTCTGGCTCCCTCACAAGTTTCTATGGTAGCTATGCATTTCTCAGCTTCCTTCTGGTATTGAGAAGCCAACCTTTTTGCCTCCCCTAATGTGATGTTCATATGATGGGAGTGCTCTGCACCCACAGCTTCTTCCAACTTTAGCTCTTCTGAGAGTAAATCTACAAATTGCTTCTGCATCTCTTCCTTGAGGTCAGGATCATCTTTCCCACAATCTGTCCATGGAAAAAAAATCAAACGAGCTTTCACTCAAAGGTTCTCAAGAAACTCAATAGTACTCAATGAAATGCACCTAAGTAGCAGACAACAGATGCAGGCAACATTCTAAGCTTTTCTATAGTGTAAGATCCAATAACTACAAGGAGGCAAAAGGAATGAATATTATCGCACATCAGCAAAAGGCCCCACCAATTTTACTGCAAATATAAAGTTCAAGGCACCTATAGATCATTTTTAGCAAAATTTGATCTCCTGATAGAGTATCATAGAGGGATATATATCATTGCAATCATTATCTACTTTTACATTTAGCAAATGAAGTTAGTGAGATGTTTAGAAGTAGCTGTAGATATTGGTGTATTAACCATAGCTTTAATTAAGGGATTTTTCCTTATAGCTTCCTCTGTAGCCTATATATTGTGCATTTTTGGTGATAAGCCACTTTGAATTAATCCCATTACTTACTGTTTTCACAAGAGAAACAAACAAAAAAAAAACTTCCTAAGTGAGACCAGATAGACATAAATTCAAGCTTTTTTGTATAATATTTTAGGATCAAAATAAAGATAATAAAAACAAACTATAAGATCCTATTCCACATTCACACCCCAAAATGGCCACTTAAAATGAGAGAAAAATAAGTAGGAGGCAATCTCCTAGATGCTATCCTTACCAGAAACGGAGAGATTAGCCAAGCCTGCAAGAGAAATAAAATTAACATGAAAATGTCAGTGAAATGTCTTTTCTAATTAAAAGCTAAATCAAACCATACTTAGAGAAAAGCGATATAGATATTTTACAGAAGAATTATAAGATAAGACAGAAGAGTTAGAAACTATCTTCAGCCAAAGATTGTGATGCAGTAACTTGTCCTTAAGAATCCCTGTCAGAGGCCTTTTTCCTAATTTTTTAGAGCAGTAATGAACCAGAAAGGTAAAAATTATGAGAAAGATTGCTGGGTGCTTTCCAATAACATATCCAAGTTCAATACCTAAAAAACGCATTGTCATTTTTATCCATGCACCTAAATTTAAAATTCAGCTGCTTCACTTTTGATCGATCAAGAGTGCATAACAGGGCTATTTGGTGGAGAGAGTTAGCCGAGACTTGAAGCCCGAAATAATATGAAAACATTGCTCAAATAATTCATTCCATAGGCATAAATAAAACACAGCAACAGCTAGGAAGAGTATAGCGGCAAGTATTGATCACACAGAAGGAAAGTCTAAAGAACACTTTGGTTTCAAATATTACTCAAACATGTATCTGTTGGAGGAATACAACATTGCTTAGCATCGTATAACAATGAGAGAATATACCCTGCAAGTATCTAGTCTCATGGACCTCCCGAGGCTCAAAGGAATCATTCTATCTATAAATTTTGCAATGTTACCATTCCCCTCTCAGAAATGCCGTTTCAGATCTGTTAAGTTTATTAATAATATAAGATGGAGAAAGGGAAAAAAATATATTTTCAAGTTTATCCCACTACACATAGTTACAGGTTTTACTTATCCAACTTTTATATCTGCATCACCACGAACTGTTTCAACTAAGAAATTGCATACTTTAGTGCCTTCTAAGGAAAAAATAAGGAGATATAGAGGGATAGAGATTTTGTATCATAACGACCGTCCTCAATGGCTAACTTTCACTAAGGCAGTCAAATAAATCATGTAAACAAAACAAAGGTTACTACTTAATTGAGTTTTAATAGGGGTGAAGAAAACTACTATCGGATGCCTAGGTAGCTGAATTAATTACTGCACCACAAGAATCATATTACTTGTCACCACAATACTACATCACTTTATAATGCAACAAAAAGCTGCATGATTTGCAAAGTCATGTTGAGTTCTTTACGTAATAGAGATCCCAGATGGATTGTCATTGAATTGAATGATGGAGAATGATAACTGGCATTGCCTACTAACAAAATTATTTAGTACTACATGGAGATACAAGATATATCATGTGCCTTATATTAAATCAGCACAACGCAAATAAAGTTTCCACAAATTTTTAAGGTCATACCAACTTGAATCTATGACATCCACGCATATTTATCGATATTCCTGTAGACTGGAGGTCAAATATAATAAAATCAATAAGTACACTTCATGCATATTTTGGTAAACAAACAAGACAGAATAAATCATCTTCCATCTGCTTAGATACAAAATCACCCATTTAGTAACTCAAATCCAAAACAAACAAGAAGTTTGAGTTATTCACCGATTTAAATCAAGGTAAACATTACATAAGAATTCGACAATTTCTAGCTGAACACCGTTATCCACCAAACTAAATGAGACCTACGGGCTATGGAGATCCAAATGAAACTTATTTCCAATCAGCATAACGTAAGTATAATTCCCAATAATTAAAAAAATGCAGACTTGAATCTACTATGTCCTGGAGAAGTTCTTAGGAACAAATAAGGAGCTAGGCAAAAAAGATGAAATGAAATAATCTCAAGACACTTTAGCTGAAAAAGAGCAAGTTCTTAAAGATCACACAGAAAAGGCACCATGAATTAATAAATTAAGCGACTTCCGAGAAGCCAGAAGCTATAACTTCTTTTGTTTCGTTTAAGAAGCTCAAACTCACAAATAAGAACAAAAGGTTAAAACTTGGATCATACCAGGAACAATTTGAAAAAGGGACTGAGGAGGAGCACAATTGCAGATGCATGGAGGGCAAGAAGCCGATTCCCCTTTCAGTTTCAACCCTTTCTTCAACTTAAAATACAAAGCCGGTCCGCAAACGCAGAGCGCTGAAACCACAGCAAAAATCACCAAACAACACCTCAAACAATTTCCCGATCTCCTACTCATCTCTCTCTCACTGCGTGCTTCTGAGTGTGAGAGAGAATAGAGATCTATCAGTGGCTGATCGGCCTAATTCCGGATCTATCTATGGTAACCAATTCTTCAACGCGGTACCACTATTCCCTCCGTCCCTATTTATCTCACATTCTTTTTTGTTGTTCACTTGATTTATCGAATTTCCAAAAAAATAATAATTATTATACCAGCTCTCAATCTTTTCTTTGTACGACTCACTACCCTGCACATAATCAATCATTTTTTTTAATTTCTAATATCAAAAAGATATGAGTCAATTTAAGTGGGGAGTATATTTTATTTCAATTAAGCTAAAGGAGTCACTGTCTGTTTTTACACCAACTCAATTACTAGAAAACTGTAATATTGCCTCTTATCACAATTATTGCTTACTTTCCGACCATTTTATTATTATAATTTAATTTTTAAAATAATAAATTATTACAATTATTTTATTTGAGTCTTACATTTCAACACACAACCAATAATTATTTTTAAATATTATTTCAAAAAGTTTTAGAGCAAAAATTATGGAATTGAAGAAGTAGTAACAAATAAGATAAGATGATTATTGTTGAAAATAATGTGCTCTATCTAAAATCAATTTTAGAAAATAATATTATCTATTTTGGTCGTATACCACAAAATGGGTAACATTACTAGAAATGAACGCACGGAGAAGCTAATAATCCGAAGAATATGCGTAAGCTATTAATGTGCATTTTTGAGCCTCCTCCCATTTCCTCATCCTGCGCTCCCAATATCTCTCACACCTTCACTTTTTCGTTTTACCTTCATTCCGATCCTCATTTTTTTTCATGATTTCTCTCTCTTTCATTTCTCTCTCTTGCTTGCATATTATATCATTCGCGGAAAATGTTTAGACATCTGCTTTTGTGGATCATTTTGTTTCAAACCATAGAAGCTAAAGATGGCGCTAGGTTACTCCCGCCTGCTCCAAAGAAATGGATGACCCTCAATGGTAGGATACAACCAACGATATTTCAATTCTGTACAAGTATTTTGAAAACTTAATTTGTTGGTGTAGGTGGTCGGCCGGAGGTGGTAGCACACGGTGGCTACTCCGGATACTTCCCCGACTCCAGTGTAGTTGCTTATACCTTCGCTCTTGAGAGTGGCATCAATGGAACAATTCAGTATTGCAACCTACATTTCACAAAGGACAACGACGGCTTCTGCATTGCGGATATGAATCTTCAGAATGCAACAAATATTGCCGCAGTTGACCCTGAAGGAGCTAAGCTGTACAACATCAATGGAAATGAAGTCCATGGATATTTTGGTCTCGATTATACCGCCGAAGTCATTTTTAATCAAGTCAGATGTAAGTCTGCATTCATAACTCTCTTGTGTTTACCTTTTTATAATTACTCTCTTCTTTTCCCTACAGTGATACAAAGAATCTACAGCAGGCCAGAGAAATATGATGGTTTGCCTATGACCCCGGCTTTTCTATTGTTCCAAGACCGGCGAGGAAAACCGGCAAGACTTTGGTTAAACATTGAGGTCCATCTCTTCAACACACTACTTGTAGTAGTATTCCAATGCTTTAAGGGGTTTGTGTTTATGGTTGCAGAATGACATGTTCTATAAGAAGCACAACATCACTGCTGAAGGTTATATCCTAGATGGACTGAAAGAACTCCCGGAGTTCATTTCATCCCCGGAGATAGGTTTCTTGAAGTCTATTGGATCCAAGATGGGGAAGTCTAAAACAAAGCTCCTTCTCACATTCCTTGAACAAGATATGATTGAGCCCACCACCGAAACACCATATGGTTCACTGGTTAAAGATCTGAGCAAGATCAAGTCATTTGCATATGGGATTGTAGTCCCAAAAGACTACATTTGGCCGGTTGATAAGAACAGGTTGCTGCAGCCAGCCACAAGCCTCGTGCAAGACGCTCACGAAGCAGGTCTTGCTGTCTTTGCTTCTGGCTTTGCAAATGACAACTACCTTAGCTTCAATTATAGCTATGACCCTGGACTAGAGTACCTTCAGTTCATTGATAACTCCCAGTTTAGTGTTGATGGGGTGCTGTCTGACTTCCCTTCAACTGCTTCATCAGCAATTGGTGAGACTACTCTGCCTTTGCATTTCTTGTCTCTTCTCATCTTACCTTACCTTATCACAGGATGCCTAAACAAGGATAAGAAGGCTCCAAGGCAGATACGTAGTAAGTCTTTCTCTTTCATCTGGAATTAGAATGTAGTGACAAAACATGATGATGTCCTAATTTACCTTTGTCTCATAGCTTTGATCATATCCCACAATGGAGCTAGTGGAGATTACCCTGGGGCAACTGATCTTGCCTACCAAAAAGCAATAGATGATGGAGCTGATATACTTGACTGCTCAGTTCAACTGACTAAAGATGGAGTTGGCTTCTGCCATGACAGGCCAGAACTTCTCAATACTACTACTGCTGCAGACACTAATTTCGTTGATCGGGCTACCACTATCCCGGAGTACAACCGTAGAGCTGCTGGAGTCTACTCTTTCGATCTAACGTGGAGCGAAATTCAAACTCTTAAACGTAAGCTTCCAAAAAATCTCCTCTCTTCCAATCTCAGTGTACCTCATGTTTATGTTAATATTCTATCCATTTCAGCTCTAATGGAGAGCACCTACGAACTTAACCTAATCCGAAATCCCACAAACAAGAACGCCGGGAAGTTTGTTACCCTTGCCGAGTTCTTGGAACTTGCTAAGACAAGTAAAGTGCACGGCGTACTTATATCCATGCAGGTGAGTAAATCCTTGTTTGCATGCTTATAGTATTATTTAGAGTCTAATAGTAGTATTTTGTTGGTTCAGAGAGCTGCATACCTTGCAGCAAAGAGGGGTCTTGACCTAGTGGGCACAGTCTCCTCAGCACTCAGCGATGCCTCGTTCGATAAGCATGCAGTCCAGAAGGTTCTAATCCAGTCAGAAGACAGCCAGGTGCTGGCTCGGTTCAAGGGCAAGAACGGTTATCAGACAGTGTTGAATATCCAGCCGACTGTAAGTGAAGTGCCGGTTGAAGTGATGGAAGAGCTCAAGAAATATGCTGATGCAGTTTTTGTTCATAGAAACACAATCGCGGTGTCGTATGACTACATATATAATTTCACGAAGCTCGTGCCACGCTTCCACGCTGCTAACATATCGGTGTATGTAGGCATTATAAAGAATGAGTTTCAGAACTTGGCTCTTGATTATCTCTCAGATCCTTACGTTGAGCTCAGCACCTTCCTTTCACAACGCGTTGATGGGGTGGTCACGGACTTCCCCATTACCGCAGCTAATTTTTTCAGTGAGTATATATATATATATATATACATATATATATCAAGTTAATAAGTAGAAGTAGAAGTTTGTGACATGGAATTCTGAGATTGTTGCGTATGTATAGGATCATCTTGCAGGAGCAAAGGAGCTACATATCGTGTGGATCCAGTGAAGCCGGGTTACCTAGTGGCTAGGGAGTTACTGAAACCACATAAGCCCGCCCGGCCGCTGAATATGTCGGATGTGGTTGATCCACCACTTCCGTCTGTGGCCAAGATTAAGCCTGCTCCCGAATCTCATTCAAACAAAGAAAACCCACAACACAAATCAGAATGAGTTTGTGGTCTATTGCTTGCTGCTGTACAGTTACATTGTTTGTAAGTTAAACAAACTAGGCTTATAGTTGCTACAAGATTAGTGGATGATACCATTTATACCATTTTTTAATCCTCACAGCCTTAAACAAGATTAACCAATGCCTTCTTTTGGTTTGTAATAAATGTATGCCTTAGCTTTTTCTTTTTCTTTTTTAAATAAAGAAGTAAAAAAAGCACGTGAGAAATGGAAAAGAGGGCTCAGATGTAGGGAATATATGATCCGGCAAGGAGGATTGAAGTTAGCCATGGCTGCGAAGAACACCGGTTGCATCTGACAAGGAGAAATGCCATCCGGGTCGCCCTACCAAGAACGCGTTACGCCTCATTACCCGATCCACAAAATAGCTGAGTAAATAACAATCATCACAGCCCCTTTATCTGAATGATTTTGAATTCTTTTAAAATTCCATAATTTAATTAAAGTTAACTATATTACTTATTAAAGAACTTGATGAGGGCAAAATTAAATGTAATTCATTTTTTTTCCAATTAATCTACTACAATTAATTAGTGACATATCAATATCAATTTCTTGTATTTATATTGGACTTTGCATTTTACATCTTCACACTCAATTAAATTTGATTTTCTTCTTCTGCGATTAGAGCACAGGAAATAGAGTTTGAGAATACAAAAAATAAAAATATGAATTAGGTATGTTACTTTATTTTATATTATTTATTTCTAGAATTTTGAAAGTATTATGCTAATATATGTGCGGCTAAAACTTAGGAATGATTATGATTTTGTAAATACATATATTTGTTTTAGCTAAAGATTAAATGAAATAATTTCATTTAGTTTAGAAATGATTAAGTTGCTCATTAATTTTATCATCTATAATTTAGGAATGATTAGGATTTTAGAATATTATGATTATGCTACTACAATTTAGGAATAATTAGGATTTTAATACATACGTTTATGAATTAAAACTTTGGTTGTTTAAGGATTAATACAATGATTTTAGATAAATTAAATGAAAACATTTTTGTACTACTTATTTGTGTAGAAATGAGTTTGCCTTTTTGATACGTTGGTTTACCACAATTTTCTATTTAAATATATCTTAATTCATATATAATGATGATATCTTAATTATTAAAGAACAAATATATTAAAAATTTTCTAACTCCAAATATCAAAATATAATGTAATTTTTAAGATAGTCAATTAGGACCCACACTTTTTTCTCAAAAGTTGAACAAGTCATTTCAATATCTTTTTCTTTCTTTGAAAAGTTTAAAAAGTGGTTATTTATATAAGATTTTTATAAGTGTGGTTAAAAACTTTATATAATTATTTCAAATGGTTAAATATAGATTTATCCATATCATTATTATAATCATAGAGAGAGAAGAGAGAGAGAAAGCACCCTCATTCTTCTCGACGCCTCTGTCTCCTACTTCCGCTCTCTTTCTAAATTACCCCTAGTTATTATCCTCATTTGAAGATAAAACAATGCCATTTAGGCATTTACTAACATAAAGGGGTGGTTCAGTAATTGAAGATTTGGGCCTTCTCACGAAATTGGGCCACAGTGTTAGAGGTTCAATGAAAAGCTAAATAAGTTCGAATTATTTTGTGGTAAAATGTTACTCCCTCATATAGAAAAAAGTGTTTGATTTCTAGAAAAAATAAAAAATGTGGACAAAAATTAACAACTCAAAAGTCAAATAATATATACTATACAATACAAATTTCTTAATCTGGATGCCTCAAACAAAGAAGATACTTTTTATGAGATGGAGATAGTATAAAAAATAAGAGGAATGCAAATAATTTTTTAAACTAAAACTATTATTAAAAAAAAGTAGTTTACACAGTCCTAAATACTAGTACTAGTCATAATGTTGAGGAGTTGACAAACTCAAGCACGCGGGAAACCAAGTCAGCTAGCTGAACCGGAGCCGTAGTATCCACAACGTGCTTGTGCCATTCCGATCCACCCCTCACCTCGAGCCTTCTCCACCACTCCGCCTCGTCCCCGGGCTTGCACTACACTACCACCACCCGGGCGCCCATACCCAGCAGCCGATCGAGGTGTGGCCGCCTCGAAAGCTGGGAGTCGACCACCACGCTCAGGCCCAACCCCAGCTGGTCGAGACGACCCGCCACATGGCATCGTAGGAGAGGTCGTTGAGCAGTTTCGCGGCTGTGGCGGGTAAGGTTTTGGTGAGAGCCTGCTGAATCTCGAGTGTGGAATCGCGGAAATGGTCCTTGTCCACTAGAGGCCATTTGAGGGATTTCGCGACAGCGTTGGCCAGAGTACTCTTTCCTGTTCCCGGATGGCCTTTCATGGCGATCACCGTTGCCCTCTCTCTATCCATGTTAGAGAGAGAATACCATTCTTGTTTGTTTTCTTGCATGTAACGTGGCAGATATATATTTAGTGCTTATCCGTAAAATTTATCTCCTCTAATTTTCAAATAAACTAAGTGGTAATAAGCTTAGCAATTTAAAGATTCTATGCATACACGTCAACACTATTAATAAGTATATAGAATATAGTTTAAATTCAAAGACTTGGTTAAATCACGTTGCACATGCAACATGATCAAATTACACAATTTTAACCCGCTTTGACCCGTCGACCTGCTTTGACCCGCATTTGATCTACTGACGTCAGCATGACATCATTATTTTTTTTCTTTTATTTTTTTCATTTTTTTTTCTTTTTTTAAATATTTTTTCATTTTTAAATATTGTAAGGACGAGCGTGACACTCTTTGTGAACAAAAGTGTCGTTTGTTTTCAACAATTTTTTTATTTTCTTTTTCAGATTTTCTTGATAAGGAAAGACGTGTCATTTGTAATGAATAAATGTGTCATTTGTTATTTATCTCAAAGTGTAAGTCGTAACAAACAAAATTGTCATTTGTATTTGAATAAAGTGTCATTTCTATCATTTATTGACTATCAATTATTTTTGAAAAAAATGCGATTTGTTTCGAAAAAAAATGTCATTTGTTTATGAAAATAGTGTCAATTGCAACGAACGAAAGTGTTATGTATCTTAAAGTGTCAATCACACTGAAGTAAAGTGTCACTCTGAATTAAGGAATGTGTATTGTTGGGATGAAGATTCAGTAGAACAATATTTTATAGATTTGGAGATCTTAAAACCCCTAGCTGAATGATGAACCTTCGATTATGTAATAACTTAGTTTGAGTTCAGCTTGTTAGGAACTCAGTAGGCTAGAGTTCAGTAGCTGCGAAGTTCAATAGAAGACCTTGCACTCAGCTGATGGACTCAAGATCGAAGAAGTCAATTGACCAGCCGACCACCAACTAAATTTGCACAGGAATTCGTGCCCATACACCGAATGCTCAGAAGAATGTCAGTAGGAAGTCACTTTAGTTGAAGGTCCGAGGATTCAGAGGGAGTCAACCTTGATGTTTGACAAGCCTCACCTACCATTCTACCTCGACCAATAAGGAGCCGACAACGCTTTACTTGTTTTGACAACAGTTGCTCCGAGACTGAAAAAGAGGCGTATCTCTACAGTGCACATACTCATCAACGATTTTAGGAGCCGTTTTCCTTGTCGTTTCGATACGTGGCTAGACCCCTCTCCAACGGATGTATTCACAAATCGAACGCTATATATAGAGGAGAGCCTTCATGCATAAAGACACCGAGAACCAAAAGCTTTCAACGCTCAATGGCCTCTAGCAAACTCACTGCATATCCAGCGAAGAATTTGGACTTAGATTAGAATCTTTTTAGTTCTTCTCTCTAGAGAATATTTGTTCCCCTTCTCTTATATAAGCGAGCTATATTGTAATATTCATAGCTTAGAAACCCCGAGGGAGTTCACATTGTGTGAAATGTTCTTATTGTAAGAACTTCCTCATAGTTGGAGAAGCTTCAAACTCTTTAAGTTTGAAACCCTATAAAAGTCACTACGACTATAAGTATCATGTGAATAGATCACTGAGACTTGCTCAGTATAAGCATCAAGTTTGTATTTGTCCTGTGAACAGATCACTGATTACTCAGTATAAATAATACAAGTATCCTGCTTTGGTCGGGACAGTTGACGTTGGACCCAGTGTGTCCGAACCACTTTAAAAATCTGTTGTGTTGATTTACTGTTGCTTTTCTTAACTGATCATATCGCATAAAACTGTATTTCATCAAACTCAACATAAAAACTGGTTTTCCAACCGAGACGTTTCATAGGGCCTACACTTCCGCACACAACTCTAATATTGAACTACTGTTCAACTGACATATGTCAGTAGAGCTGAACTCAGTAAAAGAAATCTTTGCCCACCGCCCACGCGATCTGAAAGTATATCTGGCTCTGACTCAGTTCAGTAACACACTCAGGAACAACAATTGGTATCAGAGCGGTGTTCTTACTGATCATCGTTTTCTGAATACTAGTCTATCTCGAACAATATCCTAGGAAAACCCATTTTCACTGCATCTTGCATCTCTTAATTGCATCCTATATCCTATATTTTTCAATGGCTGATATTTCAGGGATAAGGACGGTACCCATGTTCTCAACAGAGAACTACGCGGTATGGCGAGTGAGGATGGAGGCACATTTAACTTCGCTGCATTACAGCATGACCGATGTCTTGTAGAAAGGACCTATTGTTCCGATGATCGACTCAGTTGAACTTGCATTAGACGGAGCAGCAGGTGCCAAAACCGGGGCGAAGGTTTCCAAGGACAAGAGCATCTTCACTCCTGAAGAGAAGAAACTGCATAACCTCGACCGAGTTGCGCGGAACGCAATACTGATGACCCTCAGTGACTCTTATCTCGGGAGAGTACATGATTGCAAGACTGCAAAGGAGCTATGGGACGCTCTCGCAATACTGAGCCAAGGAACTCCACAGATCAAACAGAACAAACTGGAGTTAGAGCTGCAGAAACTCGAGGCATTCGCTATGCTTCCTGGGGAGTCCATAGATAATTTCAGTACTCGATTAACAAACCAGATCAACATCATCAACGGACTAGGGAAAACTTTTAGCAACAAGGAGACCAACACGAAGATTCTAATGGCTCTTAGCAGGCCCAAGTGGTATTCTTTTGCTACGTGTATGAGGAGATCTGACTTAAATTCTTTTACTCCTGTTTATGTGTTTTCAGAGCTAAAAGCAAAGGAGTTCTAATTCAATCTCCCACACACCCCCGTTGCTGAAGCTGAAGTGCCAATGTATCATCTATACAAGGTATCAACTAGCACTCCCGGTGCAAGTCCCTCAGCAATAAGCCAGTCAACCGGAAGCTCAGTAACAATACCTACTACTGACAACTTGGCTGAGAAGTATGCTCTCCTTGCTGTGAAATACCAGAAGGAGAAGGCGATGTTCAGAAGGAAGATGAAAAAGGCTTCCCAAAAGTATCAAGGTAAGAGAGATCATAGTCGCTCGAAAAGTGAAACTAAATCTCTACCTAATTGCAGGAATACTGAAGCTGCTCCCGTTGAACAAAAAGACACATCTAGAAGGGATGGCAGAAGCTCAGTATGTTACAACTGCAAAAAGCCAAGACACTTCCAAGTACGAATGTCCTGAACTCTCAGCAACGAAAGAGCTGAAAGGCAAGCCTGACGCGACAAGTTCGTCAAGAAGAGGGAAGCCTACATAGCTAGAGAGTTGTCTGATTGCTCAAGTGATGAAGAACTATTTATGGAATCGTCTGATGACGATGCCGCATTCATGGCAATCGAGACAGAAGATGTTGAACCGTGTCTAATGGCCGGAGAAGAGGCTGATGTTCCGAACCCAGTATATGCCCCTCTTCACCTTGCACACACGACACAAGCTCTGTGGCAGGAGAACCGCTGGATGTGGTTCTTGCATACGAAGATTTGCTTGAAGAGCAAATTCAGATGAGCCAGCAGTTCAACAAGACGATTCAGGAGATGGAAATCCTGAAAGTGGAAAATCAAAGACTTTCAAAGAGAAGTCAGGACTCTACTAAGTTTGAATGACTTGTTCTGAGACTGAAGGAAGAGATTAACTCTTTAGTGACTAAGTCTCAAGACCAAGAAGCACAAATTTCAGTATTGACCGAAGACGTCTCTGAGAAAGAGACTGAAATTGCTAATCTCAAGGAAAAACTTACATAGGCCAGAGCAGAATATGAATCTCTGAGGAAGAGCGATGAAGTGTGGAGAACTTTGATGACAGAGCAATACATTGGAGCCAGGGAGAAGTTGGAGAAGCTACTAAGATCTCAAAGACCATGCTCCACTAAGGAAGGACGTGGTTACACTTTTGAAGCCTCCACCAAGCTGGCTGATAGGTTTGTCCAAGGGGTAACTCAACACGCAGACCATAAATCCCCTCAAGCAAAGAATAAGCAGAAAATTCTAGCACCCCAACCGAGCAACAAGAAGATGACCCATGGTTCTAGCCCCAGAACACCAAGAGCAAACTCAGGGGAGACCAAGAAGGTCAGGTGGGCCGAGCAGTATGGCCACCAATAGTTGACTCATCCAGCTCAGTACGGTTCGTACTACTATGAGCCAAGAGTCAAAAGCCCTAAGATTCAGAAGAAGAAGAAAGATGAACCCCAAAAGACTAAGAAGTCAGCCCCTCCAAGTTCAGTGAAGAAGGTTACTGACAACAAGGGCAAGAAGAAGTCTAAAGCCATCAGGGCTGTCAAACAAGTTTGGATCCTAAAATCTAACCATTAAGGACCCAAGCTGAACCCAAAGGGTACCTGAATCTGTTTTTATTTTGCAGGTGCTAAAGGACCCTTGGATTATCGACAATGGATGCTCAAGACATATGACACATCAAAAGAACCTACTGACCAACTATGTTCCGTAAGATGGAGCCAGAATTGAGTTTGGTGACAACTCCAAAGGCTACACAATGGGATACGACATATTGAAAATAGGGAATGCGACAGTTCCTAGAGTATCTTATATTGAAGGACTTCAACATAATCTCCTTTCTGTCAGTAAATTTTGTGATAACTCCAACAAAGTGACTTTTGACGCAGGTTTTTGTGATGTTCTTGATAAATCTACAGGAAAAACTGTGTTATCAGGATCGCGGCGAAGGAACATATACTATGCTGAATGGAATACCGTCGAACCTAAAGCTTGCCTGCTAGCATATACGAGGTCAGATGACAAAGCAACATGGTTGTGGCACAGACGATTGAGCCATCTGAACTTCAAGTCAATGAACAAGCTAGCACGTGGTGCTAAAGTTAGAGGAATGCCCAATGAAGTATTCAAAAGACATAAGAACTGTGAAGCATGTCTGAAGGAGAAGCAAACAAAGTCAAGCAATCCGCCCATTCCGTCACCTTCCACTGATGGAATCCTTCAGCTGATGCACATGGACTTATTTGGGCCAGTCAATCCAGTGACGATCAGAGGAAAGAAATATACTCTTGTAGTCATTTATGACTATTCAAGATATACTTGGGTGATATTCATCGCCAACAAATTTGACGTCAAATCTGAGCTGTTGAAACTACTAAAGCGGCTGAGCGTCGAGAAAGATATCAAGATTCAACGGATACGCTCAGATTGTCGAACTGAGTTTCTGAACTCGATGGTGAAAGACTTATGTGAAGCTGAAGGCATTGAACACGAGACCTCAGCGGCACGTACGCCTCAACAAAACGGACTTGCTGAAAAGAAGAACAGAACACTCAAAGAAGCAGCAAGTACGCTACTCGCAGATTCAGGTCTTCCATTGAAGTTTTGGACAGAGGCTGCTAACACTGCCTGCTATACTCAGAATCGATCTCTACTGACACAGATGCACATGAAGACGCCATATGAACTATGGAAGGGAGAACACCTTCTATTTCACATTTCCATATTTTTGGTTGTCCGTGCTTTATCCACAATAACGGAAAGGACCAATTCAAGGTCTTTGATAGCAAGTCAAACCAAGGAGTTTTCTTAGGATACTCCAGGGTCAGCAAAGCTTTCAGGGTCTTTAATTACCGGACCCTTTGCGTGGAGGAAAGCCCTCATGCTGTGTTTGATGAATTTATTTCCGAGAGCAGGAAGTCAAACTCTCAGCCAGAAGCTGAAGAGGTCAGGAGCAAGCTACATGATCTAAGCTTAAAAGATAACATCGAAAAGATGCATTGTTGGGATGATGATTCAGACGATGAAACTCAGAATCAACCAACAAGCAATGTAGCTGAGGAGATTGATTCTATTGAACAAAATCAATCCCAGGTAATTCAGGTCAATGAGGAAACCCATGTGGTAACTGAGACCTCTACTGAGAATAACAACTCAGGGGGAACTATTAATGTTCCTGAGCTAAATGCATCTGAACCTGGTGACTCAATAGACCCAACCCTTGTTACTGAATTTCTTCAATCTCAGAATAGTACAACTGGAATTCCTAATACTCCTACTAATTGTGTAGAATCAATTCCAGATGAAGTAACAAGACGTCGTCATTCGTGGCTAGATGCTCATTCTTCCGATCTTATAATTGGAGATCCCTCAGCTAGTGTCAAGACAAGATCTAGATTATGTCAAGGAGAGAGCGCTTTATACTCCTGTTTCTTGTCGACTGAAGAACCTCAGACAATTGAGGACGCGCTGAATGATGCTGACTGGATCACTGCCATGCAAGAATAGCTGAATCAGTTCACTCGAAACGACGTATGAGAGCTGGTTGACAGACCTAGACATCAACACATGATATGAACAAAGTAGGTCTTCAAGAACAAGCGCGATGATAACAATGTCATTGTCAGGAATAAAGCTCGACTCGTTGCCAAAGGATATTGTCAATCTAAAGGAATAGATTTCGACAAAACATTTGCCCCAGTCGCAAGATTGGAAGCCATTCGTCTATTCCTAGCTTATGCAACACATCAACAGTTCATAGTCTATCAGATGGATGTGAAGTCAGCTTTCCTGAACGACATGCTGAAGGAAGCAGTGTATGTTGAACAACCTCCCGGCTTTCAGCAGGGACATCAGGCTTACAGACTTAAGAAAGCTTTGTATGGGTTAAAACAAGCACCCAGGGCTTGGTACGATACCCTCTCAGACTTTCTACTTCAGAAAGGTTTTCAAAAGGGAACAGTGGATCACACCCTATTAAGTATCAAGTCAGGAGAAGACATTCTACTGGTGCAGATCTACGTGGACGACATCATCTTTGGATTAAGGAATCTGGCTATGTGTTAGAAATTCGAGCAGATGATGAAAGAGAAATTTGAAATGTCGATGATGGGAGAGATGAACTAATTCCTTGGACTTCAAGTCAAACAACCCAAGAAAGGAATATTCATTAATCAAGCTAAATATACAAGAGATCTTATCAACAAATTCGGCTGCGAATCCAGCAAGTCAGTACAGATACCCATGAACACCAATCTCAAGATTGATATTGATAAAGAGGGAGTATCTGTTAACTCAACTGACTATCGCGCTATTGGTTCTTTATTATATCTTACAGCCAGCAGACCTGACATAACTTATGCTATAGGTGTATGCTCGTGATTTCAGGCGAATCCCAAGAAGAGCCATGTAGATTCAGCGAAGAAATACTTCATTATCTGAAAGGAACATCTGATGTTGGATTATGGTATCCTACTGATGATAACCTTGAACTAACTGGTTATTCTGATTCTGATTATGTAGGTTGCCGAATCGACAGAAAGTCTTCCTCAGGAAATTGTCAGTTCCTCGACAGTAAGCTCATATCGTGGATTTCAAAGAAACAACATTCAGTAGCAACGTCCACTACTGAAGCTGAATATATGGCTGCCGGAAGCTGTTGCGCACAGGTACTGTGGCTTCGATAATAGCTGAGAGACTACGACACACATCAAGAGGAAGTGCCGATCTACTGCGACAGTACTAGTGCTATTACAATCACTTAGAATCCTATTCTACATACAAGATGCAAGCACGTGGACATAAGACATCACTTCATCAGAGATCATGTCGAGAAAAAGGATATCAGAATGGAGAAGATCCACACTGATAAGCAAAGAGCTGATATCCTGACCAAACCTCTAGCTGAGACTAGATTCAACGAACTCCCAGTAGAACTAGGTCTTTTGGATCCTACTGATAGGATTCAGTAAACGATCCGAGAAGTACTGAGTAAGGGGGAACTTACTCTCAGTACTGCTGAAATACTCAGTATCGTCAACGTGGTATCAGCTGACTACGATGTTCAGCTGTCAGGTTATGAGTATTTAATTCCGCATTTGGTGATTCAGCATGTCATAGCATTTATATCCCACCTTTAATGTTCATCGTACTGCATTAAGCATGTCGTTCTCATTTAAGTCACGACATTCCATAAAATTGATTGCGGCGCATTAAATACATGTTATTTCACCTTACCATTTAGGCGATAGAGATAAGTAGGTCAAGATTATAGACGACACAATAATCATACCCTATTATAACATCTAATCTTAGTTGTCCACCTCTTAAAAACTGATTAATCTCGACCGCATGCTTATAAATAGCTCATATTCAAATATGAATATATATATATGTATGTTATCTCTTACTTATCATCTTCCACCATTTTCGAACGATTTGTGCTATCTGGAAACTGTTTTCTCTGCTAAGACTCCTACTGCATTTTAAGCACATATCATTCAGTAATTATTCTTAAACTAAATCTATTATTCTTAAACTAAATCTACTTTACTAACTTACTCTATTTTGAATTGCTAACGATGTTTTTGCAAATTTCAGTTATATAAGATGATAACTATTCCCACTAGCGATGTGCTGATTCTTGAGGACATTTAGGAGTTTGTTTTAGGAAAGAGGGTTCTCTTCGAACCCGTCCTGTTGTTCAGGACATGTAGCGTGGAGTGTATGGCTCCTATCTTCGACGCGCTTGAGAGCTCGAGTCTTCTGCCGATTCTCTCTAGGGCTCCGCGTCAGAGCCTGCCTCGCCAGGTTGCAGAGTTCTTTTTAAACTTTCGAGAGGATGACGATCAGTGCCATATCTCTTCCATTCTCTCCAGGCATGAGGTCCAACCGAATTAGTGGGAGGACCAAGCCACCCAGATGGATATTGCGACTTGTCTTCGTCGCAGTTTTGATCTTGAAGACGAAGGGATTTCCCTTGCTAGATACAAGGAATCCTCCGTGGATGAGTATCTTTGCCGATTCAGCAGTCAGGATCACGTCGTCTTCAAAGCTACTTTTCCGAAAAGCCAGCTGCTTCCTCAGTTCCGTGGTCTGGCTTACATAGTCAACCACATCTTGACGAGTTCAGCAGGTTCCTATGATCAACTTTCTCGCATCCGTGTCCAGATTATGATGGCAATAATGGACGGAGCCCCCATGAACTGGAACGCCTTTTTCCGATCAGAGTTCAAAGCTCAATCTCTAAAATTCATGGACTCTGATGAAGGCCTGCAGTTGATTCTGAAGGGAAAACTCCTCTACGATAATAAAGTCAGTATCTTGATCGAGGATCACTGCCTAGAGAGAGTATTTGTTTGTTGATGCTTATTATTTCAATAAGAAGCTAGTCAAGTTTTTGAATACAACATCCGCTGAGAAGTCCATAAGGCGAGGACTTGCTTATAAACATCCTCTGGAGATCACTCAGGATCCCCGCCCTACTCAGCCGACTCAGCAAAAGAAGCGAAAGACACTGAAGAAGTCAGAGTCTTCAGTCGCTCTCACACCCATCTCCATTGAGGATTCAGGGTCAGGTAAAGAGAATGTGACCCTAAAGGAGAAGGTGAAAAGAGTTAATTCGAGAGGAGACTCGGCCTAGAGACTCCGAATTGAACCGACCCAACTTGCTAAGGTCTCCTCTTCCATCCTAACCTCAATTCTTCGTGCTAGGAGCGAGCCACCGAAGAGGTTGCTGATGAGATTCCATCGTGGATATAGCTATCCGTGATCGGGTGTAGATGCGTCTGAGATTCCTTGAGTGGGATCTGCTTGAAGAGACGATCCGCCTGAAGACGACAGCTGAGCTAGTTCAGGAGGAACAACAACTTCAGGAGGAAATTGGTTATAGCGAGCTGACCGACATTCCCTCTATTGAGGATGTTAGGGCTGCCATGCTGATGCTCCTTCGATCAGAACTCAAGGCGAGTCTTCTTCTCAGACTCCGCCTCCGCTTCCTCCTCCTCCTCCAACTAACTCACCCAAGGATGCAGACCTGGGAGGATCTACTGAGGGTAACACTCCCAAGGATGATCAGCCGCCTACTCCTCCAATATCGAGCCCGATCATCCCGACTGCGTCCAAGACTCGATCCATGAAACAGAAGCGGATATCAAGCTGCGAGCTCAAGGACATCGATGCAGAGTCAATCAACAAGGTTATAAAGCGTCAATCACATAAGAACAGATCACTTGCTGATGATGTGAACACTAAGTGGAGTGTTGGTCCTGAGAGTAAACGTTCAGGTGTAGAGGGGGGGGTGAATACACCTGAAAACCGATTTCTCAACTTTACTGAGGCCTGCTAGCTGACTAGAGTCAGAATTCAGTACCGTTCCGATAAAGTTCAGTAGTGCGGAAATGTGTAGGCCCATATTTAGTTTAGTTAAGAAAATGTTTTTAATAAAATATTTTCAGAATGTTATTGCAATCGATTAAGCTTGTTGAAACTCAGTTGAATGATTTGAAAGATATTTTCAGTATGCACAATAATCATTGCAACAGTAAATAACGAACACAAAGAACACATATGATTTTTAAAGTGGTTCGGATCCAACAATCCTACGTCCACTGTCCCAAAAGATCAGGAGGCTATGTATTATACTGAGATAGTCTCAGTTGGTTTGTACACTGGACAAACACTGGTCTTGAGATTTATACTGAGCAAATCTCAGTTTACAAGGTATCAAACTAAGTGTTTGAAAAACACTCCAACTATGAAGGAGTCCTTTACAATAAGGATCAGTTCAGATATGAACTCCTTCATCTAAGCTATAGATATGATCAGTTGAGCTTAGGTTAGAGGGATAGGGAATAAGAAAGTGGCTTCTAGAGCGACGAACGGCTAAGTATGGACTTGGGTTCGTGTTCAGTCGCTCTGTATTTGCAGTTTGCTTGTGTATTGTTGGTTCACTCGTGAGCTTCAATTTGAATTGTGTCCCTCTATTTATAGAGTAGAGGCAAGGATAGATCCGTTGGAGATGATGATCCTTGTGTCTCTCTCTTTTGGGTAGCTAACGGCTCTTTCGAAGTATGGTTACAGTGTCCTTTCCCTCCATTTCTGGAAAGTTCTTGACTTGCAGCTTTAATCAGAATATGGACAGTTGGCTGCTTGTCATTGGTCGAGATTCAGGAAAGTAGGTGAGACAGAACAGACTTCAAGGAGATCTGAAGCTGACTTCTCTCTTCCTCGTATTGACTCTGCTGATTTGACTTTAGAGAATCCTGACAGTCAGAAGACTGTCCAGCCGTTGCTGAGTCTGATCTCTATTCAGTAGCATGCTCCTGCTAAGTCGGCTCTACTGATGATCAACTCTAAGTTCAGTGAACTACTCATGCTGAGTTCAGTTCCACTAACTCCTTTCAGTATACTGCTCCTGCTGAGTCTAGTATCACTGAGTCTTCTACTTCTGGTACCGAGTCAGGTAATCTACTGAGTGTCTGAACTAGATGAAGAGTGTCTACTGAGTCTGAAACCTCAGAGACATAACATAACACATTACAACTGAATGGTTCATCAGTCAAGATAGGGTTTTGGGATCTTCAAATCTTCAGTGAATGTTCAGAGCACAGGGCTACTGAGTTATGTCTCAACTGATTGTGAGAACACTGCATCATATCCCAACATGGAGTAAGTTCATTGAGGCTCAAATGAAGACGCTGACAAACCTTTCTACTGAAGTGCAGAGGATCAGCACTCCCAAGTATATTAATGATGAAGAGATCCTCAACAAAGCACTTGAGGCACAGAAGACAGACATGACTGCTCAATTCCAAACCATACTACAGTCGCAAGCCATGATGTTCACTGAAGAAATGGCTGGTGCAACAGGTCACGTCCAGAAGGCAGTCGAGGAGCGCTTCAAATTCACGTCTGAAAGTATTTCCAAAGCACTGACCAATCAGCACGACTCCAGCTAAGAAATCAAGAAGGCTGCTTCTGATGCTGTGGAAGACTACATCCGACGCTTTGAAGAGAACAAACCTGCTCTGCTGAGAGCAAATCTGCTCTGCTGAATGCTATTGATCAAGAGCACAACAAGCGATGGGAGTCTTACACAGATGTGGCCACTAATATTACCTCAGGTCTTGAGACAGTCAAGGCCTCAATAGATGCATTAAAGTACAAGGTCACTGCCCTGGCTACGCTCATTGATGAGGTCAAAAAGGGGGAAAAGAGTAAATCTGCTCAGCTGAGAGCCCTTCTTAAGGCAGAAGAATAGGGTGCAGGACCGAGTTCAGCAATTATTTCGGCTGGACCCAACTCAGGAGAAGCAAACCAAGGGACCAAGCAAGTAAGGGGGAAGCCCCTACTGATGCAGATGTGGCTGAGGTGGCCAAATTTATTGAAGGCCTACAACCGAAGAGTCGCCACCTCTAGCTAGGAAATATGATAAAGGAAAGCGTAAGGCCCCCGCCGACCCCGAGTCCACCATAGCCGAAGAAGCTCAAGTTCGAGGTCCAAAGAAGAACAAGATTGCATTCGATGCAAAATTGGCCAAAGAACTTGAAGAGCAAGACGCGAAGAAGAAGATTCCAGCCAAGAAGGGAGTACATATCCGATCTCCAGCGCCCACTCGCACTAGATCTGTTATTCCCAAGCAGATGAGATCTTCAGCAGCTGCTCAACCCAAACAGTCCAAATATGAACAGTCTAAAACTGATAATCCAAATCCAAATCATCATCGCCTAGTAACTCAAAAGATGAACATGTGCCCTCTACTGTGCCCTCCAAAGAACAAGAGCTAGAGATGAAGGAGATATGGGACACAGTTGAGAGAGCACTTAGACGGGACAGTGAGACCGGACAGATTAGAGAAGCTAGGGAACGTATACGTCTAGCTGATCTAGAGGCACTTAGGCTGCAGAGAGAGAAAGAAGCAATGGAGAGGGTCCCTGTGAAGGACAAAAGTATTCCTACTTCTTCTAGGTACTTCAGGAGAAGGGAGTCACTCAGTGAAGTGAAGAGAATCATTTTCAAGAGAACTGACAACTGGGTGCCCCTCAAGTTGAATTAGAAATGGGAGCAACTTAAGATCGACTTCATTAAGAGATTCTACATCTGGAAAGTTGGCAATGAAGAATCCGATCCTGATACGTATTTCAAAGATTTCCTAACTGCTGCAAACCCTTCCCTCCTTGCTCGAGATTCAAACATTGCTTGAGCAATCAGACAAAGCGCTGAAGGCACCTCCTTTCAGGATTCTTCCTCCTCCTCTCACTCATCAGGACAACTTATGCAAGAAGGAGATTGAAGAAGAGATCAAGGATGCCATTACCAGCAAAGCACATGACAAGTCCGACGCTGAAGACTTGATTGAGATTAAGGCCCTGAGGAACCGTGTCTATTTAGGATATGGCCTTGAACTTTCGGAGAAGAAGTCTGCTGACTTCAGAGCTCGCATGCAACAATTCAAGAAGAAGCAGAGCTGACCTTTCTCTCTCCTAGTCTTAGCTTGTAGTGATAGTATGTCTTGTACTGTAACATCTTATCTCATATATGACATCTATTGCTTTGAGCATTGACAACTACTCATTGTCTTTATGGCTGTTGTGTTTTACTTTCAACACTACTGATCACTTCAGTAAACAAATATCACACTCACTCACATTATCGACCCTCTCGTGATTTATATTCTTATACGCCTTAGATATTTTTTTTCCCGCTATTTTTGTCTGCTCTGATCTGCTCTGATATCATGCTATTATTTAGGGGGAAAATGGCTTTTATATACTTAAGGGAAAATTGTTTCTTAGGGGGAATTTGTCTTATAGGGGAATATTGTCTTTCAAATATTGTTAGAAGGGGGAAATTGTTTTTCAGATATTACCGATTAAGTGTTGATTAGATGATTAGCTACCTAGAGTTACGATCCTTTCGAGCTTTATTTTAGTTTGTATCGGCCCTCATATCTCTTAACCGTGTTAATTGTTATTAAGCTACGATACCTTCGATGAGAATCTCCGATACCTTCAGTAAACTATGACTTTGTCAATTTGATGTGGCTCTGATACATTGCATGTTGTGATAGCTCTGATACATTCTTACATGTGTTTGCTCTGATTCTTTCTTGTCTTTATTTAGTCAGCTTTGATATGTTGGCTGGAGCATTCCTTGTAATACATATTACTCAGTAGCAGTAGCTCTTAACCTTAGCATGTTTCTTTGATAGAAGATGTAAAAGGTTTTGGCATCATCAGATAGGGGAAAATTGTTGGGATGAAGATTCAGTAGAACAATATTTTATAGATTTAAAGATTCCAAAACCCCTAGCTGAATGATGAACATTCGATTATGTAAAAGCTTAGTTTGAGTTCAGCTTGTTAGGAACTCAGTAGGCTAGAGTTCAGTAGCTGCGAAGTTCAATAGAAGACCTTGCACTCAGCTGATGGACTCAAGATCGAAGAAGTCAGTTGGCCAGCCGACCACCAACTGAATTTGCACAGGAATTTGTGCCCATGCACTGAATGCTCAGAAGAACGTCAGTAGGAAGTTACTTCAGTTGAAGGTCCGAGGATTCACAAGGAGTCAACCTTGTTGTTGACAAGCCTCACCTACCATTCTACCTCGACCAATAAGGAGCCGACAACGCTTTACCTGTTCTGAGAAAAGCTGCTCCGAGACTGAAAAAGAGGTGCATCTCTAAAATACACCTACTCATCAACGTTCAAATTTTGGGAGCCATTTTCCTTGTCGTTTCGACACGTGGCTAGACCCCTCTCCAACGAATGTATTCACAAATCGAATGCTATGTATAGAGGAGAGTCTTCATGCAGAAAGACACCGAGAACCAAAAGCTTTCAACGCTCAACAACCTCTAGCAAACTCACTGCATATCCAGCGTAGAACTTGGACTTAGATTAGAATCTTTTTAGTTCTTCTCTCTAGAGAATATTTGTTCCCCTTCTCTTATATAAGCGAGCTACACTGTAATATTCTTAGCTTAAAAACCCTGAGGGAGTTCACATTGTATGAAACGTTCTTATTGTAAGAACTTCCTCATAGTTGGAGAAGCTTCAAACTCTTTAAGTTTGAAACCCTATAAAAGTCACTACGACTATAAGTAGAGAATCTGTCATGTGAACAGATCAGTGAGACTTTCTCAGTATAAGCATCAAGTTTGTATATGTCCTATGTACCTACCAATCACTGAGACTTGCTCAGTATAAATAATACAAGTAGGTAGATTCTTTAATATTCCTTTTTGTTATACTCATGAAACTTCCACCTCTCAAAGTGGCTCTGCCCTTCTGAGATTCTGTCCTCTGGGTCCTACTGGTAATATTATGCCCTTCTGAGATTCTGTCCTCTGGGTCCTCTGGACCCACTGGGCTCCCTCGATAGGTTTGTGTAGTTAGATTTTGTTATAGTCAGAAATGAGACTTCATGAGTATAACAAAATTAATACACTAGGCTCATCGCTCAATGTCGGCCCAACTAGTAATTCCTTTTTGTTATACTCATGAAGCCAAGTCTCATCCTGCTTTGGTCAGGACAGTGGACGTAGGACCCAGTGTATCCGAACCACTTTAAAAAGCTGTTGTGTTGATTTATTGTTACATTTCTTAACTGATCATATTGCATAAAACTTTATTTCATCAAACTCAGTATAAAAATCGATTTTCCAACCGAGACGTTTCTTAGGGCCTACACTTCCGCACACATACTCTGATACTGAACGACTGTTCGACTAACATAAGTCAGTAGAGCTGAACTCAGTAGAAGAAATCTTTGCCCACGCGATCTGAAAGCATATCTGGCTATCTGACTCAGTTCAGTAGCGCACTCAGTTAGAGATGACTTTCGCATTTGAGAAAAAGAATTTGTATTAAGGTGTATTTAACCCCCCCTACACCTGAAGCACGTCTCAGGACCAACATGTCACTTTAATCCAGTAATCACACAATAAAATATGACGCATAATAACCAGAAAGATGAATACAAGCAAAAGTTTTAGTCATACTAAACAAAAATGTCAATTGTTACCAATAATCATAAGATGAATACAAACAACGAGCATGTTAATTATTTAAGCTATTCGTGTTATTGGTAATCGAAGAGCATGTCAATTCTTAGTTGTTTATCCAAAATATCTGTAATATATGAAAGTGTCAATAATTATCGAGGAAAGTGTCAATTCAACTAATATAATGTGTCAATCATGATAAACGAATCTGTCAATCAAAGATGAAAGTGTCAATGAATGCACAGTAGAGAGCATGGTATCAATTGTCTGTGCTGCGCGTGTCAATCATGATTTGACATGATAAAAGAGCGTGTCAATCATACTAAACAAAAATGTCAATTGTTACTAATAATACCAGAACCTAAAATAATCCAGCAATCATACGAAACTACTGTTTAATGATTTAGTAAACAAAATATGATCACTATAATAACCAAAAATGTAACCCAAAGTGTCTTGCAATAAATAAATGTGTCATTTATTAACAAAAAATGTCAATTGTTTTGAGTAAAAGTTTCATTTTTTTAAATATGAGTTATTTTAAAAAAATGACACAATCGTTCACAACAAATGACATTTTTTGTTACAAGAAATGATACTTCAATAAATTAGCTAAGGAATAGGCCCATAGCAAACGCAAGGATCTCAAACAAAATCAACTTAAACTTCAATGGAAAGCAAACCAACTCAGAACATCGAATTATAACAACAGAAAAATTAAATTTCCATGCGTCTGAAAAGAGACTACTCACATTCGCCATTTCCTTTCTCAAATACTCGATAAAATCAAAGAGGAGAAACAAAGAAGAACCACACCAATCAAGAAAATACTCAATGAACAAAAACCGGAAAATTTATCAAAATCCATCATAAATCTAGAGAGCGGACACAGAGAGGCAGAGGCGGATCTGGAGGAACGCACGAAGGTGGATCCAACCACCAGAGCGATGGAGGCGGAGGCGCGTGGAGCGACGACGACGGAGAAGAGCGACAACAACGAAGACGAAGGTGGAGACAGAGAGGATGGCGGGAGAGAGAGAGGGGAGTGGCGAAAGAGAGAGGGAGGAGTTACCGAGAGAGAAAGAGGGGAGAGGGGGGGGGATGAGAGGAGTCGAGAGAGGAGATGACATTTAATTTAATTTTTTAAAAAAAATGTTGAATCGAGTTAAAATTAGTAAATTGAATCATGTTTCCACTCTAGTCCATCTCTAGTTTAAATAGTCACATTACACGGACATAGCCAAAGGATCAATTGTATACTTTTTAGATATTAACTAGCTACTATTGCATCTAACATGGGCTCAACGGTTAAACTGAATGTACCGCCGTTTAATTTATGGCTACACGATCTACAATTGATGTTCAATGATCGATTGAAATTCTTCTAATGGAAATCAGAGTTATTATTATTATTATTATTATTATTATTATTATTATTATTATTATTATTATTATTATTATTATTATTATTATTATTATTATTATTATTATTATTATTATTATTATATAGGAAACCCCAATGGTGTTTTAATTTCAATTGATTTCAATTCAATTTCAATTGATTTAAAACCTTTAATTACCTTTTTGCCCTTTTACTTTTATTTCAGTTTCATGTAATTCTTCATTCAATCTTAAATTAAATTTATTTTATGTAATCCTCCTTTTTGATTCAACAATTTTAGTTTAATTTAATCTTATTCCATTAAATCTATTTCTTATTTTTACTTTAATTTTTAAAATAATTTATTTTATCTATTTCGTATTTTTCAATCGATCTCAATTTTCAACTGAGATTTATTGAGAAAACACTTTAATGTAATCCTACTTTTTCAATCGATCTCAATTTTCAATTTTCAATTTTCAATCGATCTCAATAATCTGTGGTATAATAACATGTTTTGTTTCACATCTATGAGCAAAGATAGATTTTCAAAGGGAGTGGCGATGCCATATACAAAAGGAAAAGACTCATAAACTATAAACACTCAAAATTTCCTATCTGGATTCGCACATATGGATAAACTACCACTAAATTGCAAGTTTCATACCAACACATGATCAGCCACCTAGATTTGCAAAACATTATATCTATGACATAGAAAATGAGGTTAAAAACCAAGCACATGTAGTAAGTGAGGTTTATGTAATTTAAAATTATTTTAAAAATTAAAAAACTAACTATTTTATTACAAAACGTGTGAATTATTTAAAAGATGACTGGTATTGACATAAAGGAAATTGATGTTCAAATTGTGGTAAAAATCTTGTATATGCTTGATGAGAATAATGTTTTCGTGAAATAATTTAGAATGAAAGAGAGAAATTTGGGGAAACACAAACATCAGAAATGAAATTTAGGCTATTTTGAAAGAGAGAATGATGTACACGAACATATAACCTTCATGTTATATTGGGGGTTGCTACATTGGTTGTTGGTGGTTGTGAGCAATCAATTCAAGACAAATATATAATTGTTTTGACGCGATCAGGGTTACTACAACTAATAAACCGATTGCTTCCTTCATATCTTGCTTTACAATATCCATTGTTATTTCCGTATAGCGATGATCAATAAAAAAAGGGCAATCCCTTTTCAGCAGCATGCCAACCTTAAAAAATATACGCGTGAGCTTCAAACAATTCTTTGTTTTTAGGCTTCATGAGAGAAAACAATTAGATTCCAACAATTTGAGTGTGAAGAGATTGTTTCAACAATTTGCGGCTGTTGCATATACAATGATAGAGTCGGCTAGATTATTATACATTCACATGAAGCAATCAGACTTGCGTGCCGACATACAAAGTGGTTTGGTTTAAATATTATTTTATCTTCAAGCTTTACTAATGTGGCTTGAAAAATGATACCAAATTACCAAGATGCCCATCTGCAGATAGGTATTGAGATATATTCATCATATAATTGGAGATAATGAGATATGAAACATATCAAAGATCCGTGTGAATGCACGGATACTGCATACAATGAGATATTGAGATCTATTTATCATATATATACACGAGAATTGGCACCGCATGTGCGCGGTGCCTGGATAATTTGAGTGGGATAGAATTTGTTTTTTACTACTCCCTTCGTCCCATTATTAATGTTTGTTAGAGACTTGACAGAAGATTAAGACGGGTTGTGGAAGGGTATAAAGTAGAGGTTTAAAGGTATAAAGTGGTGGGGTCCACCTATTTAGATGATTGTGGACCACTCATTTATGTTGACTTTTGAAATGAGACATAAATAGTGGGACAAACAAATGTAGGAAATGAGACATAAATAATGGGACGGAAGGAGTATTACATTATGTGAGTTTTCAATAGTGTTGAAGTCCTTGAGTTGGTGTAAGTGCGATATTTATGTAAGAGGGGAAAAAACAATAAATACATTAGCGTACAATTCGTAGTATAAATTATATTATGTGAAAAGGGGTATATTAAACGATATATATATATATTATGATATCCAATTTAAAAGGTTCTGGTCATTTTGTAATGCCATTCGTAAGTATTTTCATATTCGAGCTGATCAAATATTATTACGGTGGACTCGGTGTCCGTCTGCTTTACAAAGACAAGCATGCCATTATTTTGTATGTTGTGGTCCTCCATAAAAAGATTACAGTTGAAGCATAAGGCCTTCTTCCATATTCCGATCCGATATTCTTTCATTCCGCTTTTGATGAGGATTTCTTTTATTTTTGCCCTCCAACAAAAGTATGTTGACGAATTGTGGAATTGGCTGAGGAAAGTATGACTAGTTGAGTATAAACAGGGTTGTAGAGTGTATTTTGAAGTATTTCTTTTACCATGCGTTTCAAGTGCATGTTGTAGTTTTGGAGGAAGCATCTTGTCAAAGTATAGCGTCGTTGATGAGGTGCAGGTGGAATGAATGATGAAATGCCGCCTGCTAGTCATGTATTGTAGTAATCATTATTATTTATTTTAACGTATTTTGGTATACAATAAAGATTAGTAATGTACCGTTTCAGTCTTGTTGGTATTCCTTGATGGTTGACAGCAGGGGATTGTTGGACAATCTGCTTTTTGGTTGTGTATGTGCATTCATTGGGACGATGTCATAGTGTCATATGCTGGTGTTTCGTAGCATCAACATATCTCCAGTTGTTCGCCTGTTCTTGTTGAAAAATTTGTGCCACCCATCTTCAAACGAATCGGCTCCAATTGTTATTCTCAATGCTTTTCTTTGGTAGTTTAGGATGATCTGTTGATTTCTTTTGATGCCAAGAGCGACGTAAATTGCTGGAGGTATTCTCTGGTGATTATTCGTGTTGGTTAGCGTATATATGATTGTATAATGATTGTAGGATAGGTTAGTACCTGGTGGTGGTGGTTGTTGCACGTAAAGAGGTAACACATTGGTGCATAAGGCAAAGGGTGGTGCGTTATGTGGGAAGCGATATAGTTGATATTAGATTTATCAAAATAATATTTTTTTTGGGACTTAGGGTTATTTTGTTAGCATACTTTGAGGTGGGAAAGCTTCCGACATGCAGGATTGTTGTTAACCGGGCCTGGATAACTTCGGCGCCTTGTTGACTAAGGTATCCGACATTATCGATTAAGCGCGGGTATTTTGACAGGAGCCTATCGCAGATGCTTGGTTGAGTCGTCCGCTATCATTTTTTCTAAGGGTAATTGCATGCACGTAGTTGTTGGTATCAATGATGAGGTAATAGCGGATCTCCGAATTTGTGTTTTGTTTGGTCCATGTGTGGAAGGGGCAAGCTATCTGTGACATGTTTATAGTTATAGTTGAGTTGATTTCTTTAATGTATGAGAAGTGAGAGAATTATTGTTTTTGGGTGAGGTTGTACGTATTTATACTATGTGATGTTGAAGGTTGAAGATTATCAACTGGATCAGTAATGGAACAATTGGTTGTTGTTTAAATATGTGATTGCCTATGCAAGTTTTTCTATTTTATGTTGATTATATTTGCAATTCTTATTAATCAATATTTGTAGTTGTAATTGCTATTGTTTCATTGTGTTAGCTGACTCTTGTAAAACTATTACGGTATCCTTTGTGGTTGTTAGCATTTTGATGCTAATGTTCTTTTCAATTTTGGTGTTTATATGAAAGTATATTTGGAATCACTTCAAAATATTAGTTAAAATGTTTTGCTGGGATTAGTTTATTTGATAATCTTTTGAACTGTTCTTTCTTGTAAGAACTCCTTCACAGTTGGAGAATCTCTAACCTTAAACGGTTAAGAGTTGTAAAGTTACTACGACTATAAGTAGGATCTGTCCTGTGTACAGATAACTGAGACTTACTCAGTATAACCAAACAAGTTTGTATATGTTCTTTGAACAGATCACTGAGACTTGCTCAGTATGAATAATACGAGTTCTCCTGCTTGTCTCAGGACAGTGGACATAGGACCCAGCGTGTCCGAATCACTTTAAAAATTGATGTGTCATTTTTTATTATAACTGTTGCATTGATTTACTATTCCTTTAGCATTCAACTAAGTTTTTAATCAAACTTGCACGAATCGGGTTTTCATAAAAGAGGCATATTTTAAAAAGGGCCTACACTTCCGCACACAACTTTTGTACTGAACTACTGTTCACTGACATAAGTTAGTAGGACTGTACTCAGTAGGAGAACTTTCTGCCCACGCGATCGAGAAAGTATTTCTGGCCAACTGACTCGTTCGGTAGCATTCTTCAGCTAAAGCTGACTTTCGCGTTCAGAGTTTGAATTTGCATTCAGGTGTATTCACCCCCCCCTCTACACCTGAACCGCGTCTTTAGGACCAACAATTGGTATAAGCGTGGAGTTCTTCTAAGATCATCGTTATCTGTTTACTGGTCTTAACTGGAACATATACTAGAAAACCATCACTGCACGTACATATCACTTCATTGCATCCTGTACCATACTCTACATCATGTCCGCTTTTTCAGGTATTAGGACCGTACCCATGTTTTCGGCAGAAAACTATGTGGTATAGAGGGTGAGGATGGGGGCTCATCTCACATCGCTGCATGACAGCATGGCCGACGTTCTTGAAAAAGGCCCTATTATTCCTAAGATCGACAACGTCGAAATTGTAGTAGAAGGAGCAGCAGGCGCCAGAACAAGCCCAAAGGTCCCCAAGGACAAGAGCCTCTTCACTCCTGAAGAGAGGAAGTTGCACAACCTAGACCGAGTTGCACGTAATGCAATACTAACCACTCTTAGTGACTCGTCTCTTGGCAGGGTGCATGAGTGCAAGATAGTGAAGGAGCTATGGGATGATCTAGCTCTACTGGTTCAAGGAACTCCACAGATAAAGGAAAATAAACTGGAGTTAGAGCTGCAGAAGCTAGAAGCATTCACTATGCTTCTAGGAGAGTCCAATGATGATTTCAACGTCAGATTCACAAATCAGATAAACATCATCAACAGATTCGGGAAGACATTTAGCAACAAAGAGACCAACACCAAGATTCTACGGGCTCTTAGCGAGCTCAAGTGGTAATCGTTTGCTACTTGTGTAAGGAGAACTAATACGAACTCAGTTACTCCCGATTATATTTTCTCGAATTAAAAGTTGAGGAGTTCGAGTTTAATCTCCCACACACCCCCGGTGCTGAGACTGAAGTGCCAATGGATCACACTTACAAGGCATTAGTCAGCACACCCGGAGCAAGTCCCTCTAGCACAAGTCAGTCCGCAGGAAGCTCAGCGATGATACCCTCTGCTGACAACTTGGCGGAGAAGTATGTTCTTCTTTCTGTAAAATACTAGAAGAAGAAGGACATGTTCCGAAGGATGAAGACAAAAGAGGCTTCTAGAAAATATCAAGGTAAGAGAGATCACTCGAAAAGTGAAACTAAACCTCTACCGATTGCGGGAATCTCTAGGCGGCTCCCACTAGACATACCGATACACCAGAAAGGGAGACCAGGAGTTCAGTATGCTATCACTGCAAGAAGATGGGACATTATTAGTATGAATGTCCAGAACTCTCAGCAGCTGAACGTGCGGAAAGGCAAGCCCGACGTGACAAATTTGTCAGGAAAAGGCAAGCTTACATAGCTGGAGAGTTGTCCGACCGATCAAGCGATGCAGAGATCTTTATGGAATCATCAGATGATGATGCTGCGTTCATCGCACTTGAAGCAGAAGATACTGAACTGTATCTCATGGCCGGAGAAGAGGCTGAGGTAAATTCTGAACTTATTATAAGCCTCTCTGGACAAGGCACACACGACACGAGCTCAACTGCAGGAGAACCGCTGGACATGGTTCTTGCATATGAGGATCTACTAGAAGAGCAGATTCAGATGAGCCAACAGTTCAGTAAGACTATTCAGAAGATGGACCTCCTGAAAGCTGAGAATCAGAGACTTTCAATGAGAAGTTAGGACTCTACTAAGTCTGAGGAACTTGTGCTGAGACAGAAGGAAGAGATTAATTCTCTGATGACTAAGTCTCAACATCAAGCGGCACAGATCTCAGTCTTGTCCAAAGACATCTCTGAGAAAGATACTGAAATAGCACAACTCAGTCAAAAACTCGCGGAAGTACAGAGAGACTATGAGTCACTCAGAAGGAGTGATGATGTTTAGCAAGGATTGAATGATGGAGTAATATCTTGGAGCAAAGGAGAAGTTGGAAAGTGTGCTCAGAGCTCAGAGGCCAGTCTCAGTAAAGGAAGGACTTGGCTATACATATGAGGCATCCACTTCTACCTCCAAAGATTATGAGAAGCTGGCTGATAGGTTTGTCAGAGGGAAGATTCAAACAGTTGAACCTACAAGCCTTCAGGCAAAGAACAAGCAAAAGATAATAGCACTTCAGCCTAGCAGTAAGAAAATGATCCATGGTTCATGCCCCAAGACACCCAGGTCCAACTCAGGGGGAACCAAGAAGGTCAGGTGGACCGAACAATATGGCCAACCGAAGTGGACTCATCCAGCTCAGCATAGATCGCACTCTTATAAGCCTAGAGTCCAAAGCCCAAAGGTTCAGAAGAAGAAGAAGGTTGAACCTCAAAAGAAGAAAAAGTCAGCATCCCTAAGTTCAGTGGAGAGGCCAGCTGACAAACAGGGCAAGATTCTGAAACCGTTAGGGTTGTCAGACAAGTTTGGATCCAAAAGACCACTAATGTCTAAGGACCCAAAGCTGAACCCTAAGGGCACCTAAATCTTTTTATGTTTTGCAGGTGCTAAAGGACCCTTGGATTGTGGACAGCGATGCTCACGACATATGACGTATCAGAAGAATCTGCTGATCGACTATGTTCAGCAAGATGGAGCCAGAATTGAGTTTGGTGACAACTCCAAAGGCTACACAAGGGGATACGAAATGCTGAAAATAGGGACTGCAACAGTTCCTAGAGTATCATATGTTGAAGGACTTCAACATAATCTCCTTTCTGTCAGTCAATTCCGTGATAACTCTAATAAAGTAACTTTTGACGCAAGTTTTTGTGATGTTCTTGATTAATCTACAGGAAAAACTATGTTATCACGGAATGCTAAAGTCAGAGGACTGCCCAACGAAGTGTTTAAAAGACATAAAAATTGTGAAACATGCTTGAAAGGGAAGCAAACAAAGTCAAGCAATCCACCTATCCCTTTACCTTCTACTGATGGAATACTTCAGCTGCTTCACATTGATCTTTTTGGGCCACTCAATCCAGTGACGATCAGAGGAAAGAAATATGCTCTTGTAGTCATTGATGACTATTCAAGATATATATGGGTGATTTTCATCGCCAATAAATCTGACGTCAAATCTGAACTGCTGAAACGGTTAAGCGTCGAGAAGGATATCAAAATTCAGAGGATACGCTCAGACCGTGGAACAGAGTTTCTGAACTCAATGATGAAGGACTACTGCGAAGCTAAAGGAATTCAACACAAGACCTCAGCGGCACGTACGCCTCAGCAGAATGGACTTGCTGAACGGAAAAATAGAACACTTAAAGAAGCAACAAGGACATTACTCGCAGACTGAGATCTACCATTGAAGTTCTGGGCAGAAGCTACTGACACTGATTGTTACACTCAGAACAGATCTCTATTGACTCAGATGCACATGAAGATACCATACGAATTGTAGAAAGGGAGAATTCCTTCTATCTCTCATTTTCATGTTTTTGGCTGTGCATACTTCATCTACAATAACGAAAAGGATCAGTTAAAGGTCTTTGACAGCAAGTCAGACCAGGGAGTTTTCTTAGGATACTCGAGGGTCAGCAAAGCTTTCAAGGTCTTTAACTACCGGACCCTTTGCGTGGAAGAAAGCCCTCATGTGGTATTTGATGAATTTACTTCGGAGGACAGAAAGTCAAACTCTCAGCAAGAAGATGAAGAGGTCAGGAGCTAGCTACATGATCTAAGCTTAAAAAATAAAATCAAAAAGATCCAGCATTGTTCGGATGATGATTCAGTCGATGAAATCCATAATCAACCAACAAGCGATGTAGCTGAGGAGATTGATTCTACTAAACATAATCAATCCCAGGTAATTCATGCCGATGAAGAAACCCCAGTGGTAACTGAGACCTCTATTGAGAATAACAACTCAGGGGGAACTGCTAATGTTCTTAATCTGAATACCCCTGAACCTAGTAACTCAGTAGAACTTGAACTTGTTACTGAATTGCTTCAATTACAGAATAGTACAATTGAAATTCCTAACACTCCTACTATCAGTGTTGAATCAATTCCAGATGAAGTAACAAGACATCGTCGTTCATGGTTAGATGCGCATAGTTCGGGATCGATAATCGGAGATCTTTCGGCCCGGTGTAAAGATAAGATCCAAATTCGTCGGGGAGAAAGTGCATTATACTCCCGCTTCTTGTCCACTAATGAGCCTCAAACTATTGAGGATGCTCTCAATAATGCTTGGCCGGATCACCGCCATGCAAGAAGAGCTCAATCGGTTCACTAGAAACGACGTATGGACGCTTGTAGACAGACCTAGACATCATCAACACGTGATTGGAACAAAGTAGGTCTTCAACAACAATCGAGATGAAAACAACGTTATCGTCAGGAATAAAGCTAGACTTGTTGCCGAAAGTTATTCTCAAGCTGAGGGGATAGACTTCAACGAAACGTTCGCTCCAGTTGCAAGATTGGAAGCCATTCGTCTATTCCTCGCATACGCAACACATCAGCAGTTCATAGTCTATCAAATGGATGTGAAGTCAGCTATCTTGAAAGGCGTGCTGAAGGAAGAAATCTACGTAGAACAACCGCCCGACTTTCGCGAGGAGATCGGGTTTATAGACTTAAGAAAGCACTGTAAGTGTTAAATCAAGCACCCAGGGCTTGGTACGATACCCTATCAGGCTTTCTCCTCCAGGAAGGTTTTTAGAAGGGAACTGTAGATCGCAACCTATTCAGTATCAAGTTAGAAGCTGAGATCCTACTGGTGCAGATCTATATGGACGACATCATCTTCGGATCAAGGAACCGGACTATGTGTCAGAAGTTTGAACAGATGATGAAAGAGAAATTTGAAATGTCGATGATGGGAGCGATGAATTATTTACTTAGACTTTAGGTCAAACAATCCAAGAAGGGGATATTCATCAATCAAGCGAAATACACAAGAGATCTCATCAAGAAATTCGGCTGCGAATCCAGCAAATCAATAAAGATACCCATGAACACAAATCTCAAGATAGATCTTGATAAAGAGGGAGTATCTGTAAACTCTACTGATTAACGTGCTATTATTGATTCTTTATTATACCTAACAGCCAACAAACCTCATATAACTTATGTTGTAGGTGTATGTGCACTATTTCAGGCGAATCCCAAAAGGAGCCACTTAGACTCAGCTCAGAAAATTCTCCACTACTTGAAGGGAACACCTGATATTGGATTATGGTATACTGCAGATGATAATCTTGAACTAACTGATTATTCTGATGCTGATTATGCAGGTTGTCCAATTGACAGAAAGTCTATCTCAGGAACGTGTCAGTTCCTTGGCAGTAAGCGGATTTCTTGGTTCTCCAAGAAACAACATTCAATAACTATGTCCAGTGCAAATACTGTGGCTCAGACAACAACTGAGAGACTATGACATTCATCAATATGAAGTGCCTATCTATTGCGATAGTACCAGTGCAATTGCAAACAAGCAGAATCCGATTCTACATACTCGATGAAAGCACGTGGACATAAGACATCACTTCATCAGAGATCATGTCGAGAAGAAGGATATCAGAATGGAAAATATCCACACTGATAAGCAACGAGCTAATATCCTGACCAAACCTCTAGCTGAGACTAGATTCAACGATCTCTCAGTAGAACTAGGTCTACTGGATCCTACTGACTCCATTCAGTAAGACGCTCCAGAAGGTACTGAGTGAGGGGGAACACTATCAGTACTGCTGAAATACTCAGTGGCATCAACGTGGACTTAGCTGACTACTATGTTCAGCTGACAGGTTATGAGTATTATTCAGCATTTGGTGATCAGCATGACATAACATTTATTTCCCGCCATTAATATTCATCATACTTCATTAAGCATGTTGTTCTCAATAAACGCACGACATTCTATATGCTGACTGCGGCGCATTTAATGCATGTCATTTCACCTTACCCATTTGGTGATTGAGATAAGTAGGCGAGATTATAGGCGGCACAGTAATCATAACCTATTATAACATTCAATTTGAGCCGTCCTGATTAATCTCAGCCGCACAAAGATAAACCGTTCATATTCAGATCTTATATAGCTTGTGTGTATCTCCACTCTTAATCACTTTTTGCCATTTACGATTGAACTATGCTTTGTATATATTACTTGCTAAGAAATCTATCACCTTCAAGCACATTTCCTTTGCTAATTACTTCTCTAAAACTTTATCTGATACTGATTAACTCTATTTTCAAGTGCTAACACTTGTTTTGCAGATTCAGTTTTATACATATCCATGGCGTCTTTCCCTGAGAAGGTTGTTGTTCAACCGTCTGACATGGAGGACATTATCCAGAGCAAGAGAGTCTGGTTTGAACCGTTTCCTGCCTTCCGGTCTTGCGGGGTAGAGTGCATGGACGGGGTCTTCGATCTACTTTAGTTATCCAGTCTCGAGTCCATCCTGACCAGAGCCCCCATTTAGTGCTTCCCAAGGCAATTTGCTGAGTTCTTCCTTAACATCCACGAGGGAGAAGATCAACAAGATGTTTCTTGCTTCACATACTAGCAAGAAACGAGTAACAAAGGTTGGATGGAGGATATCGCCGAGCTTGATATTGCTGACTGCCTCAAGCGTAGTTTCTATCTCCCCAACACCGGAATATCTCCGATAGGGTACAAGAAAACCTCGATCAACAAGTACCTATCGAGGTTCAGCGGTAAGAAAGATATAATATTCAAAGCAGCATTTCCCAAAAATCAGTTGCTCCCTGAATATAGAGGACTGACGTACATCGTCAACCACATCCTCACGAGTTCAGTCGGATCCTATGATCAACTGAGTAGGATCAGACTCCAGATTATGATGGACATTGTTGATGGCGTTCAGGTGAACTGGACCGAATTCTTCCTTTCAGAATTCCAGGCCCAGACTCAGAAGTTTGTCTATGGAGAAGGCAAAACTTCCATGCACCTGATCCCGAAGGGCAAATTACTATATGGGACCAAGGTGTCTATCTTGATTGAAGATCATTGCTCAAGGAACATGGCCTTTGCTGACATACACTTCTTCGACAAGAAAAATATCAAGTTTACCACTGCAGCAGCCGCAGTGAAATCAATTGGTTGAGGACTGGATGACAAACGTCCCCTGGAATTCTCTCAGGCTCCTCAACAACCTCTGTAGAAGAAGAGTAAAACGTTGAAGAAGCCTACAACTACTGAAGTACCTCCAGAGCATATCTCTGTGGAGGATTCAGGGTCCGGTAAAGAGGACGTGACCCAGAGGCAGAAAGTCAAGAGAATTCTTGACGAGGAGATTCAGTCGGAACCCCCTACTGAATCCTCACCCTCTCTCCCCATCTCAGTTCTGCTTGCCCATAGCAGAGCGACTGAGAAAATCGCGGAGGAGATTCTTGAGATTCTAGACCACGCGAGATCCTGTGGACATCGCCGTTCGTGCTAGGAGTGCGAATGCGTCTGCGATTCCTTGACTGGGATATGCTGTTAGAGACGCTGCACCTAAGCACGGCCACAAAACTGGCAAAAGAGGAGCAGACTCTACGAGAGGAGATCGGCTATGGTGAGCCAACTGATATTGCCTCCTTGGAGGATCTTAAGGCCGCTATGTTGATGCTCCTGAGTCAGAAGGGGAATCTGATCAGCCCACTCAACCCCAGACTCAATCCGACTCCCACCGCGAGAACTCACCCAAGGATGTAGACCAGGGAGGATCTGCTGAGGGACAATCTCCCTGGGATGACTTGCCGCTTCCACCTCCTGAATCAGGTGCAGTCATCCCTACGCCATCCGAGACTTAGCCGAAGAAACAATCCAGATACAAGGCTGCTGAGATCAAGGATATTAAACTGGCATCTATCAATAAGGTAATCAAATGCCAAGGTCATAAGAACCGTCTCCTCACGGAAGACGTGCACAACAAATGGAGCCAATTTATAGAGGCTCAGACCAAGGAGTTGGGAACCTTATCGACCGAAGTGCAGAAGATCAACACACCAACTGAAGCCAATACTGAAGCGATCCTCAAAAAAGCACTAGAAGCTCAACGGACCGATCTGCAAGCTCAGTTTCAAACTATTCTGCATAATCAAACCAAAATTTTACTGAAGAATTGGCCTCTTCTACGATCGGGTCACGAAGACAAGAGAGCAAGCGCTACCAACGCTGCGAAAGTATCTCGAAGGCACTTGTTAAGCAGAAAACAGCTAATACAGAGATCCGCAAAGAGGCTGTGGAATCTGTGGAAGCTTATTTGAAGAGGATCGATTCATCCAAGTCTGCTCTACTAAAGGCTATCAATCTTGAGCATGACAAGCGATGGACATCCTACACCGATACAGTTGGAGATGTTGCAGCCTTTCTAGACTCGATCAGAACCTCCATCAAGGGCCTGAACAACAAAGTGACCCCCTTGGCAACACTAATAGATGATGCTAAAAAGGGGGAAGGGAGTAGGTTATCTCAACTACTGACCCTCTTGAAATCCGAAGAGGTAGGTCCCAGCACAACGGCTGCTGCAAAGGGGGAAAAGGGCAAAGAAGCTGAAGGCTCAGGAGAGCCTGTTGAAGAAGCATTCGGTGACGTGACTCAGTACCTAGAGGCTCTACCTACTAAAGAGCAAGAAGAGCCACAACCTCAGCAGTCAAAGCCAAAGCTAAAACCAAAGGCAAAGCTCCTGTCCTCCCACTCCCTCTCCTCCGAAAAAGCTCAAATTCAAGACGTGTGAAGAGTAGATTGCATTCGATGAACAGCTCGCGCGTGAGCTTGAAGAGGAAGATGCCAAGAAGGCCAGAGCTAAGAAAGATGTACTAATCCGCACTCCATTTCCTACTCGAACTAGACAGTACAACCCAAGCAGTCAAGGTCTTCAGCGGCAAAGACTCCCACTAACTCCAAACAAACTCACAAGCCAAAGCCTGTATCTTCCAAGTCTAAATCAACAGACGCTAGCGACTCAGACGTCCAATTTGTCACCACCAGAGAATTGTCGAAGAAATAAGAGGCTGAAATGAAAGAACTATGGGACATTGTGAACGTGGATTGGACGCAGAACAAGCGAGGTGAAACGGATCAGGGGAAGCTAGAGAGCGTATCCATCTTCGCGATCCGGAGGCACTTTCGGCGAGACCGAGAAGGAAGCTCGTGAGAGAGTTCTTGAGAAAGACAAGAGCATCCCTATTATTTCTAAGTATTTCAGAAGAAGGGAGCTTGTCAATGAGGTCAAGAGACTATCTTCAAGAGGACTGATGGATGGGTGCCTGACAAAATCAACCAGAGATTGGAGCAGATTAAAGTGGACTTTATCAAGAAATGCTATGTCTGGAAGACTTTGAATGAAGATGCTGATCCTAAAGAAGCCTTCGCAGACTTTCCCAAGCACATGGATGCCCCTCTCTATGCTGAGATTCAGACCCTCCTAGAGCAATCCGGTCAGACTCTGAAAGCACCTCTGTTCAGACCACTACCTCCTCCTATGACGCACCAAGAAAATCTATGTAAAAAGGAGATTGAGGCAGAGATCTTTGAGGTCATCAACAAGAAAGGTTTGTACACGAATGATGAAGAAGACAAGGAAGAGATTAAGGCCCTACGGCAAAGTGTCTACTCAGCTTACGGCCTAGATCTTCGGGAGAAGAAGTCTGCTGACTTCAAAGCTCGGATGCAACTTTTCAAGAAGAAGTTCGGCTGACTGCTCTCTTGGTCTTCTAGGTTCTTAGAATAGATTGTCATATAATTGTAACTTCTTATTCCATTTATGACATCTATTCTGTTGGCCTTCGACAATTATTCATTGTCCTCTAGCTGTGTATTTTCTTTCAGCACTACTGATTATTGAAGTAATCAGCTCACACACACACACACATCTGCTTATATGTTTCTCTGTGCTTAATTGTTTAAAAACTTCTTAAGAGAAACTGACTTTTCCATGCTATAAAGGATAGTAATTATTACGGGGGAAGTAGTTAAGAAAGATAGGGAGAAAATGTTTTCTGTTATAAATTATTTTCTATGAGCTGATTAGATAACCAGTCATATAAAACTGTCGACTCAATAATGATCTGATAATTCAGTATGTGACATTTCTCTATAACTTATTCTTCTGAACTTAAATATTTGCGTTAACGCTCTAATACTTCTCTTTTATGAGAAACTCAGTATATCCGACAATTTAGCATTTATGCTCTGATACTTCTCTTTATGAGAAATTCAGTATACTTGACCTTATGTGTCATATTGACATTGTTGCTCTGATTCTATGCCTTGCTTATTCTTGTAATATCTCTTTAGCATAGTCAGTAGCAGTAGTTGTTGTAAAAGGTTTTGGCATCATCAAATAGGGGGAAATTGTTGGGATGAGTTTATTTGATAAGATTTGAAGATCCCAAAACCCCTAGCTGAATGATGAACCTTCGATATTGTAATAGCTTAGTTTGAGTTCAGCTGTTAGAACTCAGTAGGCTAGAGTTCAGTAGCTGTGAAGTCAGTAGAAGATCTCGCACTCAACTGAAGGACTCAGTATCGAAGAAGTCAGTTAGTTTGTCTATCAGCAACTAAATCTGCAAAGGAATTCATGCCAAGCGACTGAAGTGTTCAGACGAATGTCGATAGAGGACAATCAGGCGACAGTCCGAGGATTCAGAGCAAGTCAACTCAGAATACTTTAAGTTTGAACAAGCCTCACCAACTCTCATGTACCTCGACCAATAAGGAGCCGACATCGCCTTACCGCTTCTGCCATAAAGCCGCTCCTAGCCCAGAAAAAAGAGGAAATATCTACAGTGCCTCTATTCAAGGTTCAAACTTCATATGGTCGTTTTTCTTGTCTTATTCGACACGTGGCTAGACCCTCTCCAACAGATCTATTCACAAATCGAAGACTATAAATAGAGAAGGTCTTCAAGCAGAAGAAGATACGAGAACCCAAGCGAACAAGCTCAAGAACTCTAGCGAACTTTCAAGCAACATACAAACGAAGAACTAGCCCTTAGATTATATATCTTTTTAGTTCTTCTTTCTAGAGAATTTTTGTTCCTTTCTCTATTTAAGCGAGGCTATTGTAAAATATATAGCTTAGAACCTCGAAGGAGTTCATATCTTTTGAACTGTTCTTTCTTGTAAGAACTCCTTCACAGTTGGAGAATCTCTAACCTTAAACGGTTAAGAGTTGTAAAGTCACTACGACTATAAGTAGGATCTGTCCTGTGTACAGATAAATGAGACTTGCTCAGTATAACCAAACAAGTTTGTATCTGTTTTGTGAACAGATCACTGAGACTTGCTCAGTATAAATAATACAAGTTCTCCTGCTTGTGTCAGGACAGTGGACGTAGGACCCAGCGTGTCCGAACCACTTTCAAAATCGTCGTGTCATTTTTTATTATAATTGTTACATTGATTTATTGTTCATTTAACATCCAACTGAGGTTTTAATCAAACTTGCACGAATCGGGTTTTCATAAAATACGCATATTTTAAAAACGGCCTACACTTCCGCACACAACTCTTGTACTGAACTACTTTTCACTGACATAAATCAGTAGGACTGTACTCAGTAGGAGAACTTTTTGCCCACGTGATCGAGAAAATATTTCTGGCCAACTGACTCGTTCAGTAGCATTCTTCAGCTAAAGTTGATTTTTGCGTTCAGAGTTTGAATTTGCATTCAGGCTTATTCTCTCTCCCCCCTCCCACACACACACTTGAACCGCATCTTTAGGACCAACATGTTTGTCTATACGTAACTTAAAATAAAATAAACTTCAGTTTCATGCATCGTGTAACGACAAAATTAATAGTTATTTAATATACGCATATGAAGAATTGTCAGTGAAAGAATCTGATAATTTTTGAAAATAACAAAAGAGACAAATTCTAAATATTTAAAATGATAAATATAATGCTCCTCACGTTGTGTCACATGTGTAGGTGATCCCATCATGTGGGTTTTTTTTTTTGTAAATGTAAGTATGATTTGAAAATAGTCATATGACATGTTGGTAAAGACATACATGTGTCGTGTGGGCACAATGTATTTCTGATGTTCTGCGTTGTCAGATACTAGTTGCTATTTTTTGTTGGTGTCCAATGAGAGTATTTATGATATGTACTAACTTGACATGCTGACAGTTTTGTAAATCTATGAGGATAATAAAATATCTATAAGTATTAATTTCATAAAGTTTTATATTAAATATGTGCTTATTTAAAAAAGGAATAAAAATTAATTATTTTCAATTAGTTAGCGTAATGTATTTTCAATCGCGTGTTATAATGTATTTTCAATCGCATGTTAGGGACATTTTGTTGAGTCCTATTTTGTTGGTATGCAGTTGTTCAAGAGTTATTTCCTCATATAGATGTCCCATTTTTTGTTTTCTGAGTATAGTGGATATATTTTTAGTAAGATGTGTAGGAAATCATATCGCGGGATCGTCCTAGTATACGATCTTCTTGACTCGGAAAAGATCTTACGGATTTCCCGTTGCCCGAGCTCACAGCTCCGGTTGATAGAGGCGCTAGAAGCTCACGATAGTTTAACTCTCAGACTCAAACTTTACGGCTCACAAATCTAGAAGAATAAGTGTTGAGAAAGTGGCCCCCTTATTCCCTATTTATAAGGGCTAGTCAAAGGAACCCTAGTGGGCCTTTGACTCAAAGCCCAATCCAAATAGTGAAAGGGGCCATTAGACCATTACCAATTGTTTTGGTCTACTCAATGATCAAACAATTCTAAGCAATGAGGTAGCCTAGTGATTCTGAGAGAAATTGTCGCATACAATTGGACGTATGTTCGAGCTAGACCAGAGACCTAATACAAAAAATAAAGCCCGACCTCAAGTGAATTAATTTTAATATCTCAACATAGATTCATTCCACTAAAGAATATATGTTGACTTACCCCTTTATCCCAAAAGTTGAGTCATGACTTGTATTTTTAACTTCAGTTAATTCTCGTATTTAAGATATCGAATATCTATTAATTGATTAAGTTTACCGACTACTGTGATCGTTGTATTACACCAAATAATCCTGCAAAACTTTGAGAATTATATCAGTATAGTTCACAGGGTATCGAACACAAGGAACGGACGACTAGAAACTTTATTTTCTACTTATCTATGGTTTTGGATAGTAACCACCCAAGTTTTGGGTTTTCTATTAAACTAAAATTGATTAAAAACTGAACAGAATTAAAAACTGTATGAACTGGGCAATTGAGAGACAGGTCCAGGATAATATTCACACAAATGTAATTCCAATCCTCGACACTTAATATGAATTAATCTCAAGAATCTACTAGTTATAGATTGTCGTAATTAAACTGACACAGCCCTCACTCCCACTTACTTAGTCGGTAACCGCCATGTTAGGTATCGAAACAGCTACTTCCCTAACCTAGCTACAACCTACATTGTTGGGCAATCAATAGATTTAATAGCTAGACAACTTTATCGAACTAAGGGAGCCTAGTATAGGAGTCTACTCGTATGTTGGACATCTAATAGTCTCCTATCGGTTTAATCCTAATGAATAATTTCGCTATTTACCTAGCCTTGTTCCACGAGAAACGACGGAAGTACTAAGTTAGCTACAGACTGCGCAACATAGGGTGATCAAGCCTAAATTACTAGTCAGATTAATTAATTCAAAATTAACCCGAAACCCTCTTGATTAATTATTCGAAACTAAGCCTCATGTACTGTTCACGTGTGCATTTACATTCTGTCGGACCCTAAAGACTTAGCTACTCATGCAGACGCTTCGGTTGGGCAACTGTGACAGTTTACAAAATATAAACATAAACATGAATAACCATAGATCTAGCATGAACAAAATTTAAAACAACTAAAGCACGAAATAACATAATAATTCAACCTACGAAATTAAACTAAAAATTGAATTAAAATAAAACTAGAGTTTCAACGTAAATTCAATGTTCCTACTCAAACGATTAACTACGAATGGAAATTAAAACAAGAATTCAAACTTCGAAATTAAAAGCATCAAACCAACGGAAATAAAAAATGTTTCTTCTTCTCTAACTACTTTGAACGGTCGGAAGTCTTCAACGGAATGGAATGGAACTGCGGTTGGCGGTTCGGCGGTCGGCGGTATTGATCGGCGGCGGTTAGGATTTTCTCTCAGAATGGGAAGGGAGTAACGGCTTGAATGTGTAGCGTGGGTTGAAGACTCGAAGACTCCTTCTTCTCGTCTACTTCATCTCTTTTATACTCCTCATTTTCTTCCTCTCCAAGCTAGATCAAATCCTTCTTTGATAAGGAAAGGGATTTGGATAGATCTTATCCTTAAGTAGTATCACTCGACCTTATTATCATACTTGAACTTAACAAATCCGCAGGGTTTAGTATGAAAAACCTTTCGAGCTCCTCAAGGGGATATCATCACCCCTTTAACAGGATACAAATCCCTGATGCAGATAACCAGCCTGAGCTACATGCAACAACACTCACCCACGATACAGAGATATACGGTCGCAATGACCCTCACCCATAGTAAGTCAAAGTGATAGTTGTTCGCATGCACTCTACTAAAATCTCATCAAGCTTAAGATCAACTGAGTCTCCGAGACTTTGGTTCTTCACACGGGTCAGATAGAAGAACACGTCTCACTGCGATCCATCAATACATAAAATATATCAACATAGACAAGTGACCAAGACAAGTCACTTCTTATCTACATTGCAGCCTGAACCGACAACTTGTCCTAAAGTTGCCTCAGCTGTGATAACGGTTTATATTTCAGTAGTTCAACCAACACTACAGTCTTCTGTGATCTACAACACACTCTATGATCTAACTCTTGTGAGATAATGGACTAATTTATGCAATTGTAATAATCAGATCGGAGAATAATAATAGTGGTAACAGGAAACATTGTATACAAGCGAATACGTAGATTACTTTCAGTATACAAACCCAACATGATGTGCATGGAAGACACGTGTGATAGAGAGGATCATATGTGTGTATATATGTGTGTGTAAGCAACATGGAGAAGTAATCGAAAATAATAAATTTATAGTAACAAACAAATTATACAGTTGTTCAAGAGTTATTTCCTTATATAGATTTCCATCTTTTTTTTTTTGAGTTTAGTGGAGATATTCTTTGTATGTATGATATGCATGGAAGACACATGTGCTAGAGAGGAATAGATGTGTATATATGTACGCAAGATGACGAAGTATTATGGTCTTTTAGTTTTTGGTTTGACGGTTTAAGGTGTGGACTGGCATACAAATTTGTTTTTTTTTGGGAGACAAGTTAGAGAGGAGGGCATGAGGCGGTGCTAGGTTTGACACTGCTGTGAGTTTTTCTATTTTTTATACACCTTGGGAGTTACTGTTTGAGGGAGTGCTTCCTTTTTTTTTTTTTAAAGCTGATTTCTTGTGTTGTCTTTTGGGAAGTTGCATGTTGGTATTAAGCACCATGTTTAAGAGTTAGTGGTTGATTGACGTTGTTGTGTACGCTTTGTGTACGCTTGTTTGAATTTTATTTTTAGCGTAAGTGTAGTACAATTTTTATGTTTCGTGAGACAGCTTGGAAGCGTGTAACAAGAGTTATTACGAGCTAGGACCGATCACGTCATTTTTGTGGATGCTTGGAGAGTTCCTCGCGAAGTATTTTGCACTTTTCCAAGATGCTAGCCAGTTAGTTACTCCATCCGTCCCGCTATTTGTGGCTCAGTTCTTTTCGGCACGGGAATTAAGAGAGTAGATGATAAAGTATGAGAGAGAGAATAGATGATAAAGTATGAGAGAGAAGATGAGTAAGATAATGAGAGAGTATGAGAGAAATGATAATAAAGTAGGAAAGAGAATGTAAAAAAGTAGGAGAGAGAAGATGATACATAGATATGATAATAATTTTTTACCAAATTAGGAAAGTGACCACAAATAACGGGACACCCCTTTCGAGAAAATGAGCCACAAATAGCGGGACAGAGTGAGTACAACGTTTGAAGCTTTGGAGGGCCTCATTGATCAAGTGCCCAGTGATTGGGCAGGTTGGGTAATAGTCGAAATTAATGATTTCATTTTCAGAGATCAAGCAACGGACAAATGAACGTGCATTTTTCGGATGTTGTTGTGCATCATTTTTAATCAGTGGGGTGTGCACGATGATTATCCTCCTACTTCAGTGGAGTCGTCCACAGCATAAAAATATTAGTACTAAGGATGTTTTGTATGTTGTATGATGTTATGCGTTTAATTTTATATAAGAAAACGTTATTACATGTAGTAACATATTGTATGTTATGCGTAGAATTTTATATAAGAAACACAACTTTCAAATGAATCTTTTGTATACTCTATGGTGTTATTCAATGGTGTTATTCAAAAAATAATTAATAGGAAAAAGGGAAATGTAATCAACGTTTAGTGGTATATATATTTCAATATGCATGTGCATTATCTTCAGGAAGTGAGTATTTTGCGAATATTCGCGTAGATATAATTGTTTGTACATTGTTAACATGAGTACATAATAAGGAATATTTGTTACCTGAAAACCAGGAATTGAAATTCCAATTATTGAACTATTCGAATGGTAAATTATATGTATCGTAGTGTTTTGGAATGCTCTAGAAATCCGAATGAACGACATGTGACGTAATATGTAAGAGAAATAGATATAGTTGATTTGTTTGCTCTCTGAAACTCCTTGTGAATAACATGCGCCGGTATATGTATGATAATTCATTAGAACATCAGAAACCATGACAATAAGCTTGGCTAAACCGTTTGCGGCTTCTTTCATTTCGGCAAATGATAAAATAATAAAACATAATATGCACAACATATGTGGGAAGAAGTTATCGCGAACAAAGAAGTATGTGAATACGAAATAATCAGAACTACATTCGAAGTCAATTTAATGGAATATTATGAAGCGTGACCTCATGATCCAAATGTCGAAGAATACAAGGAAAGGCATTAATATCAAGTTTTTAACCCAAGAGCGTTCTCTTTGCTTTCCCTTCGCCAATTTGGAGTTAAATGGAACACTTGGCCGTAAAAAAAAAAAAAATTATCTTGTTGGTCTGGAGTGAATACAACCTTGCAACCGCAATTGGAGAAATGAAGAGGATCTTAACATCCAAAGTTGTGCATGCATAGTACTATTACGACTCTATCCGACTCAGTGTAATACCTATGGGTACTTTATTTCATCAACACACTTCAGCAACCAACAACTAAAATAGGTAGTTTGCATATGTCATCTAATAAGTCTCTTATTAATTACAAAAAATCGCTAGTAATGTTAAAAGAATAGCAGCTTATGAATTTGTACAGATAGTTGTACGTTAGAGATAATAGTCGTATGTACAGTACGTTAAAGCCAACAGCAAAATGAAATGTGTAGATAGCCATTACTGTCGCTAATCATGCAAGCTTTTTGAGCTCTATGCGCCTGTGCTTTGGTACTTTTGATCCAGTTTCTTGGCGTACATCTATCAACAGAAAGTGCGGGTAGCACATTTAAATATGTAGAGTTTAGACATATTCAAATTGTTAGTATATTCATTCAATTTTATGTTTACCAGTGGAGTTGAATTGGCTTTGTGGTGGTGATCATTATTTTTCTTGCAAATGGGGTGTCTCTTTTTCGATATGCTTCGCTTGTCTACTTTTTAGTGTTCAAGACACCTAATACGAAAAATTTGTGAGCAATAAAAAGCAATTCAGTGTATATTTGGAGAATAAAAATCGAATGCGACGGTAGTTGTTATGTAACTTACCTTTGTTTGTAGATGCAAGTGGAGAATGATCTACAGGCATTTGTGTCGCAATGAAGTCCGTTGCTTTATTCAACAGATCTTTTAAGTAAACGGTAATTGGTCAAATTTGATTTTAGTTAAAGATGTTTATAAAAGCGTATTCATGATGTGAACACAATTAACCTACATGGTATGTTAGTTAGTTCATGAAATAGTCATGGAGTGTGTTACATTCCTCATCTAAATCACAAAGTCGGTGCAAATGTGTGAAATATTTGAATCCAACCACTTGGGTTATCTCAACCGAGCTACCAGAGTAGAGGATGTTGGATATGGAAGACACAGAACAGGTGAGAGGCTAGGACAAAGTTTGAGGTTTGTTGTTGACGTAGTTTCAAAAAATTAAAACCAAGAAGAGATATAACATAACCTACTCTAAGGTTAACCCACCTGATAGAAGTGATAGTTGGATGTATCTAAAGCCTATTTTCCTATTTATTTGTAGGGAGTTTAATATCACATAATGAAGTTATTTAATCAACTAAGTCAGTTCTTTTATACTCAAAACAATAGCAGGGAAAATAGATATTTTTTTTTTGTAGACAAATTGCAGAATTACTGGTGAAAGGATCTTCATTTTATAATCGTGACATTGGTTGAAGTAGCAAAAATAGAAGATGTAACACCCCAATACAACTAATTAACAGGAAATAGGGGAAAGTCTCGACAGCTCTATGAGGAGTTGCAAACAACCTATTGTGTAAATTAAAATCAATTGTAGCCAAGGAAAATATGAATGATACATGAACTTATTTACTACCAGTAGAAAATTATATATTACAAATCAAATGTGGTCGAGGAACTAATAACCCAATGTGTTAGTGGTTACAAAAGTAGCGCCCATTTGATTCTTAAACAACTCGGACGTCATCCTTAATGCTTCAGAACATTGAGTTCTTTCTTTTTTAGTGTAGATTAACACAAATGCAAATGATATGTAGCTGTTGTTTAAACTAACCGCACAAAGACTAGGGTTGATTCAAAGAAGGACGATTATAATGTTAAAGGACAATGTACCTAGTGGATCTATGTTGGTCCCGAGTCAAACGTTCAAGTGTAGAGGGAGAGGGGGTGAATACACATGAAAACATTTTTCAAACTCAAACGCGAACAGTCCGATAGACAGAAGATGTCTACTGAATGAATTCAGCAGACCAAGCAAGCTGTTCTTGATCGCGTGGACAGAGTGACTGAAGGTGCTGAGCTCTGCTAGTTGACTTACTGTCAGAATTCAGTAGCGTTCAACAGGGTTCAGTAGTGTGCGGAAGTGTAGGCCCGATTAAGTTTTTTTGAAAATGTTTGTTTATCAAAACAATTTCAGTAGATTAGTGCGACGTTTTAAGCTTGTACTGAAAATGTTGTATGATTTTGTAAATATATTTTCAGTTATAAACAATTAATCAATGCAACAGTTAATGACACAACAATTTTTAAAGTGGTTCGGATACGCAAGATCCTACGTCCACTGTCCTGAACAAGGCAGGAAAGCATTTATTATACTGAGTTAGTCTCAGTTAGTTTGTGCACTGGACAAACTGTAACTTGTGATTATACTGAGCAAATCTCAGTTTATAGGGTCAAACAGATTGTTTGAATGTATCTCCAACTATGAAGGAGTTCTTAACACTAAGAACAGTTTAATAAATGAACTCCTTCGATCTAAGTCATGGATATTACAATGAGCTTAGGTTAGAGGGTGGGAACAAGAAAGACTTCTAGAGGGAATAACAATGAGAAATAATCTCTTTTGGTTCGTGTTCTTCACTTGAATATTCATTTATTAATTCTAGAGCTTTAGTTCTTTGAAAGCTTGGGTTCCCTCGATAGGTCGCTTGTATGTTCGTGTAGTGCGACTGTTGTTTTTGCGACTTCGATCATCCCTCTATTTATAGACATGAGTTGTGAATAGATCCGTTTGTATGTTCGTGGAGTGTTCGTGGAGAGGAACTATCCACGTGTCACTCTATGGGTAGCAAACGACTCTTTTTTTAATTTTGTAGAGTCCCCTTTCTTTGTAGGAAAATGGTTGACTTGCAGCTTTTGTCGGATACTTTGCGAGCTGACTGCTTATCATTGGTCGAGGTACAGATAGTGGTTGAGAATTCAGACTTCAAGGTTCATACTGAAGCTGACTTTTCTCAAATGTACGACCTCAGACAACTCTACTGAGATTGACTTTGAAGTCCACTGTTAGTTAAAGCAACTGACAGGCTGTTGCTGAGTCTGATCGAAAGGTTCAGTAGGATACTCCTGCTAAGTCCAACACTATTGAGGGTCAAACTCTGAGTTCAGTAAACTGCTCCTGCTAAGTCCAGTTCTACTGACTCCTGAACACCTTTCAGTATGCTGATCCTGCTGAGTCCAGCCATCCTGAATCTTCACTCCATGTTACTGCGGCCGATGGTCTACTGAGAGACAGCAGACGAAATTTCTGAGCCGGACCATGCGGAAGGCAAGTCTACTGAGTCTGAAACACTCAAGAGACAAAGGTGTTAACTTTTACAACGTAATGGTTCATCAATCATAATAGGGTTGTGGGATCAGTCAAATCAACTACTGAATCATCTTCCAACAATCTGTTACTTGACTTAATTTTCTTCTGTCGAAGAAATTCAGGGCTAGTATAGAATATGAATTTTCTTTTCTCTAGTTCTATGCATCTCGAATGTCGAAGATCTAATTCTAAGATGCAGTGCCATACTCTCCAATTTGTTTTGTAATTTATTGGAAAATGTAACAGAGTCTTGTAGATTGGTAAACGTTAAATCTTAAATAAACAAAAAATTTCAGGAGATGTTTACGGAAAATGAAGTTCGCTACCATTGAATAGTTTTGATAGAAGTCCTAAATTTCTATATCCAGTAATGTTTCATCTTGTTTTCCAAAAATTGTGACATCAATTTTCCCAATTTCGTCATACACAGATATTTGAAACTTATACCTCTACAAGAAAGAGCTTGTTTCATGAGCTCTGCAATTATCAAATGATGAAGCACATAAATGTATTGAATACCTTGGAATAGCTCTCCAATTCTCACAGCATGATGTGCACATGAACAGTGCCCCAACATAATTACCTCAAGTGAATTCACCTGCAAGGTGTGACAACCTATGTTATCATAATAATCACGTGTAGTTCAGCATTCAGATGGTATACAAGGAGTATGTGAAAACTAAAGTAAGTAAATGTTGTACCTCAAAGTTGGGATGCACTATTTTTTGAAATCCTGTCGGTGAGTTTCATGTAGTCTTTGTTGGCTGCTTTCTGATATCTTAACCTATGCAATCCACCCAGTTGTGGTTGGTAGGATATGGTACAGTGGCAGTACTTGTCTCGACATCTGATTTACCATAATGAAGTATAAATGGATTAACAAGATGAGTAGTTTAAAACATAGTTTAAAAAAAGAAAGGAAAACTGAGGCCAACTAAGATCTAACAAGGTGTAAATTAAGGAAGACATATTGCCATATATTTAAAGAAATAAAGTTAATTCGCATAGAAGCAAACATCGTCTACGTTGTAGAAATGAAACACTAAAGAATAGGCAGTTAGAGAAATATTAAAACTCACAGGCAGCATAAATTATTTCATATCGTACAATACTTCCTTATAAACAATGTTCTTAGTCTCATAGCTTTGATCACACTTAGCAGTTGGGGGTCTAATAAGAACCCATACTGTATCAGAATTTTTTGCTCTCGATAATGCACCATATAGCTGACCATGAGCAAGCACTGGTTCTGAAAGATATATTCCAACCATGTCTAAAGTTTGTCCCTATGCTTTATTTATGCTCATTGAAAAGCACAGCTATGATGGGAATTGATGTCTTTTAAATGGGACATAGCTTTTATGATTATTAGAAGGTTTTAGAGGTATGCGCAGGATTAGTATGTTCTTTGGAGTTAGGATGGATAAGAACTTCATTTATGTGACTCATGTTTTCATTCTTTGGAGTTAGGATGACTTTGTTCATAAACGAGAAAGGATCATTTTTGTATTTTTCAAATGAAGGAAATATTTCATCTATTAGAACCTGTTGTGGGTCTGGGCTAGTATGGCTTCGAATACACATATGAGAGGGCAGACTCACATAATCATCGTGTAAAAATGGCTCGATTCCATCACCAATTCTTCACAGAAACTCCACGAACACTGGATCTTTCCTCGCGCACATATTCTCAATTAATTTCGATTTACGGATAGAATGCCATAACTTTGAACAAACTAATGAAGCTGCAATGCAATATGAGCGTGAGCTTCCTTGGACTATAGGAAGTACTTTCTTGAAGTCCCACCAAATACCACTGTTTTCGGCCAAATATATCATCTTTTTCCCTAAGGTCACGGAGCAACAAGTCAAGAGCTTCAGATGCCCACCAATGAACCATTTACGCCTCATCCCATATGATGATTTTTGTTTCAATAATTAATTTTGCATAAGTACTTTGTTTATTTATCTAGAAGGTCATTACATCATCATCGAAAACTTGCAGTTTGAATCTTAAATGTGTAGTGCGGCCGTTCGGGAGTAAAAATGCAGCTACCCTATAGGAAGCGATGGCGAGAGCAATATGGCCTTTAGATCACAACAACCAAGATCACTTTATATAAAAATGTTTTCCCAGTTCCTCTCGGATTGTCGATGAAAAACACTCCTCCAAAATTGTTATTGCAACTAAGTGTTACCTTGTCAAAAGTAACACGTTGCTTGTCTTTTAAATTGTCAGGTTAAGCAATATCGTGCTCTGAAATAGGAAAATAAATTTCAGTTGCATACCCTCATTCACTTGCTTAAATATCTGAACAATTAAATCTATTTGGCAGTAGATTGTATTCAGACAATGAATGAGCCATCGATCGCAAGAAAAAATCAATTGATTGGAGGCATAACTCATATGCCAAGGTCTTATTATCACTGTTATACCATACTAGATCATCTGAGAAGGAGTCTTTAAGTTTTTTCGACAACTTCGTTGGATTTGAAGGGTTGTTATATTTTAAAAAGGTCGCAAATAGTCATCATAAAATGTATGGCATCTCAAATGTTGATGCTTCCTCTATGGTGTTGATTATATCCCCTTCAGCTTCTAATAACCCCCTTGCAAATGTAACTTCTGTGAAGGTTGTCAATGACTCGCCATTATATGTCTTTAAAAAACTTAATGAAGTAGGTGCTCGCACATGGTTAAGCAGTAGTCTCAAGTAGTACCACTTGGAGTCAAAAGGACTGACAGAGACAAGCCGTCCAACGGTATGTTTATTAGCATGCATTTTCCATTCTTTTTTAGTTGTCTGCCAAACAAAGTGCTTGGGGAAATCCTTGTATAGTAAGTTTTTGGCCTAAGCATGTCCATTTGTGGCATTCATAGAAAAAAAAAACTTTGTTACATGTGTTCTCGCTAGAGCCTCGCTTGATAGGATCCGATTAACTCTTTTGTATGGCGAGAAACGAGACTTTACGTTGATTAGGCTCATGTACACGAAGCCGCAAGATTGCGAGGATACATCTCGTGTAATTTGAAGCCGTATATTCTCCATATTTCTCTAGAGCAATCAACCACCTCCCGGATTGAAATTGCGGAGTTTTGTCAACTTTCTCATCCATGCTACCGTTGCAATATTATACGACACTCTGTCCTTGCCCTTGCACATATATTTATATAGATATTTCACGAGTTTAACATCTTAGCACACTTCAACGTTGACATGACAATTGAAGAAGTCAATTAGGTGGGCATTGTAAGGTACGACCCATCTGTTGTCCAATATTTTGTGCTTGGCTTCTACATGAGCACCATTATTCCCCTCATGTATGCATGATAGGAATTAGGATTATGAGATGTGACTTCGTTGAAGTCTCTTGGATACTTTTTGCATTAATTGTTTCTCATGCAGCTGTTACTTGGATTCGAAGTACCACATGGGCATGTATCATGTGCTCAGTGACCCAACAAGGACGGTTGAAGAGTAGTAGAGACCAAATAAGTCTTTCTTCTTTGATAAACTTATCGATTGAGTAGGCGTGATATATGGCCATCTGCTCAACTATCCAGAAGGTCCTGAGGCTTATCATAATTTGAGTACGAGTAGCTACCTCAAGAACATCTGTGTGTTGTTGGAGCTCGGGAACGAGCTCCAGTACATGAGCAAATGCCAAAGATTGGACCTTTGAAAGGAGAGACAATCCTATAGAGATTGTCTCTTGCTCATTCTCTGATGGAACGTCCTCAGTATCAGATAGCTTCTAGAGCATCTGATCGATTGAAGTGAGAGGCGTCGGTTGGAAGAAGTCATCGACTGAGAGAGTCTCTCGGGGCTTAAGGGATGTCAATGGATGAACGTCTACCATCTCCAGTTCAAACCCGTCGTCAGATTCTTCAATGTGAACTTCGACTATAGGAAGCTCTTCGATTATCGGCCTTTTCCCAACAACCTTCACATAGAGAGGTGCTGAAGAGCTGGGAATGTTAGGAATATCATCCTCAATAGCATCTTGTTCATCATTGTTCTAAATCCAACGGAATATGGTCCTGCTCTTGGGGCTGAGTTGAGGGTTCACCAGATTGGGAGGAGGAAGGACGAAGTCCTTCAGATTGACAGAGTTCAGAGCTAGTGATCAGCTTGTGGACAACGAATTGTATCAAGCTCAGTAGAATCTAGTTGGGAGGGGTGAGTCGATCCTTCCCTAAGTTCTATAGCCTCCCTAGTTTGAACTGTCGTTGGTTCATATGACGGTATTTGTCTGTTCATCAGGTTCAGCGCCAAAGTTAAGAGCGCGAACAACGGAGGAAAGATCTTGAGGTCGAGAGAGATCAGCTAGTTGTGGCTTCTTAACAAGCTGAGTTGTAACAAGCTGAGTTGTAAGTTCCTCTTCTTCTGTCGATCCTTCGGCCATCTGAATTATCTGAAACTCTAGGGGAGCTATTATGGCCTGAGTCCTAGTGCGTTTCTTGCCTTGAATCTTAGGTTTAGGCTGTCCCTGTTTGTCAGTTGGTTGTTATCCTTTAGGCTGAAGGATTCTCTTAGCCTTTCCATTATGGTCTCAGTTTCCTCGGTCTGAGACGGTTCACTAATCCTTGCCCCAATAGTCTGTTTCATCTTGTATCCATCGATTAACTTAGTCAGCTTGTTCTGATCAAACACCGTGGCTGTTCGCCACTGGATTCGGATGAATCCCGTCAACTGAGCCACCCTCACCAGTAGATAGGAGAGTTTTGTAGCTCATTTATAGGTGATATTTTGTGAAATAGATCTTGTAAATACACTAGGATAGTTTGTTTCTTCACTGCGAATAGCCAAAAGCCACATGCTTCGATTCCATCAGAAAGTGGTTTGCCCAATCCACTTTGACACCACCGTCAAAGGCCATCATCATACATAGACCAACTTTAAAAATCTTATCAATAGATCATGCCTTACTCAAAAGGCAGTGGTAAGAATGTACAACAATCCCCTCTATCAAGCCTTCAACGAGTTCTTCTTCACTTGTGTTTTTGTTGGGAAATAATATAAGCTTTGAATGATCCCAAACCCCTGTTTGATTGATAAACCAGTCGGATGTATTTATCGAATCTCAGCATGTAATTGTATAGTCAGTTTGATTATTTTTCAGACTAGGTTAGTTCAGGTTATGGTTACTCAGCTAGTGGAATGAACTGACTCTAGATTTGATAAGTTGACCTCTCCAGACTGAACTGATCTGTAGATCAGAATCTTCACCATTCCGAACTTATATATTCAAATGTGAAGATAGTACGAGGTACGGTATTCTAAGAAGATGGTCAACGGACGAAACGACAATTATCAGATCAACATTGACCACTACTAGGCCACCATGTTTGTCCAAGGCGACAAAAGAATACCAGTATATAATCCGCAGAAGCAAGTGGAGCGCGACACGTGTCCATGCATTCAATGCATTAGACCGATGTCAACATGGAGCCAATGGGAGATCGATCTTTACTCAATGGATCTATCCCTAAACTCATCTATAAATAGCAGAAGGCCTCTCATTAAGAGGTTACATAATTACAAGAAGCTCAAACATTCTCAAGCAAATAACAATCCTTTACTTTCATATTTCACTATTCTATTGCCTAAGAAATTCCTCTGTTGTTCATACTCCAAGTGAAATAGCTTACTCATCATAAGCTTGGAGTCAAGAGTGTTATATACACGTGTTGTTGAACAATCCAAACCCCAACCTTCTTTGGTAGAACCTAATTTGTTAGATAGTTTATGGGATAGATTGATAGATAGTTTGATTGTTTGTTTGTGTTGATCTGTGCTCGTTAGTTTACGAGTATCCATTAGTGGATTTTTGCACGGAAGCAGAAAAGTGGACTTAGGATCTTGTGAATCCTATCATAGTTTGGCATCCATACACCTGAAATCGTACCGGGACCAACAATTTTGAATTTTGTAGTTCGGTCGCATGTGAACTCTTCTAAATAAGAACCTTCATGGTAAGCCTTATACTTGAAAGGAAGAAACCTTCTTTGGGAAGCTTCAGAAACTTTTGAATGCCTTCCATGACATCAGGCTCTATCACTTTGCCTTGAGGGTGTTGGTCGCACATGATCTTGATCTTTGAAAGGGTTTTCCCGTCCTCGATTTTCAGATAGAAGTAGAAGTCGATTACATGGTCGCGAATCAGGATACCCGGCTCTGCTGATATGAAACCCTTTAGTCTAGAATTCCAGAGCACCTTGAACATATAATCCAAGAAGTCAAGAACTCTGGTGTTTAACTAGAACGGAGAGTCATAAGTAATTCTGGAAAGGAGCTCTGCATCATTTTCCAAGTAGAAGACCGACGGTCTTTCGGTGACTTCCTTGGATTGTGCCTTAAGTGCCATGGAAATTTGTACAATAATGCTAGAAAGGAAGTGGAATACTTTAAGAGGGGTTTGCAAAACTTTTACTCACATGGAGAGAGTTTTGAGGAAATGAGTGCTTGAGAATACATAAACTGAAAAGTGCTAAAATGGCAGAAGTATAGAGTATTTGAATCACCATGTTTTAGATGAGCCTGCGAGATAAAATCTTATTGACTGAGATGTGTGGCTAAAACATTTTAAAAGTGAAATGATGAAAATGTTAATTTATAAGGATTAATGGTTTTATATGTTAAATATGGGCGGCTCATTAAATGCGATGCGATGTGCACTAAATGTGCACGAGGGATCAGACGGAATGTTTGCTTTAAATAAGAACGAGAAATAAATATGGTTCATTAAATGCAAACTGAGCCTGACAAGTAAACCTTTTAGTCAGATATAGTAACTGACTGATACCACAAATGAAGTTAGGCTGAGTGAAAGTCGTTAATAGATTGAGTTTGACTTTACTTCCAATTGTTTAAGGCTTGGGACTCTGTTCTCCTGGGTCTAACATGCTGAGTTCTATAGAGAGTTGGAGGAACCTCGTCTTAGGTAGAGATTTGATGAAAATATCAGCTCGTTCATGTTCAGTCTCTATCTTCTCCAATTTGATATCGCCTTTTTCAACATGATCTCATATAAAGTGATGTCGTATATAGAAGTGCTTGCATCGTGTATGAAGGACTGAATTTTGAGTGATAGATATGGCACTAGAGAAGTAACAGAAAATAGGAACAACATCCATAGTGACTTGATAATCTCGAAGTTGTTGTTTTGGCCATATGATCTTAGCACAACAGCCTCCGGGGGCCATGTATTAAGCGTCGGTAGTAGATGTTGTGACTAAGTTGTGCTTCTTTGAAAACCAAGATATCAGCTTATTTTCAAGGAACTGACATGTTACCAATGTAGATTTTCGATCAATTTCACAACTTGCAAGGTCAGCTAAAGGATATCCAGTTAGTTCTAAATTATCATCTGAAGGATATCTTTAGAAAAGATTGACGGTTCCTTTGATGTAGCAATTAATTAGTTTGGTTGCTTCCATAAGACTTAGCTTGGGGTTGTCCTGATAGCAAAGCACAAGCCCCAACTGCGAACATGATATTCGGTTTGCTAGTCGTAAGATAGAGAAGAGATCCAATAATCCTTCGAGATTCAGTCTGATTGATTGGAGTTTCCTCCCACATCAAGTTTCATCTTCCAATTTGTGTTCATGGGTATCCAAACTGGTTTGCTATTGGTCAAGCCGAGTTTTGCGATAAAGTCATTTGCATATTTGGCCTGATTGATAAATATTCCTTCAGCAGATTGTTTGACCTGAAGACCAAGAAAATAGTTCATTTCACCCATCATATACATTTTGAACTGACTTGTCAACATAAATTCCAGTTCCTTGCGTATTCCTTCGTCCGTTGATCCGGATAATATATCGATGTCGATTTGAAATAGAAGAAGATTGTTGTTCTTGATCAGTCGAAATAAAGTCCGATCGATTGTTCCCTCTTGAAATCCTTTTTAAATAAGAATTCTGATAGTGTATCATACCAGGCACGTGGTGCCTGTTTCAGTCCATAGACTGCTTTCTTTAGATGATAGACCTAATTTCTTTGAATGAAACCTAGTGGTTGATCAACATAAACTTCTTCCTTAGGCTCTCCATTTAGAAATGCTTATTTACTTCCATCTGGTAAACCTTAAGCTTTTGATGAGCTGGGAAGGACAAAAATAATCGAACAACTTCCAAGCGTGCAACCGGTGCGAAGGTTTTGTCAAAGTCGATTCCTTCAGATTGACAATATCAATAGGCAACAAGTCTGGCCATATTTTTTGCAATGATGATGTTCTCATCTCTCTTATTTTTTAAGACCCACTTTATACCATTGACAACATGATGATTTGGTCGGTCCACCAATTTCCATACTTTGTTGTGTTCAAATTGATTTAGCTCTTCCTACAAAGCATGTACCCAGTTTACTTCGTTTAGCGCTTCTTCAACAGTTTTGGGTTCTTCCTTAGATAGATAGCAGGAGATCATTGCATGATCAATTTGATATCGTGGTTTGACTCCAGTGGATGGATCTCCGATAAATGTCTTCTTGGTCACTATATTTCCAAGTCTTATTCTTTCTCGTACCAGGTGCATCATTAGTTTGATCAATATCAGATTGAATGATCATTAGTTTGACCGATAAATGTCTTCATGGTAACTATCACTTGTTGAGTAAGGTTTTGCACCTGTATATAAAATAGGTTAAGGTACCCTTTTTGTCTTGTTTGGGTCCTTACTGGTTAGTTAGTTCTTCCGAATCAAAATTTGTATGATGAGCCTGATGCTCTCAGATGAGCCAATCCTTTTTCCTTTTATCTTAGTGAATGTCATCTTCTAAGTGGATATTCTCGTGGAATTGTTCGTAGTCTTGTTGACATGAGTTTGAGATTTTGATGTTGTTCTTATCATTGAAATTGGGTTCCTTCTAATTACCTTTTCAGCTTGATAGTTGTAAGGAATCTAAATCCCAGGCTGACCCTTCGGGTCTGATTGATTTATCTTTAGTGTGTGACTTGAGCTTTCTTTTTCATATGATTTAGGCTCAGATTCCTTCGCTTTGCCCTTATCAACATTCTTTATTTCCAGTCGGGGATGTTCAGGTTTCCTTGTGGCTTTCTTGAATTTAACTTGTAGATCAGCCACTCGAATAATCTTAGAATCATCTCAGCTCTATCATGTACTTCTCTATCAATTTGTGTATTGTATCTAATCCTTTCTTTCTTTCTTGGATGTCTTTTTTGTCGAATTATTTGATCAAACAATTTTTTAGCCGCATGATATTTATCCGCAAGGGTTCTTCGATCTCGCTCGGACTTTAGCAACTTTTCGTGGTTGATTCGAAGAATGGAATACTTTAGATTGAGTTATTTCAGCTTGTGATCTTTTAAGGTAAGTTTATTTCACAAAACTATCAGCTTTGCTTCACGTTTGTCTGTCTCAATCAGTTTCTTGATGAACCGATCCTTGTCAACTTGGTCTAACTTTGGATGATCCTTTAACTTCTCATACATCTTCTCGTTTTGTTTGTTGAGGATCGTGAAGAGTCTTTCCAGGGCTCTTATGACTTTCGAGGTAATTCATTGTATGCGCTACGATTTCAAAATCTTCACGCAACTAAACTATAATCTTGTGTGTGTTGTGTGGAAGAATTAACTAGTGAGCAGTCCGAATTCATGTTGGGATGAGATTCAGTATGATAAGATTTGAAGATCCCAAAACTCCTAGTTGAATGATGAGTCTTCCATAATGTAAAAGCTTAGTTGAGTTCATCATGTTAGGAACTCAGTAGGCTAGAGTTCAGTAGCTGGTGCATTTAGTAGAAGATCCGTCACTCAGCTGAAGGAACTCAGTATCAGAGAAGTCAGTTGGGTAAGCTATAACCAATTGAATCTGCAAAGGAATTCGAGCCACGAATTCTCAGAACCATGAGAATGGAAGTTTGAGAAAATTTAGTTAAAGGTCCTAGGATTCAGAGGAAGTCAACTCACTGTACACTTGGAGTTTGAACAAGCCTCACCTACTCTCATAACCTCGACTAATGAGGAGCCACCGGCACTCTACTTGCTCTGCTAAAAGCTGCTCCTAGACTGAAAAAGAGGAAATCACTACAATGATATTCAAAATCGCTATGGTCGTTTTCCTTGTCTTATTCGACACATGTCTAGACTCCCTACAAAAGATCAATTCATGAATCGAAGACTATAAATAGAGAAGAGTCTTAATGCAGAAAGACAATACAGGGAACCAAGCATTCAATCGAACATACTCTAGCAAACTCAAAGCCAGACACAACGAAGAACTTGCTTATTTGAAGATCATCTTAGTTCTTCTCTCTCAAGATCCTTTAGTTCCCATTCTCTAATCTAATCGTGTTTATTGTAATATCATTAGCTTAGAAACCTCGAAGGAGTTCATCTCTGTAAACTGTTCTTATTGTAAGAACTCCTTCATAGTTGGAGAAACTCAAACCCTCACGGTTGAGATTGTAAAGTCACTACGACTATAAGTAGATATCTATACAGCGTACAAATTAACTGAGACTTGCTCAGTATAAGCAAACAAAAATGTATATGTCCAGTGAACAGATCGACTGAGACTTGCTCAGTATAAGCTAATGAAGAACTCCTGCTTTGTTTAGGACAGTGGACGTAGGATCTTGTGTATCCGAACCACTTTAGAAATTCTTTGTGTTGATTTACTGTCGCATTGATAACTATTCACATTGCATAAAACTGACTTTAAATCAATCAGCATAAAACGAGTTTTCAATTGAGACGAATATATTTTGGGCCTACACTTCCACACACAATTTTTGATACTGAACTACTGTTCACTGACATAAGTCAGTAAACTGTACTCAGTAGAGGAACTCTCTGCCCACGCGATCCAAAAAGTTTATTTGGCCAACTGACTAGTTCAGTAGCAAGATTTAGCTAAGCTGACTTTGCATTCGAGTAAGAATTTATCTTCAAGTGTAATCACCTCTACACACGAGGCTCGTCTCCGGACCAACAATTGTTATCGAACGGTGTTCTTCGATCATCGTTTTTTAAAAACCGGTCTACTCGAATAGATCCTAAAAAACCATTTTCTCTGCACTTGCATCTCTTCATAGCATCCTATACCATATCTTTTCATAATGTCTAATATTTCAGGTATAAGGACAATACCCATGTTTTCAGCAGAAAACTATGTGGTATGGCGTGCAATGATGGAGGCACATCTAACGTCGCTGCATGACAGCATGACTGACGTCCTTGAGAAAGGACCAATTGTTCCCATGATCAACAGCGTCGAACTTGCAATTGAGGGAGCAATAGGTGCCAGAACCGGTGCGAAGGTTCCCGAGGACAAAAGCCTCTTTACACCAGAAGAGAGAAAGCTGCACAATCTTGTCTGAGTTGCACGCAGCGCCATACTGACTACTCTCAGTGACTCATACCTCGACAGAGTGCACGATGCAAAACTGTAAAAGAGCTATGGGATGCTCTCGCAGTGATGAGCTTAGGAACTCCACAAATCAAAGAAAATAAACTGGAGTTAGAGCTGTAGAAACTTGAGGCTTTTGCCATGATTCCCGGGGAGTCTATTGATGAGTTCAGCGTCAGATTCACGAGTCAAATCAACATCATCAACGAAATTGGGAGAACATTCAGCAACAAAGAGACCAACACTAAGATTCTAAGGGCTCTTAGCAGGCTCAAGTGGTTCTCTTTTGCTACATGTGTAAGAAGAACTAACTAAAATTATGTTACTCCTGATTACATATTTTCATAATTAAAAGAAGAGGAGTTTGAGTTTAATCTTCCACATACCCCGAGTGCCGAGACTGAAGTGCCAACAGATCATGCTTACAAGGCAACAGTCAGCACACCTGGAGCTAGTCCCTCAGTTACGACAATCAGCTGGAAGTTCCATGTCAATCCCTACTGCTGATAACTTAGTTGTGAAATACGCTCTCCTCTCAGTCAAATACTAGAAGGAGAAGGACAAGCTCAGAAAGATGAAAATGAAGAAATCTTCGAAAAGCTATCAAGGTAAGAGATAGAATACTCATCAAAAAGGTGAATCTAAGTCTCTATCTAAATGCAGGAATGTTGAGACTGTCTCCGTTGGACACAACAATACACCAAAAAAGGAAGGCACGAGCTCAGTATGCTACAACTGCAATAAGCCAGGGCATTATCAATATGAATGTTCAGAGCTCACGGTAACTGAAAGAGCTAAAAGGCAAGCCTGGCGCGACAAGTTCGTTAGGAAGCGGCAAGCCTACATAGCCATAAAGCTATCTGATTGCTCGAGCGATGAAGAGTTGTTCATGGATTCATCCAATGACGAAGCAACCTTCATGGCAATCGAAGTTGAAGATAATGAACTGTGTCTTATGGCTGGAGAAGAGGCTGAGGTAAATTCTAACTCTAATATATGCCCCTCTTCACCATGCACCCACGATACAAGCTCTATTGCAGGTGAACCCCTAGATGTGGTTCTCGCATACGAAGTTCTGCTTGACGAATAGATCCAGATGAGCCAACAGTTTAGTAGAACACTTCAGGAGATGGAACTCCTAAGAGCTGAGAATCAGAGACTTTCAATGAGGAGCCAGGAATCTACTGAGTCTGAAGGACTTGTTCTGAGACAGAAGGAAGAGATTAATTCTCTTATGACTAAGTCTCAAAAACAAGAATCACATATCTCAGTGTTGATCAAGGACAACTCTGAGAAAGAGACTGAAATTGCCAGTCTAAAGAAAAAGCTTGCACAGTCCAGAGCTGAGTATGAAACTTTGAGGAAGAGCGATGAGGTTTGGAGAACCTTAATGATTGAGCAATATATAGGAGCTAAAGAAAAGCTTGAGAAGTTGCGGAGATCACAGAGACCATGCTCCAGGAAGGAAGGACTTGGTTACACTTATGAAGCAACTAACTCATGATTGAAAAACTCAGATCAGTTGGCTGACAGATTTGTCTAAGGGGGAACTCAATATGAAGAATCTTCAACCCCTCAGACAAAGAATAAGCAGAAAATGAAAGCAAATCAGCCTAGCTATCAGAAGATGCCCGATTTTCAAGCGTCAGAACACCCAGATACAACTCAGGGGGAACCAAGAACGTCAGATGGACCAAACAGCATGGCCATCTACATTGGACTCATCCAGCTTAGTATGGATCATACTATTATGAACCTAGAGTCAAAATCCCAAAGGTTCAGAAGAAGAAGAAACCTGAACTTCAGAAGATCAAGAAGTCAGGTTCTCGAAGCTCACCAAAGAGATCAGCTGACAACAAGGGCAAGAAGAAATCTGAAACCGTCAGGGTTGTCAGACAAGTTTGGGCCCCAAAATCCACTAACATCTAAGGACCCAACATGAACCCAAAGGGTACCTATATCTGTTTCTATTTTGCAGGTGCTAAAGGACCCTTGGATCATGGACAACGGATGCTCAAGATATATGACGCATCAAAAGAATCTGCTGATCAACTACGTTTGGGAAGAAGGAGCCAGAATTGAATTTGGTGACAATTCCAAAGGATACACAAGGGGATACGGAACACTGAAGATAGGAACTGCAATAGCTCCCAGAGTATCTTATATTGAAGGACTTCAACATAATCTCCTTTTAGTGAGTCAATTATGTAATAAAGTGACTTTTTACGCATGTTTTTGTGATGTTCTTGACAAATCTACTGGAAAATCTGTGTTATCAGGCTTGCGGGGCAGAAAAATCAATTATGAAGATTGGTATACCGCTGAACCTGAAGCCTGCTTGCTAGCACATACAAAGTCAAATGACAAAACAGCGTGGCTATAGCACAGAAGATTAAGCCATCTGAACTTCAAAACGATGAACAAGCTAGTAAGAGATGCTAAAGTCCAAGGACTGCCCATCGAAGTGTTCAAGATGTAGGGTTTGTATACTGAAAGCATTCTACGTATTTGCTTGTATACAATGTTTCATGTTACCACTATTATTATTCTCCTATCTAATTATTATAATTGCACAATTGAGTCCTTTATCTCACATGAGTTAGATCATACAGTGTGTTTTAGATCACAGAAGACTGTAGTGATTGGTTGAACTAGTGAGATATAAACAGTTATCAAGGCAACTTTAGGACAAGTTACGGGTTCAGGATGCAATGTAGATAACAAGTGACTTGTCTTGATCACTTGTCTATGTTGATACATTTTATGTATTTATGGATCGCGGTGAGACGTGTTCTTCTATCTGACCCATGTGAAGAACCAAGGTCTCGGAGACTCAGCTGATCTTAAGCTTGATGAGATTTCAGCTGAGTGCACGCGACTAGCTATTACTTTGACTTACTATTGGTGAGGGTCATCGCGACCGTATATCTTTGTATCTTGGGTGAGTGTTGTTGCATGTAGCTCATGCTGGTTATCTGCATCATGCATCCGTATCCCATTATAGGGTTGATGATATCCCCTTGAGAAACTTGAAAGGTTTATCATGCTAAACCCTGCAAGTTGATTAAGTTCAAGTATGATAATAAGGTCGAGTGGTACTACTCAAGGATAAGATATTAATTGTATTAAGTAGTTAGTACACTTAATCAATTAATGGATATTCGATATCTTAAATACGGGGATTAACTGAAGTTAAAAATACATGCCATGACTCAACTTTTGGGATAAAGTGGTAAGTCAACATAGATTCTTTAGTGGAATGATTATATGTTTGTGAATTAATAATACTCTGTGCTGAGTATGGAAAATTAATTCACTTGAGGCCCGACTTTATTTCTTGTATTAGGTACCTGGTCTGGCCCGAACATATGTCTAGTCATATGCAACATTTTCTCTCAGACTCACTAGGTCACTTAATTACTTGGAATTGTTTGGCCCTTTAATGGACCAAAACAATTGGTAATTGTATAGTGGCCCCTTCATTATTGGATGGGCTTGGGGGTCAAAGGCCCATTAGGGTTTTGACCAAGCCCTTATAAATAGTGGGCAAGGGGTCATTTCCTTATAACTTGCCTTTTGTTGTGTATGCCGGAAAAGAGTGAGTCCGGGTGTTTTTGTCGTGAGCTTTCTTGCATCTCCGTCCATCCGGAGTTGGAAGCTTGGGCATGGGAATAGTCCAGAAGACCTTTTCTGGACTGAGTTGAAAAGTTCGTATTCTAGGACGATCGCTAAGGTATGGGACTCTTTCCCTACACAAGAAACATAAGAATTGTGAAGCATGCTTGAAGGGAAAGCAAATCGAATCTAGCAATCCACCAATTCCGTCACCTTCTACTGATGAGATCCTTCAGCTGCTGCACATGAATCTATTTGGGCCAGTATCTCCAGTGACGATCATAGGAAAGAAATATGCCCTTGTAGTAATTGATGACTATTCAAGATACACATGGGTGATTTTCATCGCCACCAAATCTGACGTCAAATCTAAACTGCCAAAGCTACTGAAACGATTGAGTGTCGAGAAGGATATCAAGATTCAACGAATACGCTTAGATCATGGAACATAGTTTCTAAACTCAGTGACGAAAGACTACTGCGAAGCTAAATGAATTCAACATGAAACCTCAGCTGCACGTACACCTCAACAGAATGGTCTTGCTGAAAGAAAGAACATAACACTCAAAGAAGTAGCGAGAACACTACTCGCAGACTCAGGTCTACCATCAAAGTTTTGGGTAGAAGCTACTGACACATCCTGCTACACTCATAATCGGTCTTTACTGACTCGGATGCACATGAAGAGACCATATGAATTATGGAAAGGGAGAACGGTTTCTATTTCGCATTTCTATATCTTTGGTTGTTCATGTTTTTTATCCACAATAATGGAAATGATCAGTTAAAGGCCTTTGATAGCAAGTTAGACCAAGGGGTATTCTTAGGATACTCTAGGGTCAGTAAAGCTTTCAGGGACTTTAACTGCCGGACCCTTTGCATGGAGGAAAGCCCTCATGTTGTATTTAATGAATTTACTTCTGAGAACAAGAAACAAAACTCTCAGCGTAATGCTGAAGAGGTCAGCAGCAAGCTACAGGATCTAAGCTTGAATCATAACATAGAAAAGATCTAGAAACAAAACTCTCAGCGTGATGCTGATGATTCAGACGATGAAATTCAGAATCAACCAACAAGCGATGTAGTCAAACAGATTGATTCTACTGAACAAAATCAATCCCAGGTAACTCAGGTCGATGATGAAACCCCAGTGGTAACTGAGACCTCTACTGAGAATGACAACTCAGGGGGAACTACTAATGTTCCTGAGCTGAATGCCCCTGAACCAGGTGATTAAGTAGATCTTGATCTTGTTAGTGCATTGGTTCAAGCACAAAATAGCATAGCTAAAATTCCTCATAATCCTACTATTCGTGCAGAATCAACTTCAGAAGAAGTAATAAGACTCTGTCGTTCATAGTTAGACGCTCATTCTTTTGATCTCATTATTGGAGATCCGTCAGCAAGTGTCAAGACAAGATCCAGATTCTGTCAATGAGAAAGCGCATTATACTCCTGTTTCTTGTCTACTGAAGAACCTCAGTCGATTGAGGATGCGCTGAATGATGCTGATTGGATCACTGCCATGTAAAAAGAGCTCAACTAGTTTACTAGAAACAACGTATGGGAGCTTGTAGACAGACCCAGGCACCAACATGTGATAGGAACCAAGTGGTCTTCAAAAACAAGCGAGAGGAAAACAACGTCATCGTTGGGAATAAAGTTTGACTAGTTGCCAAATGATATTATCAAGCAGTAGGAATAGACTTTGATGAAATGTTCGCTCTAGTTGCAAGATTGGAAGCTATTCGTGTATTTCTAGCATATGCAACTCATCAACAGTTCACTGTCCATTAGATGGATGTGAAGTCAGCTTTCCTGAATAGCGTACTGAAGGAAGAAGTCTACGTAGAACAACCGCCCAACTTTCAGCAGGGACATCAAGTATATAGACTTAAGAAAGCTTTGTATGGGTTAAAACAAGCACCCAAGGCTTAGTATGATACCCTTTCAGACTTTCTGCTTCAGAAAGGTTTTCAAAAAGGAACGGTAGATCGCACCCTATTCAGTATCAAGTCAGATGAAGACATTCTACTGGTGCAGATCTATGTGGACGACTTCATCTTTGGATCTAAGAATGTGACCATGTGTCAGAAATTCAAAAAGATGATGAAAGAAAAATTCGAGATGTTGATGATGGGAGAAATGAATTATTTACTTGGACTTCAAGTAAAACAATCCAAGAAGGGAATATTCATCAATCAAGCTAAATATACTAGAGATCTCATCAAGAAATTCGGCTGTGAATCCAACAAAACAGTAAAGATACCCATGAACACAAATCTCAAGATTGATCTTGATAAAGAGGGAGTATTTGTTAACTCAACTGATTGTCTTGTTATTATAGGTTCCTTACTATACCTAACAGCCAGCAGACCTGATATAACTTATATTGTAGTTGTATGCACAAGTTTTAGGTGAATCCCAAGCGAAGTCATGTAGACTCAGCAAAGAAGATACTCCAATACCTGAAAGGAACACTTGATGTTGGGTTACGGTATCTTGCTGATGATAATGTTTAACTAACTGGTTATTCTGATGTTGATTATGCAAGATGTCGAATCGATAGAAAGTCAACCTTAGGAACATGTCAGTACCTCAGTAGTAAGCTCATATCGTGGTTCTAAAAGAAACAACACTCAGTAGCTACGTCCACTACGGAAGCTGAATATATAGCTGCCGAAAGCTGTTGTGCCCAGATCCTATGGCTACGACAACAGCTGAGAGACTATAACATTCATCAAGATGAAGTGCCGATCTACTACGACTGTACCAGTGCTATTGCAATTACTCAGAACCCGGTTCTACACACAAGATGCAAGCACGTGGACATACGACATCACTTCATCCGAGACCATGTTGAGAAGAAAGATATCAGAATGGTGAAAATCCATACTAATAAGCAAAGAGCCGACATACTGACCAAGCCTCTAGCTGAGACCATATTCAATGAACTCTTAGTAGAACTATGTCACTCGGATCCCTACCGACTCGGTTCGGCAAGACGATCCCAGAAGTATTGATTAAGGGGAACTTACTCTCAATACAACTAAATGAGGTGAAAGGAGACATACTCAGCATCTACACAGTGGTTATGAGTATTTACTCAGCATAACACATTTAGCATGTCATTGCATTTATTTCCAGCCATTAATGCTCATAGGATGTCATTAAGTATATCGTTTTCATTAAAAACACGACATTCCATATACTGACTGCGGCGCATTAAATGCATGTCATTTCACCTTACTTTTTTAGATGATAGATAAGTAGGTCGAGATTATAGATAAGAATCGCTCAGAGTGGTCAGTATGGCGTTTCTGGCGATACGGTCTAAGTTGTGAAGCTTCTTCTCCTCAGGTGGGAAGAGACTTCTATCTTTGGGGATCTTCTTCCCAGTCACCATTCCTCCTCCTTGTGCTGGGTCCTGAGCTACGACGCTATCGACCATTGGAACGATAGGTCCATCCTCTAGAACCTCTGTCATGCTGTCATGGAGGGAGGTCAGATGTGCCGCCATTCTGACCCGCCATACTCCACAGTTCTCTACTGAGAACATGGGTACCATCCTGATTCCTTACATATCAGACATAGTGAATGATGATATGAATGAAGAATGATATGCAGTGAAAACATTTGCCGGATCCATTCAAGTAGACCAATTTCAGAATAACAAGAGTCTTAGAGAACTCCTACTCTGATACCAATTGTTGGTCCCGAGAGTAACGTTCAGCTGTAGAGGGGGGGTGAATACACCTGAAAACCGATTTCTCAACTTAAAACGCGAACAGTCCTTTTCAGGAGAGTGTCGTACTGAACGAGTTCAGCAGACCAAATAAGCTGTTGTGAATCGCGTGGCAAAGTGACTTTACTGAGGCCTGCTAGCTTGTTGGGATTTTGTATACTGGAAGCACTTTTTATGCTTGTAAACAATGTGTTTTTGTCCTTACCACTGTTTTATTCTCCTATCTGATAAATATGTATATTTGCACATGTTATCCTTTATCTTGTATAAAAGTTAGATTTGTGTGGTGTGTCGGGTATCACGTAAGACAACACAAATTGGTTGAACTGACAAGATATAAACAAGCTAACACATTGAGACAACTTAAGGATGAAGTTGTCGGTTTAAAGCTGCAGTTTAGATAAGAAGTGGCTTGTCTTAGGTTTGCTTGTCTTTACCGGTACACTTAAGGTGGTGTATTGAAGGATCACGGTGAGATGTGTTCTCCTAACCGACCTTAGTGGAGAACCAAGATCTCGGTGACTTAGCCGATCTTAAGCTTGGTAAGACTTCGCTGAGTGCATTTGGCTATCTATCACTTTGACCTACTATGGTGAACATCCAATGAGCGACCGGATCTACGTATCTTGGGTGTTAGTAGTCATTTGTGGCTCGGGTTGGTTGTCCGTATCTTGCGGCCGTATCCCGGGAATGGGTTGATAATATCCCCCGAGGAACTCGAAAGGATTAGCACACTAAACCCGGCCGGTTGATTAAGTTCGGGTGTGTTAATAAGGTCGAGTGGTACTACTCGAGAATATAAGATGTTAATTAATTTAAGCTGTCAGTGAGCTTAATTAATTAACGGATATTTCTATCTTAAATACGGAGATCGATTAAGTCTAAAATACAAGCCCTTGCTCAAATTGGGATAAAGGGGTAAGTCAGCACGGATTCTTTAGTGGAATGAATCTGTGTTAATTAATTAATTTTGCTCTGGGCTGAGCATGGATAATTAATTATTGGAAGGCCCAGCTTTATTTCTTGTATTGGATCCCTGGTCTGGCCCAATTAGTTGTCTAGTAATTTATTGTCTCTCAGAATTCATTATTAATGGATTAATGTATTTTTACATTATTTAATAATGTCATTTATCTGGAATTAATTGGCTAGGCCAATTAATTGATAAATATTAGTAGCCCAATAAATTAATTAATTATATTATGGGCATTGGAATATAATCAAATTAATGGGCTACAAATATATTAATATTATATAGGTTTTTGAAGCCTATATATATTAGTATTCTGTTCAGAAACTCACACAATTGATTCATAAAAATCGAGAGTGGCGTGAGTTTATAGAGAGAGAATAAATTTATTTTCTTCAGATCTCTGACCACCCAGAGGGAGAAAAAGGCCGGGACACAGATCAGAAGATCTGACACAGGAGCAACAATCGGAGCCGCGACAACACACCAGGAGGAAGGTAGCCTTACTGTAAACCCTATTATTCCTTCATAGCTGACTAGAGTCAGAATTCAGTACCGTTCAGATAAAGTTCAGTAGTGCGGAAATGTGTAGGCCCAAATTTAGTGCAATCGCGACGTCCAAATTCTCATCTGCACTTGAAATAGTGTCGTGTGTGCAGTGTGAGGAGGAGTTAAATGGTGCATGAGAGTTTACCTCATCCTCTTCTCCTGCCATGAGACACTTTTCAGCGTCTTCTTCAGCTTCAAGCTATATGGCCATGAATACTGCTTCATCATCTGATGAATCCATGAAGGAGTCGACTTCATCTGAGTCGTCTGAGAGTTCACCAACAATATACGCTTGTCGCTTCTTGATAAACTTCTCCCTTTGATCTTTGCGTGCTGCTCTTTCAGTAGTGCTGAGCTCGGGATAGTCATACTGATAGTATCTTGGCTTCTTGTCATTATAGCAGGTTGTGACTCTTTCTTCTTTGCTTTCGCTGTCTTTCGACTGAGCTGAGTCCTCTTGTTTCCTGCATTCAGAAGTATGTAAGTCAGGAGTGCGCTTGGGTGTATATTCAGTCTTACCCTTGGACTCTCTGACAACTCTTGAGAGCTTCCTGCGCCTCTCCTTCTCCTTCTGATACTTCACGGCAAGCAGCGCATACTTCTTGGCTAAGTTTCCTCCTTGTATGTCATTGAGTGAAGGTTCAGCTTCGCTAGACGCCGGAGCTGTTGTGCTGACTGATGCTTTAAAGGCATGGTTGACTTGGGTGTCAGCTTCAGCTCGCTGCTTCCTTTGAGGTAAGCCAAACTCGAACTCCTCAACTTTAAGTTCTGAAAAGATATGGTCAGGAGTAACAATATCTAAGTCAGAATGACGCAATAAAGTAGCAAAGGGAGTCCAGTGACCGTCTGGCAATGCTCTCAAAATTTTGAGATTCATCTCTCGGTTGGAGAATGTCTTTCCCAGCCCGTTGATAGAGTTCATCAGATCCGTAAATTTGACGTTGAGATCTTCAATGGAGTCACCAGGCATGAGAGACAGTCTCTCCAGCTTCTGAAGTTCCAATACGAGTTTGTTCGCTTTGATCTTCTGAGTCCCCCGACTCAGTAGCGCTAGAGCATCCCAGAGTTCTTTTGCAGACTTGCAGTCCTGAACTCTTCCGAGATAAGAATCGCTAAGAGTGGTCAGTATGGCGTTTCTGGCGACGCGGTCTAAGTTGTGAAGCTTCTTCTCCTTAGGGGTGAAGAGACTTCTATCTTTGGGGATCTTCTTCCCAATCACCATTCCTCCTCCTTGTGCTGGGTCCTGAGCTACGACGCTATCGACCATTGGAACGATAGGTCCGTCCTCTAGAACCTCTGTCATGCTGTCGTGGAGGGGGGTCAGATGTGCCGCCATTCTGACCCTCCATACTCCATAGTTCTCTACTGAGAACATGGGTACCATCCTGATTCCTGACATATCAGACATAGTGAATGATGATATGAATGAAGAATGATATGCAGTGAAAACATTTTTCGGATCCGTTCAAGTATACCAGTTTCAGAATAACAAGAGTCTTAGAGAACTCCTGCTCTGATACCAATTGTTGGTCTCGAGAGTAACGTTCAGGTGTAGAGGGGGGTGAATACACCTGAAAACCGATTTCTCAACTTAAAACGCGAACAGTCCTTTTCAAAAGAGTGTCGTACTGAATGAATTCATCAGAACAAATAAGCTGTTGTGAATCACGTGGCAGAGTGACTGACTTTACTGAGGCCTGCTAGTTGACTAGTGTTGAGATTTTGTATACTGGAAGCAAATTTTATGCTTGTATACAATGTGTTTTGTCCCTACCACTATTTTATTCTCTTATCTGATAAATATATATATTTGCACATGTTATTCTTTATCTTGTATAAAAGTTAGATTTGTGTGGTGTGTCGGGTATCACAGAAGACAACACAAATTGGTTGAACTGACAAGATATAAACGAGTTATCAAAGTCGAGACAACTTAAGGATAAGTTGTTGGTTTAAGTGCCGATTTAGATAAGAAGTGGCTTGTCTTAGTTTGCTTGTCTTTACTGGTACACTTAAGGTGGTGTATTGATGGATCACAGTGAGATGTGTTCTCCTAACTGACCTTAGTGGAGAACCAAGATCTCGGTGACTTAGCTGGTCTTAAGCTTGGAAAGACTTCAGCTGAGCGCATTTGGCTATCTATCACTTTGACCTACTATGGTGAACGTCATCGCGACCGGATCTACGTATCTTGGGTGTTAGTAGTTATTTGTGGCTCAGGCTGGTTGTCTGTATCTTGCAGCCGTATCCTAGTAAAAAGGGTTGTTAATATCCCCTGAGGAACTCGAAAGGATTAGCACACTAAACCCGGCCGGTTGATTAAGTTCAAGTGTGTTAATAAGGTCGAGTGGTACTACTCAGGAATATAAGATGTTAATTAATTTAAGCTGTCAGTGAGCTTAATTAATTAACGGATATTTCTATCTTAAATACGGATATCGATTAAGTCTAAAATACAAGCCCATGCTCAATTTAGGATAAAGGGGTAAGTGAGCACGGATTCTTTAGTGGAATGAATCCGTGTTTATTAATTAATTTTGCTCTGGGCTGAGCATAGATAATTAATTAATTTGAGGCCCAGCATTATTTCTTGTATTAGATCCCTGATCTGGCCCAATTAGTTGTCTAGTGATTTATTATCTCTCAGAAATCATTATTAATGGATTAATGTATTTTTACATTATTTAATAATATTTATTATCTGGAATTCATTGGCTGGGCCAATTAATTGATAAATATTAGTAGCCCAGTAAATTAATTAATTATATTATGGGTTGGTTATGTGGAAGCTCATTAGAAATATAATAAATTAATGAGCTGCAAATATATTAATATTATATTAGCTTTTGAAGCCTATATATATTAGTATTCTATTCAGAAACAGATTACACACACACATAAACTCATGCACGCACGCACGCGTAAGAGAGAGAGACAGTAATCTATTTTCTTCAGTTCTCTGACCACCCAGAGGAAGAAAAAGGCCGGGACACAGATCAGAAGATCTGACACAGGAGCAACAATCAAAGCCGTGACAACATATGAAGGAGGAAGGTAGCGTTTCTAACCCTAAATTATCCTTCAACTAGAGTCAGAATTCAGTACCGTTCAGATAAAGTTCAGTATTGCGAAAATGTGTAGGCCCAAATTCAGTTGAGTTAGGAAAACATTTTTATCAAAACAGCTTCAGTATATTAGTGCAGTCGATTAAGCTTGCTGAAACTCAGTTGAATGATTTAAAAGATATTTTCAGTATGCACAGTAATCAATTCAACAGTATATAATGAACACAGAACACATGCGATTTTTAAAGTGGTTCGGATCCAACAATCCTACGTCCACTGTCCCGAAAGATCAGGAAGCTATGTATTATACTGAGATAGTCTCAGTTGGTTTGTACACTGGACAAACATTGGTCTTGAGATTTATACTAAGCAAGTCTCAGTTTACAGGGTATCAAACTAAGTGTTTGAGAAACTCTCTAACTATGAAGGAGTCCTTTACAATAAGGATCAGTTCAACTATGAACTCCTTCGTCTAAGCTATAGATATGAACAGCTGAGCTTAGGTTAGAGGGATAGGGAACGTGAAAGTGGCTTCTAGAGCGACAAACGGCTAATTATAGACTTGGGTTCGTGTTCAGTAGCTTGGATACTAGAGGCTGTGTAATTCTTGTTCAGCTTGGTTCCCTATGAGCAGATATGTAGTTTTTCGCTGGAGATTATTTCTTCGAACTACTTGGGGAAGACTTGAGGCGTTTATGAGTTGCTCTTTGAATGCTCTGTGTGTTCTTGTGTGCTTCGTATATGCTCGTGAGCTTCAATTTGATTTTATCCCTCTATTTATAGAGCAGAGATAAGGATAGATCCGTTGGAGACGACGATCCTTTGTCTCTCTCTTTTGGGTAGCTAACGGCTCTTTCAAAGTATGGTTGCAGTGTCCTTTCCCTCCATTTCTGGAAAGTTGTTGACTTGCAGCTTTAACAGATATGGGACAGGTGGCTGCTTGTCATTGGTCGAGGTGCAGGAAAGTAGGTGAGACAGAGCAGACTTCAAGGAGACCTGAAGCTGACTTCTCTCTTCCTCGTATTGACTCTACTGATTTGACTTTAGAGAATCTGACAGTCAGAAAACTGTCCATTCGTTGCTGAGTCTGATCTCTTATTCAGTAGCATGCTCCTGCTGAGTCAGCTCTACTGAAGATCAACTCTGAGTTCAGTGAACTACTCCTGCTGAGTTCAGTTCTACTGATTCCTTTCAGTATACTGCTCCTGTTGAGTCCAGTTTCACTGAGTCTTCTACTTCTGGTACTGAGGCAGATAATCTACTGAGTGCCTGAACCAGATGCAAAGTGTCTACTGAGTCTGAAACCTCAGAGACCAAACAGAACAGGTTACAACTGAATGGTTCACCAACCAAGATAGGGTTTTAGGATCTTCAAATCTTCAATAAGTATTCAGACATAAGGCTACTGTGTTATGTCTTAACAGATTGTGAGAAGAGTGAATCATCTCCCAACATATCTTTTGATAGTTCTGTTTTAGTATTCAAAGAAGTTTAATATGTGCCTAAGTTTAGGCGAAACACTATTTCTGTTTCAAAACTCTGCACCATGGATGGTTATTAAATCAAGTTTTGATAGTGAAGTTTCTATCATGAAAGAGGATGATTTTATCTGTGGTGGACCATTAAACGGATCTTTATATACTATTACTTCTAAACCGCGTAGTTCTGTTAATATTGCTTCCTCATCATCAAATCCTAAGAAGAGGAAAAAGTCTTCTAAGGTAAACCAAACTTATTTGTGGCACTTAAGACTAGGTCACATCAATCTTAATAGGACTCAAAGGTTGGTGGTATATGGATCATTGCAGTCTCTCCAAGTTGAATTATTTCCAACTTGCGAAACCTGTTTGGAAGGAAAGATGATGACTAGGCCTTTCAAGGCAAAGGGTTATAAAGCCACAGAAGTATTAAGTTTGATACATTCTGATTTGTGTGGGTCTATGTCTACACAAGCTCGTGGAGGGTATGAGTACTTCGTCACATTTACTGACGATTACTCGAGGAATGGATATGTTTACCTTCTTCGCCACAAGTTGGATTGCTTTGAAACCTTTAAGGAATTCAAGGCAGAAGTGGAGAAGAAGCTAGGTAAAGAAATCAAAATACTACGTTCTGATCGTGGTAGGGAATACCTATCCAACGAGTTCAAGGACTACTTTACAGAATGTGGGATTACATCCCAACTGACAGCATCAGGCACGCCTCAGCAGAGTTGTGTGTCAGAGAGAAGGAACCGAAGTCTCTTCGAGATGGTTCGATCGATGATGAGTTATGCAACTTTGTCAATTTCCTTTTGGGGAGATGCCTTAGAGACTGCAGCATACTTGTTGAACCGTGTGCCTTCCAAGTCGGTACAAAAGATCCCTTTCGAGTTATGGAGAAGGCACAAACCCAGTAAGCACCACTTAAGGATTTGGGGTTATCCTGCTTATGTGCTAAATAGGTAGGCCGACAAATTGGAATCACGTTCAGAAGTGATGTTGTTCATAGGGTATCCAAAGGAAACGAAGGGTGGATACTTTTATGATCCTAAAGGAACAGCCAGTTGTGCAAGATGAACAAGATATCGTGGATCCCTGGACTTACAACGAAGCAGTGGGAGATGTAGATGCTGATTCCTAGCGAATCGTCATGGACGCATAATTTAAGTCCATAAATTATATGGATGTATACGAGATCACTGAACTATCTGAGGGCTGCAAGGCTATTGGTAGTAAGTGGGTATACAAGAGAAAGAAAGAGGACCGAATGGAGAGATCATGGCGTTTAAGGCCAGGCTAGTGGCGAAGGGTTTTACCCAGAAAGAAGGTATCGATTACGAAGAGACCTTATCGCCTGTAGCAATGATCAAGTCCATTCAGATTCTCCTTGCCATAGTAGCTCACATGAACCTAGAGATCTGGCAAATGTATATCAAAACCGCATTCCTAAACGGTCACCTTGAAAAAAGGTAGGGACATCTACATGAAACAGCTAGATGGTTATGTGAAGGAGGGCGAAGAGCATCTAGTTTGGAAGCTTAAGAAGTCTATTCATGGACTTAAGCAAGCTTTCCGGTTATGGCACCAGCATTTTCGACGAGGTAGTCAAATCCTATGGATTTGTATCCTATCCTTACGAGGTGTGTGTATTGTATTTATGTTAACGGATCAGTGGTGTTTTTTGCATTTTACGTAGATGACATCCTTCTCATTGGCAACAATGTTGAAGTGTTATCAGACGTAAAGACGGGGTTTATCCAGCAGTTTCAAATGAAGGACTTAGATGAAGCTGCTTACATCCTTGGGATCAAGGTTATCCGAGATCGCCAGAAAAGGATGTTAAGCTAGTCACAAGCGTCCTACATTGACACTGTTATTGCTCGTTTTAGCATGCAAAATGCCAAGATAGGTTCAGTACCTTTCAGACATGGCATTTTTCTATCCAAGAATCAGTGCCCTAAAACGCCTGAAGAGATAGAAAGTATGAGGCTAGTACCATATGCTTCCGTTGTCGGTAACCTCATGTATGCGATGCTTTGTACGAGACTAGATATCTCATATGTTGTAGGCATGGTCTCAAGATATCAGTCTAACCCTGGAAAGGAACACTGGACTGCGGTCAAGCATATTCTCAAGTACCTTAAACGGATTAGAGATTATAGGCTTGTTTACCAGTCAACAGTCTAGTGTCTTTGGGTTATACAGAATCGGATTTCCAGGCTGACAGAGACGAGAAGAAGTCTACCTCGGGTTATGTGTTTACCTTGGGACGTGGAGCCATTTCATGGAGGAAGTGCAAAGCAGAAATGCATTGCGGACTCAACCATGGAAGCGAGTATGTGGGCCGCCTGAAGCTTCGAAAGAGGCGGTTTGGCACAAGAATTTCCTCCTGGATCTTGATATTGTTCAGAATTTTCCTAAGGCGATCACAATATATTGTGATAATGCGGGTGCAGTGACAAATTATAAGGAACCTAGATCTCACAAGGCATCTAAACACATAGACAGGAAGTACCACATTATACGAGTATTCAAAAATCGAGGTGACGTGGTGATTGACAAAATTGGAACTGAAGTCAACCTAGCTAATCCTTTCATAAAGAGCTTATCACTCCTGGCTTACGAGAAGCATGTTCGTAGCTTAGGAGTGGTAGAGATGCCCCCACTTAGGACTACAGAAACTTTGTAGAAGTGGGAGAAGATGCAGTGATAGATATGATAGATAGCTGAGAGATAGTTGAGTACTAGTTTGTACCTAGAACTGACACATTGTATACTAAAAGTTTACTTTAGTATAAGTGGGAGAACTGTTTGGATTTTGTATACTAGAAGCAAATTTTATGCTTGTATACAATGTGTTTTGTCCCTACCATTATTTTATTCTCATATCTGATAAATATATATATTTGCACATGTTATCCTTTATCTTGTATAAAAGTTAGATTTGTGTGGTGTGTCGGGTATCACAGAAGACAACACAAATTGGTTGAACTGACAAGATATAAATAGTTATCAAAGCTGAGACAACTTAAGGATAAGTTGTTGGTTTAAGCTACAGTTTAGATAAGAAGTAGCTTGTCTTAGCTGCATGTCTTTACTGGTACACTTAATGTGGTGTATTGATGGATCACAGTGAGATGTGTTCTCCTAACTGACCTTAGTGGAGAACCAAGATCTCGGTGACTTAGCTGGTCTTAAGCTTGGTAAGACTTCAGCTGAGTGCATTTGGCTATCTATAACTTTGACCTACTATGGTGAACGTCATCGCGACCGGATCTACGTATCTTGGGTGTTAGTAGTTATTTGTGGCTCAGGCTGGTTGTCTGTATCTTGCAACCGTATCCTAGTAAAATGGGTTGAGAATATCCCCTGAGGAACTCGAAAGTATTAGCACACTAAACCCGGCCGGTTGATTAAGTTCGGGTGTGTTAATAAGGTCGAGTGGTACTACTCAGGAATATACGATGTTAATTAATTTAAGCTGTCAGTGAGCTTAATTAATTAACAGATATTTCTATCTTAAATACGGAGATCGATTAAGTCTAAAATACAAGCCCTTGCTCAATTTGGGATAAAGGGGTAAGTCAGCACGGATTCTCTAGTGGAATGAATCTGTGTTTATTAATTAATTTTGCTCTGGGCTGAGCATAGATAATTAATTAATTTGTGGCCCTGCTTTATTTCTTATATTAGTTCCCTGATCTGGCTCAATTAGTTGTCTAGTTATTTATTGTCTCTCAGAAATCATTATTAATAGATTAATGTAATTTTTACATTATTTAATAATGTTATTTATCTGGAATTAATTGGTTGTGCCAATTAATTGATAAATATTCGCAGCCCAGTGGATTAATTAATTATATTATGGGCTAATTATGTGGAAGCCCATTAGGAATATAACTAAATTAATGGGCTACAAATATATTAATATTATATTGGCTTTTGAAGCCTATATATATTAGTATTCTGTTCATAAATAGATTACATAAACACATATGAGATACACGCAAGGCGTGAATAATAAGAGAGAGACAAGAATCTTAATTTTCTCCAATTCTCTCGACCACCCGGAGGGAGAAAAGGCCGGGACACGGATCGGAAGATCTGACACACGAGCAACAATCAGAGCTGCAACAACATACGAAGGAGGAAGGGTATCGATTCATAACCTTATATTTCCTTCAATTGGTATTAGAGTCTGGTTTAGGCTCTGATTGTTGTTGTTAGGAGCATGATTAGGGTATAATTCCTTCATGCAGACCAGGGATGATCTGCTGAGGGAAAATCTCCCAGAGATAACTCACCACCTCCACCGTCTTCATCAGGTACCGCCATCTCTATGTCATCTACATCTTAGCGTAAGCCGAAGTAGTCTCGATATCAAGCTGTTGAGATAAAAGACATTAATATGGCGTCTATCAACAAGTGTCTCAAGCGACAGGGTCATAAAAATCGTCTTCTTGCTCAAGACGTACGGAGCCAACTCTCTGAGGCTCAAACCCTGAGGCTTGGCAACTTGGCTTCAGAAGTGCAGAGGATCAGTACTCCAACTTCCCTTAATCCGAAGAGATCCTCAGCAAAGCACTTGAAGCCCAGTGGACTGATCTGGACTCTCAGTATCAGAACATCCTGCAGACTCAGGCCAACCAATTTTCTGAAACCATGGCCTCTGCACTGGATCAGGTCCTCAAGGCCATTGAAGAGCGCAACAGGCTAACCACTGAAAGTGTATCAAAAGCACTTGTGGAACAAGCTAACGTCGGCCTTGCTATCAAGAAAGACGCTACTGACTTTGTAGAATCATACCTACGACGGATTGAAGCTACAAAGTCTGACATACTCAAAACTGCCAATGCTATCATGATAAGAGATAGAATGAGTATATTGACACCGTCTGGGAAGTTGAAGCTAAATTGGACTCTATCAGTCTCTCAGTAGCAAACTAATCGTCAAAGGTCACAGCCTTGGCAGGCCTATTAGATGATTCCAAAAAGGGGGAACGAAGTTGGAAGAGAAAAATACTGACCCTAATCAAGGTTGAAGAGAAAGAGATTGAGAAAATAAAAATAGAAGAAGAAAAGGGGGAAGGGTCAGGAGAACCCATAGAAGAAGTAGTGACTGAAGTGGCTCAGTACTTAGAAGGTCTTGATGAATACAAGCCAGTCATGTCAGCTGCGAAAGGCAAAGCACCTGCCCCTTAATCCTCCAAAATCCAAGAAACTTAAGTTCAAAACGCCAGACGAGCAGATCGCCTATGATGAAAAGCTGGCACGAGAACTTCGAGAACAAGAAGAAGGGAAAAAGACTAAGGCCAAGAAACACATATAGATCAGATCTTCATTTCCTACCAGAACCAGATCTGTGATGCCCAAGCAATCCAGCAGGAGGGTTTTTCAAACTTCAATACCATGCTGAGTTGACTTCCTCTGATTCCTCGGACCTTTTACTGAATTGTCTCATATAGGGGTGTTATGTATCCGCTCCGAACCGCGAAACCGATCAGACCGAACCGAACCAAACCGAAAAATGTGGTTTGGTTCAGTTTCGCGATTTAGTTCGATTTATTTTTTTAGGAACCGTTTACATTCGGTTCGGTTCGCGGTTTCAAGAATTTTTGAACGGTTGGAACCGAACCGAACCAATGTCCTATTTTTTAATTTTTTATTTAATATTTGTCTTTCTTATATGAGAATATCGTTGGATTTAGATATTAGATATAAGTTAAGATCAATTCTAATCTATACAAAGGAAGAGAAAGGAGTAACAACTCTATACTTATGAGTTCGGAATGAGTGACATCCTATAAACTATTATTTTTGCATTATTTAGGATTTAAAAAATAAATAAAAAAATGAACCGATGAACCGAACCGAACCAAACCATTTATAAGCGGTTCGGTTTGGTTTGGTTCCGATATTTTGAAACACATCGAACCGAACTGAACCATTTCTATGTGTTCGGTTCGGTTCCTAAAATACATAAAAAACCGAACCAAACCGAACCGTTACACCCCTAGTCTCATACTTCCATACTTCAGAGATTTCAGCTCGTGGCTCGAATTCTTGTGCGGATTCGGTGGGTTGTAGCAATCCCAACTAAGTTCTTGATGCTAAGTTCTTCGGTTGAACGACATATGATCTATCGAACCCTACCCGGCCTACCGAACTCTAGCTAGCCTACCGAGTTCCTAACATGCTTGAATTCAACTAAGATATTACATTATACAAGGTTCATCATTCAGCTAGGGTTTTGGGATCTTCAAATCTTATCATACTGAATCTCATCCCAACAATTTCCCCCTATTTGATGATGCCAAAACCTTTTATATCAAACTTCTTCAAATCAACACAATGCAGCTGTCTAAGATAAAATCCTATCTCCAATAAGATCCTTCTCACTATACATATAAGAAACTATCAAATATAGACTCAGCTAAGGACGAGGAACAAAGACAGAGATAAGTAAAATGTGTGTGTGTGTTTCCTAGTCACTGCAGTGATCAGTAGTGTTGAAACCTAAAAACATATCCTGATGACAATGAGTGGTTGTCAAAGGCCGAAGGAAAAGAATTTCATATATGATTTGAGAAATTACAAGTACATAAATTCTATTCAATCTAAGACTAAGAACTATCAGGGTTAAAAGAGGATAATAGAGCAAACACCGGAGCATAAGAGAATCAGCTGGACTTCTTGAATTATTATAGTCGCACCTTAAAGTTAGCAAACTTCTTTTCTGGAGGTTCAAGACCATAGGCTCTATAGACTCTCCTTCTCAGCTTCTTGATCTCTTCTTGGTCTTCAGCAACCTTAACACTCAGTCCTTTTCTTGCTATGGCGTACCTGATCTCTTCCTCAATCTCCTTGGTGCAGATGTTTCCGTCGTGAGTGGAGGGAGGAGGGAGATTCCTGTATTCAGGTGCCTTGAGAACATTATTGGACTATTGGAGAGCGATCTAAATTTTAGCGTATACTTCAAGTTCAGTGATCATCAAGAGTTCTTTGAAAATCCTATCTGGCTCAAAGCGATCAGCTACTGTCTGCCAGATATAAAACTCTTGATAAAATCAACCTTGATCTCCTCATACTTCTGATTGATTTTCCAAGGGACCCACGAATCCACCTTTGGATAAGTGATGCATTTTATGTTATTACCCTGAGGTCTGCGTCTGAAGAATTTAGACGTTGTAGGACGCTTTTGTCTTTCTCAGGTATTCTCTATTTGGCTTCTTTCTCGGTCCCTCCGCATGAGGGCCTCAAGATCTGCTCATCTCAGTCTCTCCTTAGCAGCTTGAATTTAGCAAGCCTCAGCAGTCATGTCCAAGCCTCTTTTACAGGCATCCCATATCTCTTCCATTTCAACTTCTTGTTTCTTTGAGAGCTCAGTAGAAGGGATAGTCTGCTCAGTTTCAGTTGCAGTTTCAGCATCAGACGGTTCAGTTGACTTGGACTTAGGCTTAGAAGCTTCAGGCTCCTCAGTAAATCGTTCTTTGGACGATTAAGCCTTTGATTGAGATTGTCTGGGCACTACAGATCTTGTTCTTTTTGGAACTGGAGATCGAATCTGTTTACCCTTCTTCTTGTCCTTCGCATGTCTTTCCTCCTGAGTCATTTTCTCATCATAAGCTATTTATTCTTTAGGTGTTCAGAATTTTAGCTTCTTTGCCTTAGGAGGACTGGGAGGGGCTAAGGTTTTCCCTTTATCTTCGGCAAGTAAGCGAGTAGGCTCTTCTTTCAGTTCTTCGAGGAACTCAGCTACTACAGTAATTGCAGCCTCAATGGGTTTTCCTGACCATTGCCCTTTCTCCTCTGTCTTGCTGGTTCCTGCCTCTTCAGCTTTAATGAGGGTTAGTAGATTATTCCTCCTACTTCCCTCCCCCTTTTTGGCATCATCAATTAAACTTGCCAAGATAGTAACCTTCTTAGAAAGTCCGGATACTAAAAGGTTGATTGAATCAATCTTCGCTTATACATCCTGAATGGCATCAGTGTACTAATTCCAGTGTCGATCATGCTCAGACTGAGCTAATTGGAGTACTTCAGACTTCGTAGCTTCACGTCGTGTCAGGTATGCATCAACCATTTCAATGGCTTCCTTCTTAATGATGAGGCCAGCGTTGTGTTGTTCCACGAGTGCTTTGGATACACTCTTAGTGTGCAACCTGTTACGCTCCTTGACAACCTTAAGGACTTGATCCAGTGCAGTGGCGAATTGATGAGAAAATGATTTGGCCTGAGACTGCAGGATATGCTGAAATTGAGTCGTCAGATCAGTCCTCTGAGCTTCAAGTGCATGGTTGAGGATCTCTTCAATATCTATAGTAGATTTTCCGATCCTCTGCACTTCAGCCGTCAGGTCGCCTAGCTTCAGGGTCTGAGCCTCAGTAGATCGGCTCCATTTAGAGTTTATGTCCTAGGCAAGTAGATGATTCTTGTGACCCTGATGCTTGAGGTACCTGTTAATAGATCGTGCAGATAAGTCTTTAATCTTAGCAGTCTGATAACTCGATTGCTTTGGCTTCTCCTGAGATTGAGACGGCGCTGAGATAACGATACCAGATGAAGGCGGTGGAGGTGGTGAGTCATCATCTCTAGGAGATTTTCCCTCCGCAGATCATCCCTAGTCTGCATCCTTGGGTAATTCGGCATGATTCGAGTTAGGTTGAGTCTGAGGCTAAGTAGAGGGTTTAGTTGTGCCCTTCAGACTCAGGAGCATGAGCATTGTTGAGCGCAGATCATCCATCGGTGTGATATCTACTGGCTCTCCGTAGCCAATCTCTTCTCTCAGCGTTAGCTCCTCCTTCATCAGTCCAGGGACAGTCCTGAGGTCGATGGTCTCATCCAGAAGATCCCACTCAATGAATCTAAGGTGCATGTGGACCCTAGCCCTAACTGCTATGTCCACTAGATTAGAGTGACCATCAGTAGCTCTGAGCTGAGCTGTCAGCACTGAAGTCGGGACAGATGTGGAGACCTCAGTCTGAGGTTTGTCAGCGGATAGATCCGACTGAGTCTCCTCAGAGTGTATCCGCTTGACTTTGTCTGTCAGAGTCACATCTTATTTACCGAACTCTGATCTTGGACGGATACTATCTCAGGACTAATAACTACTGAAGGTTCAGTCTTCTTCAGTAGTTTGCGCTTCTTTTGCTGAGTAGGGCGGGGTTCCTGAGTGGACGGTGTGTGACTCTTGTCATGAATTCTGCACCCTATCGACTTCTCAGCAGCTGCCGCTTTCAAGAACTTAACATTTTTCTTGTCAAAGAGGAACGCGTCAGCGAAGCCTACTCTTTCGTGGCAGTGATCTTCAATGAGAATGGAAACTTTGCTGCCATACAGAAGTTTTCCCTTTGGAATCAGCTGGAGGGAAGTCTTATCCTCATTGGCAATGAACTTCTGGAACTGAGCTCGAAGATCTTGCAAAAAGAACTCAGTCCAGTTGACCTAGACTCCATCCACAATTGCCATCATGATCTGAATCCTGACCCAAGAAAGCATGGCATAGGATCCGGTAGAGCTGGTTAGCACGTGGTTGATGATGTATGCCAACCTCTGTATTCAGGGAACAACCTGTTCTTGGGGAAATCTACTTGTCCGTCTTCCCGCTGAATTGGCAGAGGTACTTATTAATAGATGACTCCTTATATCTAACAGGAGATATCCCTTCGTTGGGAAGCTGGAAGCTATGCTGAAGGCACTCAGCTACATCCATATCTATTATCTTCTCCTCCCATACGTTGTTACTCGTTTCTTGCTGGTAGGCTATGGAAGAAATATCTTGATTGTCTTCATTCTGGCGAAGGTTCATGAAGAACTCAGTAACTTTTCGAGGAAGGCAATGGAGAGGGATCCTAGAAAGCAGGGTCTCTAGATGACTAAAGAGCGTCGAAGATTGGATCCATGCAGTCCACCCCACAAGATCTGAACGCGAGTGCTGGCTCGAACTAGACTCTTTTGTTGAGAATGATCTCCTCCATGTCTGATGGGATCAGAACTTCATTACTAGGTGAAGACGCCATTTGAGTGATTTACTGGATCTGCAAAACAAACGTTAGCACTCGAAAATAGAGTAAATCAGTGTCTAGTCGATTAGAGTAAAGAAATTTACCAAAAAGATTATGATTGAAGATGATAGGTTTCTAATGCAATTTGATATGCAGAGCACAAAGTTTGATCGAAAATGGACGAAAAAATAACTTACGATATGGATATGTGCGCATATATATCTCTAATGAATATGAACGGCTTTATCAGCACATGGTTGAGATTAAAACTGAATTTTAGGCGTGGATGGTTCAGATTAAATGATATAATAGGTTATGATTATTGTGCCACCTATAATCTCGACGTACGTACACTAGCTATTAAAAGGTAAGGTGAGATGACATGCATTTAATGCGCCGCAGTCAGCATATGGAATGTCGTGCTTTTAATGAGAACACTTTTATTAATGACATCCTAGGAATATTAATGGCTGGAAATAAATGCAGTGACATGTTGAACGTAATATGCTGAGTAAATACTCATAACCTATCAGCTGAACATAGTAGTCAACTGATACCACTGTGTAGATGTTGAGTAAGTCAACACTTCCTTCCACCTTACTCAGTAGTACTGAGAGTAAGTTCCCCCTTACTCAGTATTTCTGGGATCGTCGTATTGAACTACTCAGTAGGATCCAGTAGACCTAGTTCTACTGAGAGTTCATTAAATCTGGTCTCAGCTAGAAGTTTAGTCAGTATTTCGGTCCTTTGCTTATCAGTATGGATTTTCTCCATTCTGATATCTTTCTTTTCGACATGGTCTTGGATGAAGTGATGTCGTATGTCCACGTGCTTGCATCGTGTGTGAAGTACAGGATTTTGAGTGATTGCAATTGCCTTTGATGCGTCGCAAGAGATCGATACTTCATCTTGATATACATCGTAATCTCTCAACTGTTGTCACAGCCATAGAATCTGGGCACAACAGCTTCCGGTAGCCATATCAGCAGACTCAGAAGGAAAACTCAGTATGATCATCCTTTATCTACTGAAAGAGCTGCAACTCAGTTGCAGACTGTATAAGAAAAATCGACAGCCTGGCCTTTATCAGTCAGATGTCAGTAGAGGATACTTAGTGTCCGAGGTTCAGAGGAAGTCAACTCAGGTGGAAAATTGATGTTTGACAAGTCTCACCTACCGCAATACGACCAATGAGAAGCAAGCAAAGCTTACTTGCTCTGACACAAAAGTTGCTCTCATGCACAGAAAGCCAACCACGCTGAGGCGTCATTTCAAAATCACATGGTCGTTTTCCTTGGAGTCTTGCAACACATGGCATCGTCCTCTCCAACGGATCTATGCCTGGGTCACAACTATATAAAGAGATCGTCCTCAACAACAACTCGTCTACAACACAACAGACCAACGGGAACAGAAACGCAAAAAGCTCTCATACACATTCTTATTGCACTCTAGCAAGCTCACTGCTACATCCAGCGAAGAACTAGAATTCTTAGAAATACCTTTGTAGTTCTTCTCTCTAGAGTTGTTTCCCGATCTCTTTTCTAATCATTCATTGTAATATCTTAAGCTTAGAACCTTCGAAGGAGTTCACTTTTAGTGAAACGTTCTTATTGTAAGAACTCCTTCATTGTTGGAGAAAACCTTCAAACTCCGGTTTGAATCTGTAAAGTTGCTAAGGACTATAACTTAGAAGGTTATGTCCAGTGCATAGAAACCTTGTTGAGGCTTGCTTAGATAAATCAACAAGACCTCCTGTTTTGCAGGACCGTGGATGTAGGATCTTGCGTATCTGAACCACGTTAAAAATTGCTCGTGTCATTTACTGTTATGTTGCATCTGTGTTTAAATTGTTTGCAAAATCATACTTTCAATAAAACAGACTTGAAAACTGCACTAGCCAAAACTGTTTTGGTTTGCATAAAACGTTTTTCAAAGAGACGAAATTAAACCGGGCCCACACTAATCCGCACTATATTACGCTCATCGAATTTCTCAATACTGACATCAGTCAGTAGAAAGAATTATGTTGCTGAATCACTCTGCCCCGCGATCAGAAGGCTGAACTGGCATTGGACCCATTCAGTAGCAAAACTCAGTACAAGAATGACCTTCGCGTTTGAGCAAAAAACTTGGACTCAGGTGTAGTCACCCCCCTCCCCCCCCCCCCCCCCACACACACACACACACATGCACCTTGATACTGCGTCTGCAGACCAACGGAGATCGAGCTTCAAAAGATGAAGACACGGCCTAGGAACACCAAGCATACATGCATACGACCTCTAGCAAACTTAAAGCTCACTCGGCGAAGAACTTACCACTTAGAACATCTGTTATAGTTCTTCTCTTTAGTGATACATTGTTCCCAATCTCTATTCTAAGCCACCCTTGTTAGGTCATAAGCTTAGACAATGAAGGAGCTCATATTAATTGAATTGTTCTTATTGTAAGAATTCTTTCTCAGTTGGAGAAAACTCAAACCCTGTGTTTGAAACCGTGTAAAGTCACTAAGACAAGACTATAACTATAGTATCAACCCTACAAATCAACTGAGACTTTCTTAGTATCATAAATTTTGAAGAACTCCTGCTTTGTTCAGGACAGTGGACGTAAGATCTTGTGTATCTGAACCACTTTAAGAAGCTGCATGTGCATTTCTTGTTCCATTGATTTCTTGTTCACGTTGCATAAAACCGATTTGCAAAAATTCATAAGACATATTTTCGGTAATCTTGAATCCACGCACAAGCATAACTTAAACCGTTTTCGGTAATAAAGTTTTTCAACAAGAGACGATATAAAATCGGGCCTACACATTCCGCACTTATTCATCTACTGAGTTTATTGTAGACTGACTGAAGTCAGTTGACAGTGTTCAGTATTTCGAATCACTCTGCCCACGCGATCTCAAAATTTATCTGGCAACTGACTCGTTCAGTAGCACATTCAATCGAAGACCGACTTTCGTGTTTGAGTTGAAACTTGGACTCAAGTGTATTCACCTCCCCCCTCCCCCCCTACATCTGAAAACTCGTATCTGGACCAACATTAGAGTTTTTGAACAATCTCAGATATTCTCGAATACCGAACCATTAACTATTTTTTAAAGTTGGAGTTCCAATTATGTAGCTCAGAAATATAAATCATGAAAATGATTTATGCAACGATACTCGATTGTTTATTATACCATGCTTGGGGATCGTAAATTAGGATAAGACACTCACTGGTAGGAATGTGAAAGATAAAGTTTTAATTCCTTAAATGTCGATGATACAGTTCAAATATCAAAGAAGACAATTTACAAGTATATTGTTCAAATTTCAAATAAAGACAATTTACAATCATTGTCTCTTATGCAATGACTATTAATAAAAGTCAGCGACACTTGGTAAGTTGTGTGGGTCTGTTGATGAAGAAACACGTGTTTATTCATGGTTAGTTATATGTCGCAGCGTGTCACAAATCGACATGGTCTAAAGATGTTGGTGCGGTATGATAAAAACCTTGATTGTAGAACTACAAAAAATGTTGTGTTTCAAGAAATCCTAAGAAAACCTATAAACAAAGGCATCAATAACAATGAATAACTGACAGATCAAAATTTGCCTCACGTGGTCGGAGGTTGTACAGACTTTAAATGCAAATCTTAGAATGTGGAATATTTTATACTTTGTTACATATGAGACAATACATGCTTTAAATTATACTCGAACGTTCCATTAGTAAAGTCCTACTTATTTTCGGCATGATTGTTGAGAAAATTGTGTTTAAAAATAAGTATTATTTAACTTTTTACGTAATTGATTAGTGTACACACATTTTTATTTTTTCTAGAAATGCAGCATTTGTAATAGGTAACCCTAATCGAAAAAATGAGACATTACTAATGGGATGAAGAACCACGAATGATTAAAAAACGCTCGTCAATAAATGATGATGCACGTTATCAAATGGTAATACACTGTGTATATGGTGCTGTGTCAAAAAGGAACATAACATGAAAATTGTACAGCGCCCCTCTACAGCCTAATGCGATATATACAAAGTACTCTCGAGTTACGATTCAAGTTTCTACAAATATAAATGGCGTTGTTTAACAGGTTCAAGAACGAAACTAAAGCGGATCGAAAGTGATTTGTTCTCTTAGCTTTTAATTTCCAGTCCACCTCCGCTTCCGGGATGGACGCTCCGACTTGATCTCTGAATCTGGGCGTGTTTCGGGTTGGCCCGGAGGCTGAGGCTCACTCTCCATCTTCTTAACTGCAGCGACGTCTTTATCACTTGGCATAGGGAGCTTGAAGCGCTCACTTCGCTTCTTCAACTTAGCAACGGTATCCAAGTGTTTAACCTCCACTGCTTTGGTATTGTCATTATTCATCTCTGGACCATTGTCTTTGTTATCAGCTTCTGCCGGAGGCTGTGCTCTATCTTCCATCTTCTCAGAAGGTTCCTCAACTGGCCAAGTCACAAGGGATCCGCCCCCACCGTTATGTGTATTGCGGTCCCTTTTCTTCAAAGAAGATGATGAAGTAGGGTTGGTAGCAAAATCCTTCTCCTTATGGCTAGTCCAACGTTCCAATTTGGAGCGACCCTTTTTGGAGTCGGGTTGTTCATGGTCTGTTGAAGCCTCTTCTTTGTGGTTTTGAGATGACTGGTGATTCGCATGACCATGGCCAGTTTGTTGCTCAGTTTTGCCTCTCATGTTTGCCTGAAAATTTCCGTAAAACTTAATATGTTTTGGTCCCAAAAATGGTAACTATTTTGGATGTCAAGAAATAGTCACTTCTTAAGCTCCAATTGCTTTCTAATTCTGAAGATTCAAATATATGATGGAAAGCAACAACAGAATATTGGAACTAAGTTAAATTGCTTGGATAGAAATTAGAAATACCATATTTTAAGAAAATACATGCACACTTTTAACCAAGTCAGGTGATGCTATCAAGCCTTCCAGTCTAGCTGTTAGTGGGACTTTCACAGACAGTGATAAACTAAATCGTTCTATTAAGTGACGCCAAACAACCGAAGTGTAACACATTATTTTTTATCCAGGTGGATGAATAACTTCATTTTAACTGAGATCTCAACTAGGATTCATTTTCTAAAAATAAACCAGAAAAAAGTCAGTTCAGACAAAGAAATGATCTTCTTGCCTAGTTTACCTGATAAATAATTTTATTTTTTTCTACTTTCACGGCATCTTGAGAATCTAATGGACATTAAATTTTAGTATGAATCAACATAATGTAAATTACACTTCTGTTAATTTAAGGCAGTTGGTCAAAAAATACATACCTTCTCACTTACTGTACCACCATCCTCGTATTTAGTCCTCTTGGAAGGTATTAACGAGCTTTGATCTCCACTTTCTGGTTCTTTACCCTTACGAGTAGTTTCTTTCCTTTTGTAATCATGTGCCCTAGAAGTGTCAGCAGCATAGGCAGCACGATCATTGCGACTGCTAGTCTTTTCATGTCTGGTTTTCTTCTCATCACTGCTCAGTTGATTTCCACGAGCATAAACATCTTCATGGTTCCTATGCTGTGGAAAACTTTCGTTGTCAACTCGATCCCTTTGCTTAAGCTGATCACCATTTCGGCCTATATCCTTTGGATGGTAATCTCTACTGGATCCTCTGTAGTCATCATTCCCTCTTGAATGACTCATCAATATTTTTTCATCAGCAGCTCGTCCACTTCTCATCACTGGCCGTGTTTCTACTCTTTCCCTCTTTGACAAAAGGTCATCTTGTTTAAGCTTATGCCAATCATCACGCTCTCTCTGCCTTTCACTTCTCTCCCTTTGTGATGAACCCTCTTCTTTTTGCCGGACATATCGCAACTCATCATCCTTTGACCTACCTCGGTCATCTCTTTTGAGCCGATCAGAGCCATCATCTCTCCCTCTCTTCCTCAGGGTGCTACTATCTCTATGATTATGAGAAATATCATCCTTTTCAGCAGGCACCTGTCTTATATCGGTCTCTTCTTTCCTTCTGGTGCTGTGAACGTCATCTACTCTGTCACTCCGACTTTTAAGGTGATCATCTCTGTCTCTTTGTCTAGATCCCATAGTATCATATTCGGAATAAGTCCCCCTCCAACTACCATTATCCAGCTGATTTCTTGATTGGTAATGTTCATCTTTCTCACTCTTCTCTTTTTCTCTAAGCTTATCCCGGTTTAGGGTGCTGACTTCCAGACAATGCTCAATCTTTCTTGGGTCCTCGTGTCGTGTTCTTCTCCCACGATAATCCTTCTCTCTACGATTCCAGGTTTCTTCAGATATATCACCATCCTTCCTCCAGTCAGCACTCTCAGCTTTTCCATGATGATAAAGTGATGGCTTAGCTTCTTCTCTCCCTTTCACCAGCACGTTACGTCGTTCAGCTTCATCTCTACCAAAATGATCTTTACTGTGAGCATTATTCTCATCTCTTACTTCTCTCCTAATGTTGCCTGCTCGAAGAGAGTGCCTATGCTGGACTTCATCGTTAACATCATCCCGAGAACTCTGAAGATGCTCACTACTACCTGATCTAGCTTTGCTATCATAACTTCTTGCTGTATTTGAGTCTTTCCCATCCTCATACTCTTGTGAATGTTGTCCTACTGGTGAATTTATCTTTTGTTTTTTTGTTGAATATAAATTTCCATCTTCATGTGTGCCCCTGTTTGGTGAACCCAAACTCACTTCCTGCTTTTCGATATTGAAGCTTCTATCCTCCATCACTGAACCATCATTTATCTTATCCTCAACGACAACAGACCGCTCCCAATCAGATCTAATGGAGTGGGAAGATGAGGAGGCAGGACTCTGCTTATCATTCTGAGCATGATGCGATTCATCCTTTAGATCCCCGACAATATGTTTTCCTCTTTTATGCTCATGAGCAGATATCAGGGGTGATTTGACATTCCTCCTTCCCTTTATAGACCTATTACGTCACCAGAAACATTTTGTAAGTGGCCATTGTTCATATGCATGAACACCAATATTGCACATAACATGGCCTAAGGAGATTTGGCAGAGTATGTGTAGAAAGTGTGTTGCTTAATGAATCTATTATGGAAAAGAAGTTTCTTATTTATTTTTTAGATGAATGGGGAAAAAGTTAAATGAGGCCTTCATTACCAGTTGTGTTTTTCTGAAAGAAAAGTAGCCAGATATTGATTTATTACATACAAGATAATTACCCACATAAACTTTTCACACTAATTCAACATTATAGGCTAATACAAAAATCGTAATCAGCCAAGGTACAAATCAATCTGAAATTTGTAGTATGAATATTCACGCACCTCTCCTCTCGTGGGACACCAATCTCCTTAGCAGGATGGGAATTATTATCTACTTCAGAAGGGAGACACGTGATATCCTCTCTTCGAATACCATCATTATTGGACGTGTTCTTTGAGTGTGGTCCTGTTGACTCAAAGTCCCGCTTATTACCATTATATGCAGGTGAATAGCTATCCATATGGTCCGCATCATCCTGGTGAAGACCATCATCTTCATCATGATCCTTTCTATCAGGATCATTGTCCTGTTGGTCTGAAGTATCATCACCATCCATGCTACCTTGGCAGACAATCTGTTTTCCAGGAGCTCCATCAGTTATGGGAAACCGATGTCTTGTGGAATTACACAATAACAAGATATTTGGCAACTTGGTAATCAAGTAGGGTGGATAACAACCGCTTACCTCTATAATGGCATCCATATCATGAATTCTTGGACGCCTTGTATCAATTGATGGCATACGCTCACCATAACCAGTTTCTACTGATATAGGTCTGCCAACAGGCTGTTATTAAATCAAAGAAAGCTAATGAGATGCCAATACGTGAAACAAATAATGCTAATATTTCAAGTTATACTCGCTGTAAACAGTCCAGAAGTGTGAGGGATGAATTTAAGAGGGGTAAATAGAGGCAGAAGGCTAGCAGGGTGTTTTGGAATTTGAATTATGGTTACACATGGATTTAAGGCTAACAGCAAAGAGAATAGAGCAATTTGGTTTTTGACCAAAGCTAGGAAAACTATATAATACCAAAAGTAGGGAGAATATTAATTCACTGGAGTAGAATTAGCGTCAGATAGACAGATTAAAAAACTGCACAGACCAATCTTACTGACATTTCTTTATGGAACTCAAGCAGGTTACTGTGGAAAAGATGTTGAGAATCAAGCACTAAACATAGAGGGGAAATATACAGATAGATCCTTAAACTTTCTGGTATTCTGTATTTGGGTCATTGAAGTTTCATTTGGATAAATTGAGTCCTCAAAACTTTCTATTATGTTAATTAATATTGAGTCCATGAACCTTTTATTGTTTCAATTGCGTCCTCAAACTTAGCCTCTTGTTAGTGTATAATTGTACATAGTTGGTTGAGGATATAATATACACATACTAAGTTTAAACACCCAATAAAAAAAGCTAAAACTTTCAGAACCCAATCTGCAGAGTTCAAGGACCTGATACAACCATCAAACAAAAGTTTTAAAGACTGAATTTCCAAAACAAAAACATGAAAGTTCAAGCATCCATTCATGTAATTTTCTCAAAATAAAAGTGAAATATACATACGAGAGAAGGCCGTTCCCGTGCAGCTGCTCTTGCTAAGTCAGAAGAGCCAGCGTCTACCTTTCCAGGATTTAAGTTCTGAAACTGATTATTATCTTGGATACTAACTGCTGCTGCTGCAAGCTCCGGTGGAAGATCTGGATCATAATCCTAAATTTTGACACCAACAGAATGCACAAGTCTTGTGTAAACAAATGTGTTTAAGAACGTATAGCGTCACAAATTCGAACCATAATTCCAAACTACAGTCAATTGAGGATCACACCACCTATATCAGACATAAAGCTTACTTCAAAATGCATAGGTCACAAAATTACCTGTTCTGCCCTGCCACTTTCATAAACACGAATCTTGCTCTGCATAGTCATCTCAAGCCGGAGTTGATCCTGCAGATACAAAATTCACTTTAGCTATGACACGAAATGGCAAACAAAACACATAACATCAACTATCAGAATGCTAAACACTAACAAATATACAAACTTGAGAGGAAAGGTACCAGTTGTTTGCAGTAATCTCTCCAACTATCTTCATTCAAACCAAAGTTGAAAAAGTCAGAGACATCTATGCCAGGAAGCTTCCATGGTTTTTCTTCAAATTTATCAATATCAACTTCAAATATGGTCCTGAGAATTTGAGGAAATAAAATAATCTCAAATGAGAATGAACAGTAATCAATATGCTTGATGATAACAGAATTATTTATGACATATGAAGCAATAAATTGACGGAAGAATGGTAAAACAATTCAGCTGGAAAAGAATATGAGGCAATTAGCTGCCTGTGTTGTTAGACAGGGTAAATATCTCCTAAGAAAGGTCGAAGCTGAAAACTTCTGAGAATTCAAAAGAAATTTAATAGAAATGATGGCTTTTTGTTTCTAGAAAGAAAGTAAGAACTTTATAGTCAGTCAGCTGTTATTCTACAAAGCAGATAAGATAAGTGGCCTAAGAGTGAGATACAAAAACAGCAGATAAGAAGAATTCAAAATAACTCAAATTTAACACTACTCAAAAGGGTAATTGATGTATAACAGCCAGGGCATGCAGGTCCCTCTCTCATTTGACGTATTCTTCCATGAAATTGCAACACTGTTTCTTACTTATGCCCCATCTTCAGGAGAAAAAAAATCGAAGAAGATGAATAGTTCCAGTATTAGAACTACCTGATCCAGTTCCAGTTCAGCCCCGAGCTATAACAGATTCGAGAATTTTTGGCAGTCAATAGAAAAAAAAGCACCCAAATAAAAACACCCCTCATCCAAATATTTACAGCCATAGCCTCCCCCAAAGATCGAAACCTAAAATGGAATGGTAAGACAACTGAAAAAAGCGCACTCAAGATGCCAGAACCCATCTGAAACCAAAAGAATTTACTGATAAGAGCCCACTTCCTCTAATTAGAACTCGAGCCTTACCTCATTGATTTATAACAAGTATGGGTTTCGTTTCTGTTAGAGAAGGTATGAGAATATATCTGTGAGATGTCACTTCCCACTTTGCGCCTACTCATAAAATGCCCGGGCAATACAATCAAGCACGGAGGACTCTTCATAAGAAACTTTTGACTAAATAATGGATTACTTCTTACTATAAAGGACAAAATAAATGCATAAAAGAAAACGAGAACTTCAGAACATCAACCTGAAGGGAGGGAGGAAGAGGGAGGGAGGGAGGGGAGGGAGGGAGCTTCGATACTGCTAGATTTTGGCGTTGTGCACCTCAGAGAAAAGGTTGATGTTCATTACTTGCGTAAAAACAGCTTTGATACAAAGTACTCAACAGACTTTGGGTGGAATATAACATGTTGACACTCGTTCGGATGTTGAGTACAGTTTTAACTGTGTTCGGAGTGATATTGGAACCAAAAATAAAATTTCAATCCCAGCCCTTGTTTGTTTCAAGAACTAGCTTAAGGAGATCAGTTGAAAATTCCTACTTTTCCAGGTTATTACTTTCAAGTTTCAATTGCCTCCAGGTTCTTCAAAATCGTTTTCTACATCTCTTAAGTACTAGAGAGTACATGCACGTATCAGACAATTCAAATTGTCTATGATGAATTTCACCAAGGCCCACAGTGTCGCACAATGTGCCTCTTCTGAGGAAACCACCTTACAGCCAAGGGAAACTCCTAACTGAAGTGGTGAAGTGGTGCTCCACCAAGGCTCTAAGGTGATTAGGTTTGTGCCTTCAGCCTCAAATACATCTTTACAACTAACACGGAATCATTGCTTTGAGATTATGATAGTGACATTAGAAATTATCACATTATCTTCCAACTTTAAGACTATTGCAGGAACAGTGAACTTATCATCCGTTGCATATCCAATATTTTTGAAAGAAACCCTATACAGAGAGTAATTGATCTTACTTGTGAGAAGGAAGAGTGAAATCCAATCCACTCCCATAACCACGACCTGCTGCATTACCTCCCCAAGCTGCGGTTCCGTAACCAGGATGGAACCCCTTCTGCATGGGCAAGGCCCCCTTCATTCCTGCTAGTCTCCAATCACCTCTTCCACGTCCAGCTGGAGGCCCCATGCTGATGGGTGGGCGAACTTGACCTGGGACTCCTCCAGGAAGTAAAGGTGCAGCACCAGGCCTCACATACTAAGAAGTTCCAAGAGACAGCAAAGAGAGAAAGAAATGAAAAATGGTGAATAATCCAAAACCAGCAAAATTGTGATGAAGAATAGCAACCGCGAAGCTTATATAAACACCACAGATAACAAATGCATTAATGGATATGAGGTATCTGAGTGAAACTAAGCAACTATACTGCATGCACATCAGGTTGGCTTTGCTAAGCAAATATCTACATGAGTAGAAAGTAATGGCTAGAATAATTTCCCATCTTAGAATAAGATGCTTGGAGTTGCTAGATTTTATTCATAATCCTACGTTATTTTATTAAATAATAACACTGGTCAACAGTCCTCAAACTGCAGTTTGAATTGGTTGAAGCAGAGATGAGATAAACAAGATACCATAGAAGCTTGACAACATAGAAAAGAAATCAAATCCGTAGTGCAAATAACATTCTTTATCCATCCTAGAATTAATAAGCAAACAACAAATCAAATAGTTGTACAGCTTAAAATCTTGAAATTGAAGTACAGTTAGTAAGGGAAGATTCGATATTATTCTTTAGTAAGTTATGAAGGTTGGGGGCATTGTGTGGACTATAAGAGTCATCTTTTTTGCTTTATCCTCGTTAAACCTTGCAGGGTGGGGGAATGATTGTCCCAACTCTTTGGCTAGACAGAGACGGGATAAATTTTTCAACCCCGTGAGGAGTATATAGAAGAATGTGATATAGGGTAAAATGTAAGGTATTATGGCGGGTTTCCGAACCACAGAGGCTACAGGTATACTTTGCTTATAAGACTACTAAACTTGATTCTAAAAATAAATAAAAAATAAAAAAATAAAAGAAAGCGAAAAACTACTACTAGAATCCATAGCGTACTCTTATAGTTCTTTCTACCTCGAGATTCCTCATCCTTTGTACTTAATTCGCTTTTCCGTTAATACATATTTTTGTTTGATATCCAGAAAAAAGGCTTGTGATAGAGTTGTCTAGAGCGATAGGAGTCAAGAAGACAGGTCCTGCATAGCACATACGACAGGCTTCTCAATGAACTAGAGCCTTCTGGCAGACCTATTCTTCAAGGTCAAATGCAAGAAATGAGCAAGCACCAATATGCACAAAATGCGCAGATAGATTGGCTGACTAACACACACATGTTCAAGAGTGTCTTCTGACTCATGGAACATATAAATAGAAAACTAATGCATGAGTGAACATATTTTGTGTGTGTGTTTATGTGTGCGTGCGTATTCCAGCATGAGCACCCTCTAATCGGATCGAGTTGATATTGCATTCTGCGAATTCCTCTGCCGCTTTCCTCGATTTTATTTTCTAAGTCTATTTCAACGGAGAAAAACTTATCTACTGATAGATGCCCCAGAGAGAAGGATCCAAAATGTTTCGTCCTCCTTGACCAATTTAGTCGACTTGATCAAATCATGCCGGTATAAGTTGGATGAGAGCAAGACCGACAAATCAATTAGTCTCAATAACTTGACTTTGTTAGTTTTCAATCAACAGCAGAACTCAGAATTCCATCATCATCAGAAACAAAAGCAAAGATTTATAAAGAATGCAACTTCATTAATAAGAGAAAATCAATAGGATGGTTTAGTATCTCATAACTATGTGATAAGCTCATCCATAATATTGCTGATCATCTTCAGCATCACTAATATGTACCTATTCACTACAAAAGCACTATAATTGCAGCTAGAATCCAATTTACATTGTATGCTCATCAAACAAGATGCTGACCTTGAACTGTGAAGAGAATGGATGATGGAATGCATGATTCCCGTAAGCAATCTTCTGCTGAGCAGCTGCTGGAGCCGCCCCACCTCCTCCTCCACTTGCCTTGGGTACGTCCACTAAGTCCTTATCCCCATCCGCTCCAGATGCCCCTTCCTCACCACCCCAGTCTTGCTCATCCATCATCCTCTGTGCCTGGTTTTGATGGTGGCCAACATCAGCATTACCTGCGACAATCAGCAATGGTTCTCCATCTTCATCATCCTCATCAAGCATCCTCTCCATCCCCATTGGCCCATGGTTCTTATCGTTTAACACTATCTGCAGATCATCGTCACTCTCTTCGCTCTCCCACTCATCCTCAATATTTGGAGCCCTGGGATTCTCCAATCTTCCCGAAATCCCTGGGATAATCTCATCTGAAACCATTTCACCAACCGCAGCCTCATTTACAAAATTTGTAGGATTTCCCTCTCGAACCGCATTAGCATACATTTTGTCATCTTTTCTCTTCAAATTATCGTCATTCTCCACCAAGTCCTCGTCTTTATCCTCCATTTCTTCCACAATTATATTAATATCATCGTCATCCTCCATTAAACTCGATTTTTCAGACGCCTTGCCGCGTAAGTCCAAACCATGCCCCCTTCTCCAAAACCCTAGCCTCAAACCCCTTTCCACCCTCAAACCCCCTTTCCACCGAACCCATCAATCGTCGCTGGCCCCGAGTTCGAATGTAAATTCAAATCGAATCCCCTATGTTCATGAAGGGTTTCTTCTCGAATCGAGGCGTTCGAGCTCCAACCAGGGGCAGAACCGGGATTCGAATTAGATTTCGAATTCGAAGCCCCATACAGAATCTCTTCGTCATCGCTATCGATGTTGCGATCGATCGGCCGTCCATGTGGCGGCGGCTCCTTCCCGGCAGCTGTGGCGAGTCCGGCTTGTTCGCGCTGTAACTGCAACTTAACCTCGTGGGGGCGGAGGACGTCTGTGTAAAGATCTCCAAACTCATCGTCGTCCTCCATGAAAGCGCAGGCTTAGGTCATACAGAAGAGTACAGGGTTTTGAGGACACGGAGATGTGAGATTTCAATTCAATATATAGAAGGGGAAAAGGAAGAAATCTTTTCGGCACGAGAATTAAGAGAATATGTAATAAAGTAGGAGAGAGAAGTAGATAATAAAGTAGGAGAAAGAGATGAGTGTGATAATAAGAGATAAAAAAATAAAATAGAAGAGAGAAATGAATATAATAATGAGAGTAGATATAAAGTAAGAGAGATAAAATGATAAAGTAGAAAAGAGTGTATTAACTTTTTACTAATTTAAGATGTTACCACTGATAGCGGACGTCCGAATTAGAAAAAGTGGCCACTAATAATGGGACGGATGGAGTAGTAAGCTGTACATATTAGGAAATTTTATTTTAAGATCTTGTTTGGAAAATGTACATAATGGGAAGAATCTTAAAATGAACAGCCCCTCTCCCCTGACCTAAATAAAGCTGGATTGAATATGGAGGTATTTTTTAAAATTAAAAGTTAAATTATCAATACCATCGTTTGCTATTGAGATGTTTTATGGATCAAATTCATAAACTTCATTTTAATTAGAGTCGTATATAATATATAATTAATCTAATATACCTCGTAAAACATCCGTCTACTAAACTCAAACCATTAAAGTAGTCAGATACGGCATACACGATTTTCTTTTAGTTACGTATTTCGACAAGAAATTTGAGTGACAATCCCTGAAATCAATTATACCAGACTTAAATTTCAACAGCATAATAAATAAATAAAACAAATAATTGTTTATCAATCTATTAAGGCAAATTGTCACAAATGGTACTCAATGTTTGTTAGTTTGGATGAATTGGTCCCTAATATTTTTCTTTTTAGTTTATTGGTGCCCATGTTTCTTAGTTTCGATAAATTGGTCCTTTTGTTAAATTTTAAGTTAGTTCATAGGGGTATATACGGAATTAAAGTTTCAGGGACCAATTCATCCAATTTTTAAATTAAATTTGAACTTTTTTAAAAATGTATTTTTAAAATTATAATCTTTTTCGAAAAAAATCTTTTTTTAAAAATAATTAAAATTCGAAAAAGAATAATTTTTTCAACTATTTTTTTAATTTTTTTTCAATTAATATTTTTGGTAACAAAAAAATTTAATTAAAAATAAAAAAAGTAACTAATAATAATTTTAGAGGCCAATTCATCCAATTTTTAAATTAATTTTAAACTATTTTTTCAAATTATTTTTTGAATTAACTTTTTTCAAGTTTTTTATTTAAATAAAAAATTAACTAAATCTAGATTAACTAATAATTTTGCGTTTCACTTGGGAGGAGGGAAGCGGGTCGTCAAAGCGGTTGGGGACTGCGGAGGAGGGGAGCGGATCGACAAAGAGGTCGAAGATGTCATCAGAGAGGAGCACCTGGACGACTTGGAGGTAAGAGGCTCCTCTCTGATGACATCTTTGACCTCAAAGAACATAACACCTTCTCCAACTTTTGTGTCGACCCGCACACCTCTTCTGCCGTAAGATGCAAATTTATTAGTTAATTTTTTATTTAAAATATTTTTTTTAAATATAATTTTTTTTAAAAAGTTAATTCAAAAAATTATTTGAAAAATAGTTAAAAATTAATTTAAAATTGAATGAATTGGTTCCTAAAACTAGTATTAATTAATTTTTTATTTTTAATTTAGGTTTCTAATAAAAAATTTTCCTTTACCAAAAATTAAAAAATAGAAATTTTTATTTCGAGAAAAAATTATTAAAAATATTATTTGTTTTGAAAAAAGTTATTTGAAAAAAATTTAATTTTTTTTCAAAAAAGATACTCCCTCCGTCCCGCTATTACTGTCCTACTTGCCTAATCGGGTTGTCCCGCTATTACTGTCCTCTTTCCTAAAATAGTAAAAATTATTTTTAAACATAAAATGAAGTGGGTCCCCCTTACTCACTACTCAACCCCCACATTCTTATACTCTCTCTCTTCAAAAATCTATCTCCCACTCGATTACGTTCCGCTCCGAACTCAGAAAATTATGTTTTTTATCTTTTTGAAAACTTTAGATTATTTCTTCAAATACAATATAAAAAAAATATAAAAAATAAAAATCGATTGCCTTTTACTAGCCTTGCAAAAATTTGGATAATTCTCATTTCTTTCCACCAACCACTCTCGAAAACCTTGCCATTTTCTTTATACAATTAAAACTCATAAAATACACACTAAACTAAAATTTCTTAATCTCCGTGCCGAAGTCAACTGGGACAGAATTAGCGCGGGACGGAGGGAGTATAATTTTAGAAAATATATTTAAAAAAATCCAAATTTAATTTAAAAATTGGATGAATTGATCCCTGAAACTTTTATTCCGTAAAAATACTCCTATGAACTAACTTAAAATTTGACAAAATGACCAATTTATCCAAACTAGTAAACATCGAGGACCAATAAACTAAAAAAAATTATGGACCAATTCATCCAAACTAGCAAATATTGAGGACTATTTATGCCAATTTGTCATCTATTAATAAATTAGGATACACTTGATCAAATAGTCATACACTGTGTATATGGTGCTGTGATAACTTGAAAATTGTGTTGCGCCCCTCTACAGCCTAATAATGCTATATATTCAAAGTATTCTCGAGTTACAATCCAAGTTTCTACAAATATAAATGGCGATGTTAAACAGGTTCAAGAACGAGACTAAGGCGGATCAAAGTGGTTTTTCTCTTTGCTTTTAATTTCCAGTCCACCTCCGCTTCCTGGCTGGACGTTCCGACTTGATCTCTGAATCTGGGCGTGTTTCGGGTTGCACCAGAGGCAGAGGCTCACTCTCCATCTTCGTAACTGCAACGGAGTCTTTATCACTTGGCATAGGAAGCTTGAAGCGCTCACTTCGCTTCTTCAACTTAGCGACGGTATCCAAGTGTTTAACCTCCACTGCTTTGGTATTGTCATTATTCATCTCTGGACCACTGTCTTTGTTATCAGCTGCTGCAGGAGACTGTGCTCTATCTTCTATCTTCTCAGAAGGCTCCTCAACTGGCCCATTACTGTTATGTGTATCGCGATCTCTTTTCTTCAAAGAAGATGATGACGTGGCAAAATCCTTCTCCTTATGGCTGGCCCAACGTTCCAATTTGGAGCGACCCTTTTTGGAGTCGGGTTGTTCATCGTCTGTTGAAGCCTCTTCTTTGTGCTTTCGTGATGACTGGTGATTTGCATGACCATGGCCAGTTTGTTGCACACTTCTGCCTCTCAGGTTTGCCTGAAAACATGAACCCAATGGGAAAACAATGGTAATTCATAAATAAAAGTTTTTAATAAATATGATTTGCTCCCAAAATTGGTAATTGTTTCTATAAAATGCCTTCACACAGCCTACCGAACAAAATGAGGGAGAAGGAGAGAGGGAAGGGGGGAAACGGGCATATGGGAGACAAGCATAAACATTAAAGATTCAAGATTTAAAATCCTTCAAAATATTTTATAGAATGCATGTGAAAGACCAGCAAAGAAATAATCACATCATCAGCTCCAATTATTATCTAATTTTAAAGGTTAAAATATCTGATGCAAAGCACCAACAGAACATTGAAATTAAGTTAAATTGCTTACATAGGAATTAGTAATAAAATTATTAAGAAAAGGAAATGTGCATCATCCCCATGTACACTTTCAACCAAGTCAGGTGTTTATTGGACTTATCACAGACTGTCATAAACTAAATTGTTCTATAAAGTGACCCCAAACAACCAATGTGCAACACGAATTCTTATATCTAGGTGGATAATCAACTGCATTTTAATTGAGATCCTCAACGAGGATTCTTTTTATAAAACAAAATCCTTAAGGGCCTAATAGTTTGCCTAATATAGCCCTTAAAGAGGTCATTGGACAGCAGCATATCAGCTGTTACGTATTTGTGTTCAGAGTCTCGGTTGAGAAGCCCAAGCTCGAGTACTTAACTAAAGAATCCTCATTTAGGTAATTACATAATGATCAAGAACACTGAACAGTTTTTTTAGCAATTAACAGATGATGCTACCAAAAACTGCATAGTAGATTTATGCAGAGCTGAGTTTCTCCAGACTATATAAAGTCACAAATGAAAAAGAAACAAAAAATTAGAGTTTTGCAAACATGAAAGCAATATAGATGAAGTCAGTATATTCGGAAAACAGTTGACATTAAATCTTAGTATGAATCAATATGATGCACTAAATTATACTTCCATTAATTTAAGCCAGTGGGTCAAGAAACACATACCGTCTCACTTATTGTACCACCATCCTCATGCTTATTCCTCTTGGAAGGTATCAAGGAACTGGGATCTCCACCATCTGATTCTTTACCCTTTTGAGTAGTTTCTTTCCTTTTGTAATCATGTGTTCTATAAGTATCAGAACCATAGGCACCACGATCATTGCGACTACTAGTCTTTCCATTTCTGGTTCTCTTCTCATCATTGCTGAGTTGATTTCCACGAGCATAAACATCTTCATGGGTCCTACGCTGTGAAAAACTTTCATTGTCAACTCGATCTTTTTGCTTAAGTTGATCAACATGTCGACCTATATCCTTTGGATGGTAATCTCGGTTGGATCCTTTGTAGTCATCATTCCCTCTTGAATTACTCATCAATATTTTTTCATCAGCAGCTCGTCCACTTCTCATCACTGGCCGTGTTTCTACTCTTTCCCTCTTTGACAAAAGGTCATCTTGTTTAATCTTATGCCAATCATCACGCTCTCTCTGCTTTTCACTTCTCTCCCTTTGTGATGAACCCCCTTCTTTTTGCCGGGCATAACGCAACTCATCGTCCTTTGACCTACCTTGGTCATCTCTTTTGAGCCGATCAGAGCCATCATCTCTCTCTCTCTTCCTCAGGGTGCTACTTTCTCTATGATTATGAGAAATGTCATCCTTTTCGGCATGTATCTGTCTCATATGGGACTCTTCTTTCCTTCTGGTGCTGTGAAGGTCATCTACTCTTTCACTCCGACTTTTAAGATGATCATCTCTGTCTCTTTGTGTAGATCCCATAGTATCATAATCATAATTAGTCCCCCTCCAACTGCCTTTATCTAGCTGATTTCTTGATTGGTAGTGTTCATCTTTCTCACTCTTCTCTTTTTCTCTAAGCTTATTCCGATTTATGGGGCTGACTCCCGGATCATGCTCCCTCTTTCTCGGGTCCTCGAGTTGTGTTCTTCTCCCACGATAATCCTTATCTCTGCAATTCCAGGTTCCTTCAGATATATCACTATCCTTCCTCCAGTCAGCACTCTCAGCTTTCCCAAGCTGATGAAATGATTTTTTCGCTTCAACACCTCTGCGTGGAATTGAATCCTCTCTCCTTTTCACGGCCATGTTCAATCTCTTAGCTCCATCTCTATCAAAGTGATCTTTACTACGAGCATTATCCTCGTCTCTTACTTCTCTCCTGATGTTACCGGCTCGAAGACGGTGCCTATGCTGGACTTCATCATCAACATCATCACGAGAATTCTGAAGATGCTCACTACTACCTGATCTAGCTTTGCTATCATAACTTCTTGCATTATTAGACTCTTTTCCATCCTCATACTCATGTGAAAGTTGTCCTACTGGTGAATTTATCTTTTGTTTCTTTTTTGAATATAAGTTCCCATCTTCTTGTATACCCCTATTTGGTGAACCCAAACTCAGTTCCTGTTTTTCCATATTGAAGCTTCTATCATCAATCACTGAACCATCATTCGTCTTATCCCCACCTACAACAGACCGCTCCCGATCAGATCTAATGGAGTGGGAAGATGAGGAGGCAGGACTTTGTTTAACATTCCGAGTATGATGTGACTCATCCTTTAGATCACCGACAATATGTTTTCCTCTTTTAATCTCATGAGCAGACATGATATTCCTCCTTTCCTTTGTAGACCTATTATGTCACCAGAAACATTTTGTAAGTGCCCATTGTTCATAGGGATGAACACCAACATTGCACATAATATGACCCAAGGAGATTTGGCAGATGATGAATAGGAAAAGAAAGTTACATGACGCATGCATTACCAGTTGTATCTTTTTGAAGGAACGGCAGCCAGAAATAGATTTATTACGTGCAAGACAATTTTTCAACACCCTAATTGGAACATTCATGTTACCCACTGACAAAATTAGAAACTTTTCACACTAAGTCAACATTGTTAAAGCTAAAAGAAGAATCTTAATCAGCCAAGGTCAAATATGATGATATGGAAAACAAGGTACAAAACCATCTGAGATTGGTAATATAAATATTCACGCACCTCTCCTCTTGCAGGGCACTAATCTCCCGATCAGGATGGGAATTATCATCTACTTCAGAAGGGAGACATGAGACATCCTCTCTTGCAATACCCATATTGTTAAAAGTGTTCTTTGGATGTGGTCCTGTTAACTCAAATTCCTGCTTATAACCATTATATGCGGGTGAATAGCTATCCATATGGTCTGCATCATCCTGTTGAAGACCATCATCTTCATCATGATCCTTTCTATCAGGATCGTTGTCCTGTTGGTCTGACGTATCATCACCATCCATGGAACCCTGGCAGAAAATCTGTTTCCAGAAGCTCCATCAGTTATAGGAAACTGATGTCTTGTGGAATTACACAATAACAAGATATTTGGCAACTTGGTAATCAAGTACGGTGGATAACAACCGCTTACCTCTATAATGGCATCCATATCATGCATTCTTGGACGCCTTGTATCAATTGATGGCATACGCTCACCATAACCAGTTTCTACTGATATAGGTCTGCCAACAGGCTGTTATTAAATCAAAGAAAGCTAATGAGATGCCAGTATGTAAAAACAAAAAAATTCTAACATTTCAAGTAATAATCCCTGTAAACAGTATAGAATTGGGAGGGATGTTGAGAGGGGTTATTTAGAGGCAGAAAGCTATCAGATATTTTCGGAATTTGAAGCTGATTACATGGTAGGTTTAGGTTAACAGTATACAGATTGGTTTCTGACCAAAGTTAGGAAAACTATGTTACGCCAGATTATAGTTCACTTGAGAATAGAATTAGCATCAGGTGTGCAGATTAAAAAAATGCAGAGACCAATGTTACTGACAGTTCTTTATCCTGAAATCAAGCAGATTACTGCAGGCAAGCAGCTGAGAATCAAATCTTCAGGAGAAAAAATAAAAGAAAAATATACAAATAGATTGTTAAACTTTCTGGTAGATTGTAATTGGGTGATTGAACATTCATTTAGTAAAATTGAGTCCTAAACTATCTATCATGTTAATATTGAGTCCTTAGGTCCTCAAACTTAGCCTCTTGTTAGTGTGCAATTGTGCATAGTTGTTTTAGGATATACTAGTAACATACTAAGTTTAACACCTAATGAAAACAACTAAAAGTATGAGAATCCAATCACTGTAAAGTTGAAGGACCTAATAGAATCATTGAACAAAGTAAAAGGACCGAATTACTAAAAAAGAACATGAAAGTTCAAGGATCCATTTATGTAATTTCTCCAAAATAAAGCAAAATATACATACGAGAGAGGGCCGGTCACGTGCAGCTGCTCTTGCTAAGTCAGAAGAACCAGCGTCTACCTTTCCATGATTTGAGTTTTGAAACTGATTATTGTTATCTTGGATACTACCTGCTGCTGCTGCAAGCTCCGGTGGAAGATCCGGATCATAATCCTAAATTTTGACAACGAACACAATCCAAAAATCTTGTGTAAATAAATGTGCTTAAGAATTTATAACATTATAAAGTATCAGAAGCATAATCCCAAACTGCAACTAGATGAGATACCACATACACCTATATCAGCATGCATAAAGCTTACTACGAAATGCAAAGGTCACAATTTTACCTGTTCTGCCCTTCCACTTTCATAAACACGAATTTTGCTCTGCATAGTCATCTCAAGCCGGAGTTGTTCCTGCAGATAGGAACTTCACTTTAGCTACCACACGATGGCAAAAAAACATGTAACATCAACTCTCAGAATGCTAAACAATAACAAATGTACAAGCTTGAGAGGAAAGCTACCAGTTGTTTGCAGTAATCTCTCCAACTATCTTCATTCAAACCAAAGTTGAAAAAGTCAGACATGTCCATGCCAGGAAACTTCCATGGTTTTTCTTCAAAACTATCAATATCAACTTCGAATATGATCCTGAGAATTTGAAAAATTATGATAATCTCAAACGAGAAACGAAAAATTATGATAATCTTAAGATGAACATATATGCTTGATGATAAGAGAAGTATTTTTACACGTATCAAGCAATAAACTGACAGAAGAATGGCAAAAACAATCCAGCTGGAAAAGAATCTGAGGCAATTAGCTGGATAAGAGAATAATGTTGCACTAAAATGATATGGAATCCTTAATCTTAGACAGTGTAAACATGTCCCAAAAAACATCTGAGAACCCAATAAGAAATTGAATAGAAATGATTGTAGGCTTTTTTTTTAACAACAAAGTAATTAACGTCTATTCAGTCAGCTGTAATTTGCAATTACAAGCTGCCATGACATGAAAGTATAAACATCAAGATATATACATTAAGAACAGCATGTCAATTTCTGAGGCCATTGGTTATAAAGATAAATGGAAAAAGAGATAACAGAAAATAGCAGATAAGCAGAAGTCATATTAACCAAATATCTTTACACTATTTAAAGGGTAATTGATCTATAATACCCAGAGTACCAGTTCTCACTCACTTGATGTATCCTTCCATGAATTTGTAACATTTGTTTCTTACTCCTATCCCCGTCTTCAGGAGAAAAATTCTACGGAAGAAAAATGGTTCCAGACTTCAAGAATTAGAACTACCTCATTCAGTTCCAGTTCAGCCTCCAGCTGTACCTGATTCTGGAACTTAATGCAACCCAATTAAGCACCGCTTATCCGAAACATTACAGCCATAGCCTCCTAAAGCTCCTAAACAGTCCCACAGAGATCGAGACATAAAATGGAATAGTAGGACAACTGAAAAAATGCCCCCAGAACCCATGTGGAACCAATAGCATCAACTGATACCAACATTCCTCTAATTAAAACTTGAACCTACCCTTAAATTTATAGTAAAGTGGCTTTCATTTGTCTACTTCCCATTTTGCCCCTATTCACGAAAAGCCTAGGCAATACAATCTAGATTCTAGAATCCAGGACTCGTCATAAGACACTAAGGGCTAATTACTGGATTCATAGTACTATAATGGACAAAGAAATGCACTAAAGAAAATGAGGAACATCAGAGCATCAACCATAGAGAGACAAAACTCGGACACGTCTATGTCTTGGCACCTTGCACCTTAGATACAAGGTTGAATGTTCACAACTCGTGTAAAATCATCTTCGATACAATGTATAAATAAACGGGTGGACTAAGACAACATGTTCGCACTCATTGGGAAAAGAAACACACTAACAATCTTTGCACTGTGTATGGACTGAGGTTGGTAACCACAAAAATAATTTCAATCCAAATCCTTGTTTGTTTCGAGAACTTCAATAATTACTTTCAGTTCCTTCCAGGTTCTTCCAAATAATTGTCAACATCTCTCAAGTACTAGGAAGAGTACTTGTACGTATCTGGCAATTCAAATTGTCTAGGATGAATTTCTCTCACCTAGGCTCACATTATTGCACATTGTACCTCTTCTATGGCAAGCACCTTAGAGCAAAGCAAAATGCCTCGTTGAAGTGGTAATCCACTAAGAGCCCTAAGGTGGTTAGGTTTGTCCTTTCAGTTATCACATGCATCTTTCACGACTATGATGGTATGAAGACTTGAGATTATGATGTTCAAATTAGAGATTATCACATTAAGTTCTATGTTTAAGATTGTTACATGATCAGTGGTTTTATCATCTAGTGCATATCTAACATTTATAAAAGAACACCTAGAAAGTAATTTATCTTACTTGTGTGAAGGAAGAGTGAAATCCAATCCACTTCCATAACCACGACCTGCTGCATTACCTCCCCAAGCTGGAGTTCCATAACCGGGATGGAACCCCTTTGGCATGGGCAAGGCCCCTTCATTCCTGCTGGTCTCCAATCACCTCTTCCACGTCCAGCTGGAGGCCCCATGCTGATAGGTGGGCGAACTTGACCTGGGATTCCTCCAGGAGGCAAAGGTGCTGCACCAGGCCCACATACTAAGCAGTTCCCATAGACAGCAAAGAGAGAAAGAAATGAAAAAGGGTTAATGATGAATACTCCAAAAAAGCAAACGGATTATGATGCAGAAACAGCAACCAC